>WAAF01007573.1:91283-140014 GCA_013400475.1 Tricholaema leucomelas | reverse complement strand
ACATGGATGTACTCCCAACCTTCCCAACTCCAACTCCCAACCAGAGGCAAGCGTTTGCAGTTGCTTTTTTGTTGTTGTGTTTTGGTTGGTTGGTTGGGTTCGTTTTATCTGGCACTTGGTTTTTAACAAGTGGCTAAATTTGTTACTCCAAATGTCTCTGTAGTGGCTGTGTATCACCAGGCTGCTCTTCCCACAGGGCTTCTTTTTCCTTGTCTCGTGCTCTCCAGGGCAGGAGGGAAGGGAGCTAGGGCCAGTGCAGCAGTGTTACACCACGAGGTGATTCCCTGCTGGGCAGTGAAACTGGTTCTTCTGAAACAGTGCAAGGCACGCTCATAGCTGGATGAAAGGTCTGGTCCTCCTTATTTTGTATGAATATAATGTTTTGCTGTTAAACACATGCATTTAACAGTGCAGTCACATAGGTTCAGATACTACTTTGCTGTGCACAGCTATAGTCTGGAACCTGATACTGCAAATTTGACAGCTGTAAATATGCCATGGATTTTGAAGGGAGTTGTCTAGCTATAAGGAAAGTGGTCCTCCCATTACCAGTTATGTCAGCTGGCAGCTGTACTCACAACTAAACCATGGAATAATAAAACAACACCTAATTATTAAAGGGAGTCAAGGACAGCAGGAGACCTGCTTTGACATTTGTCCATTTATGACTTAAATATTATGGCCACCCAGCAGAAGGAGAAAAGCTATACAAGCCTTTGACATAAAAAGCATCTATTATCTAGTTGTCTTTTTGTCTAAGCCAAATAATGTCCTTGATAAACACGACAGCTCTCTTAATGAAAAAGTCAGAGGGAAGAAATTTTCTGAAGAAAACTGAGATGCCAAATGCAAATGTTTCTGTCTCAGCATACAGAAACCATAGGCTTGAGGTACAGCAGAAGTTCTAAGAACTATATTCACTTTCCTGTGAATATTAATATTTTGGTTTGGAACTCTTTAATTTTATAGTGACATAGTTGTAACCTAACAGAAATGTCATGTTCTTTCTGCTTCTGTATCTATGAGTCTGCTTTTAGGGCTCAATGGTAACTTCTTTTTTCTGTGCTGACACTTCACATGTTTAAGTAAAGCCAGCTGCTTCCCATTAATTGTTTGTGGATCATAAAATCAGTCTTCTTTATGCCCCATATTAGACCTCATTCATAGAATCATGGAATCAGCCAGGTTGGAAGAGACCTCCAAGATCATCCAGTCCAACCTAGCACCCAGCCCTATCCAGTCAACTAGACCATGGCACTGAGTGCCTCATCCAGGCTTTTCTTGAACACCTCCAGGGATGGCGACTCCACCACCTCCCTGGGCAGCCCATTCCAATGCCAGTCACTCTGTCTGGCAAGAACTTCCTCCTGACATCCAGCCTAGACCTCCCCTCAGCACAACTTGAGACTGTGACCCCTTGTTATCTTGCTGGCTGCCTGGGAGAAGAGACCAACCCCACCTGGCTACAGCCTCCCTTCAGGTAGTTGAACACAGCAATGAGGTCACCCCTGAGCCTCCTCTTCTCCAGGCTGCACACCCCCAGCTCCCTCAGCCTCTCCTCACAGGGCTGTGCTCCAGGCCCCTCACCAGCTTCGTCACCCTTCTCTGGACACATTCCAGCACCTCAACATCTCTCTTGAATTGAGGAGCCCAGAACTGGACATAGTACTCAAGGCGTGGCCTGACCAGTGTTGAGTACAGGGGAAGTATAACCTCCCTTGCCCTGCTTGTCGTGATCAGTAGCCTAAGAATGGAACAAAATTAATAATAATAATTAAAGAATCCTCAACATAAATAGTAAGTAGTTGACCATGACCATTCTTTGGCTAAGCCAGGCAAATGGAGGGGACAACAACTAGAGTGCCCACGAGATGGACTTTTGTCACCTCTCAAAGCACTGGACTAGTCTGGTCTGTAGTAAACTAAACTATCTCATTCTTTAATTATAAAAGTTTGAAATGCTGATGATAAATGCAAACTCACTGGTTTTGGTTTTGGTTTTTTTTTTTGTTTGCTTCTTTGTTTAGTTTTAGATTCAAGAGTCTTCCAAGTGGTTCTTTGACCTTTATACAGTGTTTTACTACGTACCCTGCCTAGCTGATGAAACTTTGCTGGTTTATCAGGGTCGTTACAGTGGTACATACTCAGAAGAGATACAGTATGTCAATCAAGCATGATTTACAATGAAACACATGATCTTAGAAGAGTTGGTGTTGCTAATGTACCCCCACATTAAAGGTTATAATAATGCAGTGTGCTCATTTCAGTTATGTGACTTTCTCTTCTCTAGACATGAATTTACTGTAGCTTAGCACTCGTAGACCATCACAATATTTACTTTTTGCAATTCTGGAAAAAAAGGCTGTGCTCCCATGAGATGTCTTATTGAGAGAGAAATTAGATTAGCATTTGGGCCAAATTGACCATATTTCAAAACAATCTGCTGTTCTGTGCACCTCTCAAATGTCTCTGGAATTCTGTTAGGTCAGAATTCTTTTGGCTCCTGTAGCTTCAGCACAAGTTATTTCTATAATAGAACAACACTCATTAAAATTAAGAAAATGTTAGTTACACTGCAGCTGTAGTTAAAGCCAGTCCTTGATGTTATAAGAGCTGTACACTGTTTCCAAGATATAATTGATACCCATGATGATTTCTTCAATCTAGGCACACATTTTGCTAAATCTTTTAAACACTTTGCATTTTCTTTTTAGGGAACAGATCATTAAAATTGAGTGATTTCTGCACTTTAGATTATACACATTTTATGCACAACTTTATTTCAAGTTCTATTATGTAGCATATTAAATGCCTCTTGATTCTGTTTATGCATTCGTTTGAGTTGACATAAGATGTATAGTTCTTAAGTGCCATTGATGGCCTCTACAGAACAATAGGCTATTACTTGGATGTCCTACATTTGTTAAGCAAATCAGTTCATTTAAGCTATATTTGGCTTCTAGTCAGTACAGTACTTGTAGCATTAACATTTCTGATCTGTCCTATCAGTTGTAAAAGAAAACAAGTATGAAGTCTCCTTCATGATTTGCTTTTAAAGTGTAATTGAATTCTACAGCCAAGTGCATTAATCAGGGTTGGTTATTTAACAGAAGTTCTCAGAATTGTGAAGCACTTTTTGAAGTTAATGTTACCACCCTGTTTTTCTTAAGAATTATTATTTACAGCCGGTTTAGATGGGGCTAGCAAAGCAGTGGGGTTTTATCCTCAAGCCAGAGAGAAGTGGGTCATCTATTCTATTGATTTCTGTAGCATTTGCCTGACACATGCAGTCCCTGGAGAATACAAGTCAGATCAGAACTCACAACTCTTGCTGAAATTAATATATGAATTGGAGTTTGCTTTCATACACTATTTTGCTGTATCTCTGCATTCAGGCACATCCTTTGGTATTTCTCCCATACACAAATGATGCTACTGTAAAATACATTTAAACAAAATTCTTTCTTATAGGTTTTTTTTTATTTCAGCACTGCCCCTCCCCGAGCTTGCTCACTCCATGCTGGAAATATCATTGTTTCTGTAGTCTAAACTCCTTCCCCAGAGGGAAAACTCTCTCCTGGGCTGAGATTTAGCTACAGAGAGGAAGTATGAGCTGAAGGAACTTAAGAAAGGAATAGCACCATCATTTTGGTTGGAAAAAAGGCTGAGACATAACCTCTCTCACACATCAAGCAGAGATTAAACAGAAAAGGCAACACAAAATAGGGATGAAATCATTTTCTCACAGAATGCTTTCTCAGCATAAAGGAATTTAAAGGAAATCATGTCTGTAGGATTCCATGGAACTGTAGGAGAGCTGTGCAGCTGTGGCAGAAAAAAAGCAGCAGTGGGTTCAAAGCAGATTTTGGTGGGTACATGGCCTGTGCAGAAACAGCCTCATCTTGGTTGAAAGAATATGGCGGATTCATATTCACGTTTCACAAGCTCTTTCTTGAGAAGATAAGCCTTGTATTCAGAGAACAAAAACTTGTAGAAGCTCAATGAGAAAATACTGTTAGTGTTTTCCCTGTAATTTTTCCTCCCCACAAATTTCTGGTGATCTAAGTTGTGATCCAGTCTTGAGGCAACTGAGAGAGGTGACTTTCCATCTAACCTACAAACATCCTCATTCTGGTCGCATCTGTGCTTTGTCTATGTTAGCACAACTGGTGGCTCTTCTTTTTGTTTGCCTTGTACTGGAGCCAAAGGAAATACTCACTCTCATCTAAGACAGTGGTATGGAGCAAGAGGAAAAAGAAGCATTTAAGTAACAGAATCATGGACAAATACATCAGTGTGGTGGGGTTCTGTAAAAGTGAGGAAAGGAGGGATGGTCCACAAAATCATCAGCTTCATCTCTCTCTTTCTAATAGTGCCATGACTTATTACTAGAAAATGCATTTTAATCTCTTGCATCAGTATTAATTTCATTCAAAGAAGTAAAACTTGCTCAACAAGCTTCTAAACATGGGTAGGATGTCGGTTTCCAAAAGTATGCCTGCACTGTCAGTTTTCCTAGACCCAAGTCCCCTAGTGCCAAAAATGTGTATTGCTGTGTGCCTGTGGCCCTGATTCTTTATGTATAAGAAGGTAATAGACTGGGCCTCTAAAAGGACAAAAATGAAACAATATTAAATGATTCTCCAGCTTAATTAAAAGCATAATTATTAAAGCAACAACTAGATTGAGGACCCAGATTGTCTGAGAAGAAAAGTTCATAGATGTTTTTGCATGTCCTGTCCTCGGTTCAGACATCAGATCCTCACTGAGCAGCAACGGTACTACACTGGAACCTGTGCCAGGTTACAGCAATAATTGCAAGCCCCCCAGGATCCAAGCTCAGAAATTTTTGTATGTTCTCAGGAGACAAAGATGAGTGATCATCAAAGGCAGAGGAACACAGCATGACTGTCATAAGCCTGAAGTTACAACTTAGACATGCAATAGAAAATATCACTGGTACCTCTCCAGTGCATAGCCTGTAGTAATTAAAAACTTGATCCCTGCTGTTTTATCATCTCATTAGCAATGGGGGCACAAGACTTTTATCCTTGTTTGTCAGGAATCAAACATACCAGAGGAACTCTGATTATAAATTGATGAAAGTAAAGTTAAACTTTTAAATAAGAGCAGTTTCAGTTCACAATGTTTTTAAAGCTGATTAAAGAGATCTGGTTTCAGTAAAAAAAATTGTACCTGAGTCCAGCACAGATAGTAGAGGTCGTCACTGGGGATAGGGTGTGGAATAGCATTTGGAAAAGGGCATGTGCTTCTAAAATGTACTGGGTGAGAGGTAAATGGAGAGGTAAATGCAAGCCCTTTCTGATAGTTTTAATAAAACAGGTTTCAAACTTTTGATGTCTTTGAGCATTTAAAAAATCTGAAGTTTGTGATGAATTTCATTGCATAAAGTTATGGGATAGAGACACACGGTGTCAGTGAATACAGAGTGATACACTGTCTCTATTAATGACAGTTTTGTCTCTATTAATGACAATTTCTGTTCATCTCAGTAGTAAGGGCTTCCCCTCAAATACCATGCAAACAACAATGTGAGCATTTGTTTCAACAGTGCAGGATTATGGCCTAATCAAAAGCCTCTTGAAGTCAATGCAGAAGACTCTATTTACTTTTGTGGCATTTAAATCGGTCCCTTTAAGAAGAATTCTTCAAACAGTTCCAGGATGGTTCCAGGTTTCCAGAAATGTTGTCATTTTATTGCAGTCTAACGAATCTCTGACCTGAGCAGTGGTACTGGCATTGAACTGGGCAGAGGCAAATTTGGTGGGAGAGAACTGACATTCTTCTCTTTTGTTTGATACCATCTGAAATCACATTTCCCCACACATATGCCTTTTTTTTTCTCCCATGAATCTCTGTTTCTCCTTTCCTTTCTTCTTCTTAAGATCTGTGACTTTCCTGTCGGAGGTCTAACAGGCTAACTTGCCCAAACCACTGTGCTGATTTTATTAACAAGTTCTTTATCCCAATGAAAAAGCTGGACCTATGTCTTTTCATAGTGAGTAGGAAGCCACCCTTGATGTTTTGGGTCATTATAAGGAAGGATATCATTCATTATTTCAGAGCAATGGTGAATCAAATATGAGGAATCTGAATAATCTCTTTCTTTCAACCTAGCAAAAGACAGGTCCTTTAAGCCAAGAAGACTAATCAAGGACTCCAGAACTTTTTTCAAGCAAAAATGGGAAATAAAGCAAAAGTGATGATACAGTAACTCATTATTTTACTGTGATGACTTTATGAGAAATAAACTTACCAGGTTCAGCAGAATTCATTATGTCTGAGCAAATGATCCATCAAAACCAGAAGAGAATTACATGTTGAAGTGGCTTCATCCACAGAATATCACGTGTTTAAAATACTGTTTTTACAGCAGATAAGCGAGATGGTTGGGTAAGCAATCTGTGGCTTTTTTGTGGGCCCCCTTCAGGTGCTGGGAGGCCACAGTGAGGTCACCTCGGAGACTGGATGAGGCACTTAGTGCCATGGTCTAGTTGATTGGATAAGGCTGGGTGATAGGTTGGCCTGGCTGAGCTTGGAGGTCTCTTCCAACCTGGTTGATTCTATGATTCTGTGATTCTATTAAAAACTCTGAACTGCTCCAAGTGAAAAATAAAGAACTGGACAGGTTATTTTCTGAGAAGTTACGATGAAGGATTTGTTTTTCAAGATGGAAAAACATATACTTTAAATTTTGACCATTGAATGAAATTGAAGTTGGACAAACAGAAAAGTGATGGAAAGGAAATCTATTTTACAGCTGAGCATAACTGACTTATAGAACTCATTGTCACTGTACAAGCTGTGGAGGCAAGAACTGAATGGAGCTCTGTGAAGAAACAGATACTTCACAAAAAGTTTTGTGGGGTTCTTAGAGCTGTTTAAAACTGCACTTTTTGGAGGGATATAAAGCTGTATACTTCAGGGCATAACTCATTCTCAAGCTGTTGTGGCTTGGGGAGAAGTCTTTCCCCATAGGCAGGTTACCCCTGGGTTACTAACTGAAGCATTCCTTTCCCCTTCCTATGCAGCATCTGTTAGTAGCTTTCCTAAAAGACAGGATACTGGGCAAGCTACACCACCAGTCTGATCAAGTATGGAATTTTGACTATGTGTCTAAATGAAAACAGAACTCAGCAGAGTAAAAAACTTACAAGCAGTGGGATATTCTTTCTCTTCAGGGATGTTTAGCCAGAATTGTGTAGCTTTCAAGTGGACAGAGGAATAAGAGGAAACACATTACCAAAAAACAAAACAAAACAATCCTATTTACACCAAGACTTGAAAAGATAGTTAAGAACATGTACTAAAAGCTTGAAGACAGTGAGCCTAGGTAATTGGGTAGATAATAATGTAGACCTGAGGTTTCCATTACAAAAATGAAAGCTAAAATAATCTTTCAGTGTCTTTCAGGTATTTTCCTATGGGCCATGGCAAATCTGAAATCTGCATGATTTCTTCTTGGATGCATGTGACATTATTCCTAGTGAAACACAAATTACAGTGGTCTTACACTATATGATCTCACAAACAGGAAATATTTTACTTTCTGTCTAGACATCTGGAAGCTTCTGATTTTTTTAATGATCTAAGGTACCAATTATTTTTACTGCTAATAATCAGCTGCACTGAATTCTAATATGAAATCTTGATACTCTTGGTTTTCTGGATAAAGAGAAATAGGAGGGAGGAAAAAGCAAATGAGAGTCTTCCACCAAGCCACTTTGAATCCTCAAACTGAAAACACAGATACCTCAGCCTAAGTTAACCCACATGGGCCAGCAAGGCATGTCCAGAATCTCCTTTTTTTCCAGCCTCAAACTCTTTAAATTAACAACAGTTGAGGAATGCATCATGGTATGTATGCTGCAACCAAGGAAAGAAAGTGATCTGTCAAGACTGCTGTTTGCTTCTATGTTTAACCTTTCCTAGTGTTCAGTATTAGCACAGATGATTCATTACTCTGGATTTGGTCTCAGGTCTATGTCAGGTAAGCATTGTTAGAAGGAACAGGAAGCCTCTTAATTCACGTATGCCTTTTTTCTCAGGGCAGCTACTGCTCCTCAAGTGAGGCTGAGGGGTTTGCTTCATTAACTTTCTGTTTGTTTTCCCAGGTTGATAAGCCTAGGATGTGCACATGTGTTAAAAGATAAAATATTTCTACTTCTTCCACCCCTTTCTTTAACCTTTTAATCCATTCAACATTATTTAAAGGCAGCTGTGAAGCAAAGTCTTATTTTCTATGCACGTTCTGTGTTCAGGGTTATGTGCTTTGATAAACAAATTTGAACAGGATGGTCAAATGGATGGAGATCACACACACAAAAAAAGCATGAGCTAAATAGTCCAGATCCTATTTGAGGAGAGAGAAAATAAAAGCCTAAGGGAGCAGAATAAAAGAATTCATTCTCAAGTCTTTACTCTTCTTCTCACCACAAGTTTCACTGGAAATTGCACAACATACTGGCTTTATTTAGCCCTGCTAGTCTTTCCTTTTCTAAATGAACTCACTTTCCTCCCATACTCCACATATATTTGGCTTGAAAACTAGCACTCCAGGAGAGTAGGGAAATGGGCCTTCTGCAGAAGTTGTGGAGCAGCAGCATCTGAGAGAAAACATCCCTGAAGCACTATAGCAAGTGGCTGGCTTCCATGAAGTTTTCAGGAACACAAAATCACTGAGAAGTTTCCAAGAGACTTGAGTACAAGTTGGTGGCAATTGGCTCATCGTCCTGTTTAACACCTGACAAGTCAGAGGTGGACTCAGTCTCAGAGAAGAGCAAAAAGCGCTGCTGTTTCAAGGTGAAGCTATGCTTGTTAGCATCATATGCTTTAAAGCTTCTTGTTGTTGTTAATCAGTAGTGTGGAATTTCCTGCCTCTTTGTCCAAATTTCCCATCCAAGGAGAGTCAGGAATTTTGCAAGTAGGAGCTACTACCATCACCCTATGACTTCAGCCTGGATAATGTTCTCTGTGCCAGAACTGATCTCCACTGTGTGCTTTTCTTATCTTGAAGCTGAAGGTAGTGCACGTGGGAAAACATTCAAAGAGTTTCCATTAAGTTAGTAAAACTAATTGTTTACTCAGGCAACATCCAGAGAGAGGCCAGGAGCAGTGGTCCACCGGAGTGATTCTCTGAACTGGTGTAAATTTCAACAGTTCAGTGGATGTTTTGGATGTGGTGCTTAGGGCTATGGTTTAAGGTGAATCTTGTAGAGTAGGGTTATAGGTTGGACTTGGGGATCCTGAGGGTCTTTTCCAACCTGGATGTTTCTATGATTCTGTAATGGATATAAACAACAGCAGTTTGCCTCTGCTGTGTATCTGGCCTTCTGTATTTAGCCATAGTAGTTGTGGTTTGCTGCATTCAAAACCAGCCAACCAACCAATAGTATTTCTTACTGCATGCCAAAATGCACTGCACCCTACGAACACCGTTTTAATATGCATTTTAAGGGATCTATAGCTATATGTGTGTAGGTTTGGGTTCTCACTCAATAAATTAAGCAAAAAAAAGCCCAAAATTCAGAAAAAAATCAGGTTCATTAATCACACCATCATTTGGTCTGAATAAAATTAAGGTAACAAAGATCTCAAAGGTCTTAGAAAAAAAGAAAATACAGAGGAAATGATTACTGGAAGGACACACACAGTTGTGTTACCTAAGTAAAATCTCATGTACTGTAGTCTGCTTATAGTCATTGTAGCTTCTGGCCTGTAGCTGGGTAAGGGAGTAGGAAAATGTTACTTCTGTTCTGAATGGTGGATTTTTCCCAGATACTATTCTGTGTTGTTATTTAGATTGTACAAGATTCAAAGAGCAGCTGCGCATGCAGGTTATAGACCACTGCTTACATTCTCCATCTGCTCCAAGACCCTCTTCTTTCAAGTTGTGCATTTGCTTAAAACAAGTACATTAAAGCTCACAGCAGTGCTTCTAAAGTATAGTTACCTTGAAATTAATCCTCTCTAGTTTAGCCATACTATAGTCTAAGAAAAAAAAAAATGGATACTTCAAATAGTAAAGAAAGAGGAAGCAAATAATGCTTGCTTTGAGATTCAGAATGTTAGGAGTTTCTTACCAGGGTTCCACATACACCATGCAAGATCCTATGTAAGAGAGCCTGGCATTGGCAATACCAGGCATACTTACAGTCCAGTTACTATGGGTACAGAAGCAGAAGACCACAGAAGCCAAGAATATTACAAAGACCCTTGTCAGGATGTCTAACGCTCACAAAGAACTATGGCCAAGAATAGCATATGCTTGCTCCTAACTATGCACAGCCCTCCAAACAGATAGGCAGCTGCACTGATGGCATGTTCTCCTGCCCAGGGGCATAAACTGTGAGGACAAAAGAATTTAGAGTCTTGAAGACCGTGGAGATACCTGTTAGAGTCTGAGAACCAACATGTTTCCAGGGTTTGGGGGCTTCTAAGCAGTTTTGTTTCCACCCAAACTGCAGAAGGAGGCAGGAAAAGGATGTACAGCTCAGACCATGCAAAATCTCCATTTATTCTTGATCCCCGTTCACATTGTGATGAGAGCTGCATTTGGCTTTTCCCTTGGGGCATCAACAACAAAGCCTCATTGGCCCATCTTAAACTGGGGATTTCAAAGCTGCCTACAGCATTTGCAGGCCTGCTGAGCATTCCCTAAACCCCATGTATGGTTTTCCAAGAGGATTGCTCCCTGAATTGTTTTTTTTTTCCTTTCACTACCCGACAAGTGGTCCAGATTAAGGCCTGAGTGCTTCCTGCAACTATGGAATGCCTGCAAAAATAAAACACATCTTAAACAGGGTGAGTACTAGGTCAAGTCTAACAACTGTCTGAGCTGAGCAGAGTTTAGGACAGAATCTGGACTACAGATCTTTCTATAAACAAACTATAAACATTGCCACGGAGAAACTAAAGAAGTCTCTTAAAATCATATATGTACCAGCAACATATAAATCAGACCTACTCTATAGCAGGTAGAACAAACAGCTAATATTAGCCTTTCTTTTATTCTTCTGATTTTTTTCTTTGTTGGCACTGCTGTCATTCTGAGATGAGGAGAAACACTTCATTCCCAGGCAAAGAAGGAGAACTTGAGAGATAAATATGTGTCTGACTCACCCAAATCAAAGCTGACCCTGTGGTTGAAGTTGGCGATAAAAAAAAAAAGAGAGGGGAAAAAAAAAGAAAAGAAAGTAAAAGAAAACTGTTCCCCCTCACTGCCAGCGGAAAAGAAACTTCAGCAAAGATAATGTTAACAAAAAAGAGGGAAGAAAAAGATTTCTCAGCCCCAACTGGCTCTTTTAGGATCTTATCATTCATATAACATTTAACAGACAGCCGTCTCAAGTGTGAACCAGCCATTCTCCCTCTTTAAAAGTCTTTTTGCTTAGCCAAGCTTAAAAAATAAAACCCTTCCTTTCAAGATAAACATTACACAAAGTGCAGCATCAATTCAGCACAAGTCACACAGATGCAGCACGCAGCCAGGCTCTATAGGATGTTAAAATGCAATCTTTCCTTATGCTTATGTCCACGACTCATGCCCAAAGCTTGATGCGAGGCCCGCTGAAGTCACCTGAGTGCCCAGCTAGACATCTGCAAGGGTGAAGATTGCTGACAAAAAGTTAGGATAATGTCCCTGCTGATGGGACTGCACAGATGCCGTGGCCTGGAAGAGCACCCAGGTGATGTCCTTGTTTATGCATCCCTCCTCAAGTTATAGTAGAAGCACTTAGGCAGAATTTATTCCTACTCCCATCTGACTGGGAGCCCCACTGGAAAATCCGAGAGCTGGAGAAAATTGATTTTTCAAAGAAGGAATCCCTTTGTAGGAGCCATTCAACCTGAAATAGATGTGACTCATGCAGCTGCTCAAATGAAATAATTGCATCTTGGATTGTTTGCATTTGTCTCTATTATTTACTACACACAAGAAAGAAACAAGCAAGTGGAAATGATTCAGGTCAAACTCAGGCACTTAAAAATAAGAAAATGCCAGGAGTTGAGATGCTCGTGGAGCAGTGTTAGCCTCCTGCTGTTTATACATTATGGCAGAGTTCTTAATTACATAATTACCTTTTTTTTTTTTTTTTTCCCAGGGAACCCATGCCTCATTCAGCACGTGGAGACAGACTGGTGCTGTTCAATGCTTCCCTTTATCACCAGCTTTTGCTGTGTACCTCCCTGCCTTGTGTACAACACACGAACTGGCTTGGAGGCAGAATTAGTAATTTCCTACTGGACCTTTCTGCAGCACTTATCACTGCACTATCAGTATTTTTAAAACATAACTTAGGCTCTCAGGCTCACTGAAGATAAATAACAGCGTTGTCGCCACTTTGTTTGCCAGAATGTTTTAACACAAAACCACAACTCATTTATCCTTCATCTTACTCCCAAAAAACGACTGAGGCAGTCAGCTGAGATCACAGAGTTCGGGACAAACAGACAAAGTTCGGTAGAACTGCGAGTACCTGAAAGTTATCTCATAAGGCAACCTGCCTCACAAACAGTGCAACTGCCTGCAGTTGCTGGTTTGTGCAGGAAACGTATGCTTCCTCTTGAAAAAATCCCAAAAGTACAGTCATGGCCTCTCCTCCTGCCCCAAAGAATTTATGGGCTGGCTCAGACAAATCAAATACGCAGTTCATTAGAAGTTGGGGAGACAGCGTTCATCAGAGCAACACTGGAGCAGACTCCCCCTGAAAAAATGGGGGTTAAAGTAGGAATTTAAGGTATCTGTTGTATCTGGCACTTGCAAGAAGGTATCTACACCGTATGCAAACACCATTGGATTAAATGTATGGGTTTTGATGACTGCTGCATCTGGCCCAGTGGGAATTGGTAGGACGGATAATGGGTATGAGCATGACAGGGGGGATGCTGGGTGAAATAGGCTTTGAGGAAAGTAGCCACATTTGTTTGTACTTGCATTGCATCAGTAGCCTGGTGTAAGCAGAAAAAGAACTCGATGAGGACAGATGGGATATACTGGTGATATTGTTTGGTAATGTGGATTTGAAAGGGCAGATCCAGTAGTGCTGCCTTTGGGGAGCAAATGGCAACAGATCACGTAAATCAGACACTTCCAATTACCTCGTGGTTATATTGTGTGAGTTTTTAAAGTAACTACTCCTTTTGTATGCTGAATATCTCCATAAACTGTGCTGAAATTCTCAGCTGGCACTTTCTCATCCTATTTCATATCCAAGACAGATACAGCAGGTAAGCAGAAGTCTGAAGTCCAATGCCCGTAGGAGAGAAGTTACCATCAAGGAGCAGTGGATATAAGCTGCAGCACAGGAGGTTCTACCTCAACACAAGGGGGAACTTCTTTATTGTAAGGGTCACAGAGCACTGGCACAGGCTCCCTAGGAGACTTTCAAGGCCTATCTGGATGCGTTCCTCTGAAACCTGAGCTAGACTGTATGGTCCTGCTCTGGCAGGAGGGTTGGACTCAATGATCTCTTTGAGTCCCCTCCAACCCCTAACATCCTGTGATCCTGTGATCATAGCCATCACTAGCAAGACCTGACACTAAAGGTGCTTTGCCTTTACAGGAAAAGAACACCTTCAGCTACTAAAGGACCAGCCATTTGGAAGTTTTAACTCCAAGGTTTGGCTTTCCATTTGGTCTTTTGGACACGGGGACACGGGGTTTTTTTTGTCTTCCCAGTTGTGCACAGCCACTAACCCTGGTTGCTACTCTGTCAGGTAGAGCCGAGCCTGGGCCCCACAGCAGGAGGGCAATTGTCTCTGCTTTAGAATCATGAAATCATTTCAGTTGGAAAAGACTTTTAATATGATGCCCACTAAACCACCATGCCCACTAAACCATGTCCCAAATTGCTGTGTCTCTCAGCTTCCCAATCTGACAGCACTGCAGTGTCTGGCACAGTTAACTATTTTGTGTGGATGTATGAAGGTTCTTTGGGTCTTCCAGCTATTTTGCCCAAGAGGAGTAGCACTGAAACCCAAGGAATGAAGATGCTCAAAGGCCCAGGAAGCCTCACTTTGCATGGTCATACAATCATAGAATCATTACGGTTGGAAAAGACTTCTAAGATCATCCTGTCCAACCTTCTACCCAATACTTCCTAGACTATGTCCCAAAGTGCCATGTCTACTCATTTTTGAACACCTCCAGGGATTATGACTCCACTGCCTGCCTAGACAGCCTGTTCCAACGCCTTCCCACTTTTTCAATAAACAGATTCTTCCTAATATCCAACCTAAACCTCCCCTGGGGCAGCTTGAGGCCCATTGATGGGTTGGACTGGATGATCTTGGAGGTCTCTTCCAACCTGGTTGATTCTATGATTACCTCTTATCTTGTTGTTAGTTACATGGGAGAAGAGGCCAGCTCTGGCCTCCTAGAACCTCCATTCAGGTAGCTGTAGAGAGCAATAAGGTCTCCTTAGTCTCATCTTCTTCAGGCTAAACAACCCCAGGTTATTCTGCTAAGACATGTTCACCAAACGCCTCACCAGCTTCATTGCCCTTCTCTGTACCCACTCCAGCACCTCGACATCCTTCTTACACTGTGTTGCCAAAAACTGGACACAGTACCGAGTTACTGTAGTACAGCCATGCCTGTATTTCCTGCCTATCCACTTCAGGCAAAAGGCTGAAGGCTGGCTGTGCAATGAGACCGAGCCATTTCTTTATCTGAAAAAGGGAGCAAAATACCCTGAGCGTTTTCTGCCTTTGCCACACACGCACACCGAGCAACAAGGATTTACGTGAGCCTGGCCGCACAGCTCAGCCAAGCACATTAAGCTATCAGCACATCATCAAACCATCACAAACACTTCCTGCCTGCCTTTTCCCTGCTTCTTGTTATTTACCCTTTGCCAGGCAGCAGCAACCACAATCTGCAGCTTAGCAGCTTGCACTACACCGAGAAGAAAGCCCGGCGCAAAGCAGTGTAACCACAGAATGATGTCACTCAGTAGCAATTAGCTTTGTTTTCAATGTACACAAACGTTGGGGCTGGGGAGGAATTAGCATGTAAGAGCAATTGTGTGGGGAAACAGGTGAGTGATTTTGTGGCTGGTGGGGGATCTATTGCTTCTCTTGGGATGGATAAAGTCCATATTTCACCAAAGCTATTGCAAGTCCAAGCACTCTGGCATAGAGGGAACATTGGTAATTTGTATCTGATCTGAACCCACAGAACAAACAGGAGCAACCTTACAGACTTTTGCCCTTGTGCAGTGACTGGTGTGATTTTGTGAGCAGCTATTACACGTCTGAAAATTGACACATTACTGGTAGCAGCACAAAAGGCATCCTCTTTCAATAGCTCTTACTCAGCAATCAGTGTCCAAGCCTTAATGTTTTCTTTTGGCGGGGAGGGGGGGGGGGAATTCAGAAAAAAAAATAAAGTAAACCACAATCTGGTTCTGTGCCAACAATATTAACCAGCTTCTTTTAGAGCCTTTGAAGTTAGCAGGGGGCATCCAATCTTGTGGTGCAAGTAAAGAATGATACTTTAAGCGATTCCTTTTCATCCCTTTAACTTAATGAAAGATTAATAGCCTTGTTATTTTTGTTTCTGCTTTATTTTCTATATTCGGGGGGGCAGAGGGAAGTGAGGAGGGGGGAGGGGAATTTTTTGGCACTTGTTGAAACTGAAATGCTGCCTGTAATGAATTTATGGATCAGTGAAGCACTGACTTGTTTGGGTGCTGGGTACTTTTTTTTCCCTCCTGTCTGTGAATCCTGTTTAACAATTCAAGGCACAAAGAAAGTTACCTACTCTGAGTCCAAAAAAATAGCCATGCATATACTTTTGGGAAGCAAGGGGAAGAAGGTGGAAGAAAGCTTTTAGAGTGCATAGACCTAAAAGAAAAAGTAGTGTGGGGGGGGGCTCAGCAAATCTTTTCAGTGAAAGAGCTGCAGATTAGTTATAAAAATGTAATCCACTTCCTAGCTGAAGAAAGCAGCTTTATGTCGCTGCTGGCTGTGAAGATACAATGTGGGGTTTATAACCACATTTATTTATATATTTACAATGCAAGCCAAGGAGGCAGCATTCCTGACTTCTCATCACCATTCAGGGTGGAGGAGATGGGAACCTTCATTGCTTTTTCTTTCTGTTTTCACCCTTTCGGGGAGTAGAGAGGAACCATAGGTCTTGAAAATACCTCCTTAAATATGATTGCAGCCAACTCTCTGCTTCTGTACCATGTTTTCTGGGCTGTGCTGTGTAGCTGTGTTTCACCATATGTGCAACTTCATAAAAAAGCCATAGTGGATTTTGAGCATGAGGAGGATGAATGCAGTGTGGCCCAGGACAATTGGATGAGAAACCTGATAGTGCTCTAAATAAATCTGTTATAATCACTACTTACAGTGTAGTTTTTAACTTTGGATCTTGTATTCAAAAGCTCTTTACACATAATAAATCTAGGGTAGAGAGTGCACCTTCACTCCAGCTTAAGCAAACCAGAAGAAGAAAATCATAAAATCATAGAATCAACCAGGTTGGAAGAGACCTCCAAGATCATCCAGTTCAATCTAGCACCCAGCCCTAGCCAATCAACCAGACCATGGCACTAAGTGCCTCATCCAGGCTTTTCTTGAACACCTCCAGGAATGGCGACTCCACCACCTCCCTGGGCAGCCCATTCCAATGCCAATCACTTTCTCTGCCAACAACTTCCTCCTAACATCCAGCCTAGACCTCCCCCGGCACAGCTTGAGACTGTGTCCCCTTGTTCTGTTGCTGGTTGCCTGGGAGAAGAGACCAACCCCACCTGGCTACAGCCTCCCCTCCCTCCCCTCAGGTAATTGTAGACAGCGGTGAGGTCTGCCTCTTCTCCAGGCTGCACACCCCCAGCTCCCTCAGCCTCTCCTCACAGGGCTGCATTCCAGGCCCCTCACCAGCTTTGTCACCCTTCCCTGGACACATTCCAGTACCTCAACATCTCTCTTGAATTGGGTGGCCCAGAACTGGACACAGTACTCAAGGTGTGGCCTGACCAGTGCTGAGTACAGGGGAAGAATAACCTCCCTTGTCCTGCTGGCCACACTGTATTACTTCCATTTTATGAAAGCAAAGGCATTAGTGTTTCACTTCCAGGAGCAAGGGTGAGGTAGCTTTACCTTGAGCAGACCTTTAATATAAATATTTGCATTTTATATCATATTAATTCTATCAACATGAGTCTTGTATAATTTATTTCTATTTACATAATGTAATAAACTACTATATTCAACAAATTACTCTTGCAGAATCACACATGGATTTGTGATAGAGCCAGGACCCTATTGCAGATTTCTCACCTTTTAAGCCAGGGTTTTATTTGTTTATCCAGCATGAAGTTTCATTCAGAATTTCACAGTGACTTTACAGCTAATGAGATCCCTGCAGCATCCTATAGCCAATATTTACAACCTTGCTAAATGTGGTTATAATTCTTTGGTGGCCTCTTCTTCTAATTTCTTGTTTAACCTGGTTCTATATCTTGCATCTGATCTGATGCCCAATTTAATTCTTCAGCTAGTTGCAAGAAAGTATGAATCAAACATGTTAATACAAGTACTACAAGCAGTGAGTGAACTCCTTTCATCATAAATTGTCCCTCAGTGTCTGACAGAGAAAAAGGATGAGATCCAGTGTTTTGAAGGGGGAGAAGCACTGTGATGTGTGTTAGCAAAGAGACTGCAGAAATGCAGGAGTGGGCATCACGTGCACAACTTAACTAAGCTTGCAATCCAAGTTCTTTATCTGAGCTAGCCCTAAGGTTGGCAATTCCACTGAGCTAGCCTACCTCCCTGACATGGAACTGTCCTGACAGGCAGAGTATTACATGCTTTAAAAGTTGTCTTCATCAGAATTCAGAGGAAAGATAGTCCCAGCGTACAAAATAAAACACATCACTGCTCTTGATAACTTGTCTGTTTCAAATGAGAAATCACAGTGGTGTAATACTGTAAAAATTAAACAGTTTTTTTTTCTGCTATTATACCAAACAGCCTACTTAATAAATGGGTAATGAAAAAGAATAATTTATTACAGCTTGTGAATTTTGACAGTTCTAAAAAGATGTTCTTAGAGTTTCCCCAAAGGGAGAAGAAGGATGTTTCGTCCTTAACACACTGGCGTTAGATGTAATTTCTCTGTCTGTAGAATTTTGCTCCTGCCTGGTAGAAGGGATTAGATTTTTTTTTTTTTTTCTTCCATCATAACCTATTTTAAGCAATTATAATCTATGAGTAATAGATCATTTTCATTCACCTCTCATGGGGAGAGAAAAGATGTGAGAGAGCATTCTGGAGCTTTAATTTATATCAATGTTTGCATTACTATTAAATGAATTAAATGGGTTCTACAAATGCTCTCTCATAGATCTGCAATAAATTATGGAGCATCTCAACCTGAGACATTTAATTGTCTCTTTTACCAGCCTTCTCTCTTGTTTTGTTTATTTTTTAGACTGGTTAGCACAAATAGTTCTAAAACACACTGGAAAAACCTCAAGAGACTCTTGGGTATTGCAATATAGGAGATAACTTCAATCATTATAAGCATTGCATATCCATGTGAATTGCAGGAATTTGCAGAGACCCAGGGTCTGCCTTGGCAGCAGCAAAACCACTGCCAAATACTGGCACTGCTATGGACCATTCCTAAAAGGAAGCACTGAGCCTGGCAAAACTGAGTTTTCACTGCTCTAAAATGGGACAAGTTAGCCCAGATGGAGCCTGGTGCTGCTGCAGCAAGTCAGCTCACAGTGCCCTAGCAGATTTTTCAGAACTGCTTAGATCTTCCTCTGCACATTTCAGTGTGCAGTGTTTTCTGAGTGCCTAGAAAAGCTCCATAGAAAACCCCTAGGAAGATGCAGATGCTCAAGGAAGCCCTGCTAGTAAGGAATTCCTGCAACTGAGAATTAATACTGGGCCATTTGTTTTTTTTTCATGTTGCACCACTTTGGGATTTGCACATTGCTGTTTGTAGGATGAACACTTAAAAAACAAAACCCAAACCCACTTTTTTCATGGACCAGCAATGGGACTACTTTAATCCGAACAAAGCACAGGTAGAAGAGAACTACTTGTTATTCTATTGCAGTTTATTATGTTCCTGGATGTTAGGAGGAAGTTCTTCACAGAGAGAGTGATTTGCCATTGGAATGGGCTGCCCAAAAAGGTGGTGAAGAGTCCATCCCTGGAAATGTTCAAGAAAAGACTGGATGGGGCACTTAGTGCCATGGTCTAGTTGATTGGACAAGGCTTGGTGCTAGGTTGGACTGGACAAACTTGGAGGTCTCTTCCAACCTCCTTGATTCTATGATATGCAAAGACAAAGCCTTTATGAAGAAAGGTTCTGAAGAAATATAGCTATTGAGGTTAAGTAGAAAACTGTCCTTCTAAACTGCATTTGTTTCCCAAATTCTCATTCTATTATTAATAACTCCTATATGGTTATTCCCCCAAATAATGTAAAGGGAATTCCTCTGATCCTAGGTAATATTAGTCAACAGAGCCCAAGCAGCTAATAGCATTATGTGAGTCTGTGCAGAACACACTATCTGGATTGCAGAGCTGGTGACAAAAGATTGATTTTGTTCAGGCAGCCATGGCCCACATGTCAGGCTTTTGTAGTTCCACTCCATCAGAATAAGCATCTGGGAAAGCTGATAGAGGGAAGTGGATCGCTCCCTCTACACAGATAAATAATTCTTATTTCCCAGATTTGAAAAGCAAGGCAGTGCATCTTGTTCTGGGATGCATTTACAAATGCTACTGCAGGTGCTGTAACCACAGCTTCTCCCTGCCACCTGGAAGTTAGGGTTGCAATGCCATTTTCAGCAGCTGGTTCTGTAAAACCTACATGTTACAAAATAAACTCAGCAAGACATACCTATTTTTCCAAGCTTAAAATGATTTTCAGACATTGAATTGTCACAGTCCTGATGCAAATGATTTACCAGAATTGCAGATTTCCCTGCTGAGGGCCTGGACACAGCTTGGATCTGTGACATGAAAACTGTTTCTGGGGAAATGCAGGGAGAAGCCATCTCTGCTGGCCCTCCTGTACCTTCAGGACACAACTCCTTGCTGTTTCTTGCTCTCCTAGAAGTCACTTTTAACACTGCCATATTTTTCTACAGAATATTTTTGCCATCATGGTTAGTGTAGAGCAGTAAACCCCATTAACGAAATTTGCCTGCTATGCTCTTTCAACATCAATATCCACATTTTATAGCGGGGCAAACAGAGGCAGAGAGGTTAAATGATTTCCATAAAGCCTGAGCCAAAGTCTGTCTGGAATTAGAAGATTTGCTAGTACCTGTACTTATCTCATTCTATGAATGAAATACCCACAAGTGCTGATGTGTGATGTTTTTTGGATTTACTAACTGCTAGGATTAATTTTACCCAACACATGCAATGCATTTAAAAACATCTTTGATTTGATGTGAAAATGAAGGATTTGGTTTGCACTTTGCTGAATCAGGTCTCAAAAGAATGAAGAGAGATGACATTCTGAACTTCTCTTCCTTTTATTCTTGATGTACAACTGCAGTGACTGATTATTCCTGAGTAAAGGTTCTGGCTATTCAAATCCACACCAAGCATCAATGGAACTGGTGGCTTCTGGGGTTTTTCCCTTGTTAGTTTAACCAAACATGGAGTTACCATTTAGATACACGTTCCCAAAGCTGGCCAAAATTGGCTCCTTTTCAATGTCACATTAGTCTGGATGTACCTCTTCAGTGGATTATTTTTCATGGTCTGATTGAAGGGAAGGAGACCTAAGGATTTATAAGGAAGGAAGCAAGCAAGAACATAAGATATCAGAAAAGAAAATAGTGATACCTAGGACATAGGGACATAACTATGTATCATATGACTGAATTAGGAACAGCTGATCCACATCCAGGCAGATCCATGCAGCCATCATGAATGTTCTTAATAATGCAATACCATCCAGACTGTGTTATTAGTTCACTAGAGATTTTACCCCCAGAGCATCTGCAGACTTTGATTTGGATCCAGGGGATTGCTTAGCAGCTGGAAAATTTTAAAAGCTGAATGGGAATTTTGTGTTATGTAATTTTCTCCTCTTGATGAATGGGGAAGTAAGACATGTGACTCCAGTTAGCACTGATGGGAGTCACCCTTGCATTAGCCTGTATGGAAAGGAGAAGACGCCCTCAAGGTCTGGATATGTGGCAGCCTGACCTGTTATCATAGAATCAGCCAGGTTGGAAGAGACCTCCAAGATCATCCAGTTCAATCTAGCACCCGGTCCTTGCCAATCAACCAGACCATGGCACTAAGTGCCTCATCCAGGCTTTTCTTGAACACCTCCAGGGACGGTGACTCCACCACGTCCCTGGGCAGCCCAGTCCACTGCCAACCACCCTCTCTGCCAATAACTTCCTCCTAACATCCATCTAGTTGACTAGATAGGGCTGGGTGATAGGTTGGACCGGATGATCTCTTCCAACCTGGTTGATTCTATGGATTCTGTAACCTGAGTGCTTCTTCAGAGGCCTGCCTGAATTCCATGTAACAGGAGAGGGGAGAAAAGATTGAAAACTGCTGAGATGATAAGAAATTATTACCTTAATTCTGTCACTTTCTAACTTCTAAATGTTTAACTTTTCAACCAGAGCACTATTTTAACTTGTTTGTTTATTATTATGGGTAGCTCTAGTTGTAGAGATGTCTCCCTCAGTGGGAATGTTCACCTAATATTTGTCCATATGTGGACACATCCTTGTCAAATTTCTTTTGAGCTTTTGGCCTGATGTTGGTCAATTAAACTTCACTGTGAGATGAACCATTTTCATCAGATGCTGGCAACAAGAGTTTATCTGGAGGAAAAAGCATCCAAGCTAAGCTATGAACAAAGGCATGCACATTTTATTTGCGTGGCTCCATCCTTATCACTCACAGGCTTGTAGCTGTAAGTTTTAGGTCTCACAATGCTTCCACCTCTAACCCGCTCATTTAAGACAATTGCCTGTTTGTCACTTCGCCTTTGCCAGAGATATCTGACCCCCTTGCCTGAGCTGACAAAACAGTTCCCTACTCAGATTCAGGCCACTTAGTCAAGAGCTTAGGCAGTTTAAATAGGGGCTGAGGTTATCTGCCTGGAACAGATAGCACCTGTGGGATGTGTGGCCCCACCAAACACTGCCAGCATGATGGCAGGAGTCAGCTGGGGCTGCTTAAGATGTTGAAGCTGTACAGTTGTCTTGGGGAACTACTTATGGGGACTATGTATGACTAGAGGGCTGCTCGTGACTTGTAGGTCTTGCATGTGGCACAAGGATCCATGAGGAGGACAAATGCAGGTCTTATTTTGCTCTTCCCTGGCATTTATAGGAAAAGCTCTGTGCATTCTATATCCTGTTCTGCTGTATACATTTCTGACACGGATCTGCAATTAGCACTAATTATGTATTCAAAGGCAGAGTAAGGATGTTCCTGTTTTTCTAGAGGGGGTGAAAAATCATGTTTCTCTGAGCTTAGCTTTAATATCTCTGCATCCTCATTCTCTATTTCAAAAGCAAAGCTGATGCCATGAGGCACTGCAGGAATTTGGAAAATATGCTTTGCTTTTGAAACAGAAGCTTCAAATCCACTTTAAATCCCATATAAAAGTTAGCCCAAGAAAGTCAATGAATGGATCATGATCAAAGTCTCTTTATTGAATTTTCTAACAGCTTCCAACAAAATATGTTCTAAAAGAAACTGACTGCATCAAGTGCTTTCCAGAAAGCTGAAACGATAACTCTCAGTTCATGATAGCTGAGAGAAGTAAGAGATGAAACCCCAGTGCCCACATAAGATGGCATACTGCATGTTTTATTTGAGTTGCCAAAGAGTTCTGAATTCAGAACTACTGCCTAGGAAATTTATCATTTCAGCTTTCAACAAAGAAATGGAAACACTGTGTTTGTTAAGGACTACTGACAACCAAATATAGTCACAATGCATGGAACAGTATTCTGCGGCTACCTTTGGCTTATCTCTGCTGTGCTACCACTAGGCAAAGCTTCACTTAGGAAGACAGGTACTGGACCTTAAATTTATTGATTCTAATTGTTCATATTGAACATTTCACATGAGATCCCTCCTTGCTTCTTTCCTTCTGCATGGCAGGACACAGTCAGAATGATTTGAAGCATAGAATCATATAATCATAGAATTAACCAGGTTGGAAAAGACCTCCAAGATCATCCAGTCCAACCTATCATCCAGCTCTAGCCAGTCAACTAAGTGCCTCATCCAGGCTTTTCTTGAACACCTCCAGGGATGGCAACTCCACCACCTCTCTGGGCAGCCCATTCCAATGCCAATCACTCTCTCTAGGAAGAACTTCCTCCTAACATCCAGCCTAGACCTCCCCTGGCACAACTTGAGACTGTGTCCCCTTGTTCTGTTGCTGGGTGCCTGGCAGAAGAGACCAACCCCACCTGGCTACAGCCTCCCTTCAGGTAGCTGTAGACAGCAATGAGGTCACCCCTGAGCCTCCTCTTCTCCAGGCTGCACACCCCCAGCTCCCTCAGCCTCTCCTCACAGGGCTGTGTTCCAGGCCCCTCACCAGCTTTGTCACCCTTCTCTGGACATGTTCCAGTATCTCAACATCTCTCTTGAATCGATGAGGCAAGAACTGGACACAGGACTCAAGGTGTAGCCTGACCAGTGTTGAGTACAGGGTCAGAATAACCTCCCTTGTCCTGCTGGCCACACTGTTCCTGATCCAGGCCAGGATGCCATTGGCTCTCTTGGCCACCTGGGCACACTGCTGGATCACATTCAGCTACTATCTACCAGCACCCCCAGGTCCCTTATTGCCTGGCTGCTCTGCAGCCACTCTGTCCCCAGCCTGTAGCACTGCTTGGGTTTGTTGTGGCTGAAGTGTAGAACCCTGCACTTGGCCTTTTTAAATCTCATCCCACTGGCCTCTGCCCACCCATCCAGCCTGTCAAGGTCCCTCTGCAAGGCTCTCCTACCCTCCAACAGATCCACACCTGTTCCTAGCTTAGTGTCATCTGCAAACTCACTGATGATAGACTCAGTCCCCTGGTCCCAATCATCAGTCCAGATACTGAACAGGACTGGGCCCAGCACTGATCCCTAGGGGACACCACCAGTGACAGCAGCCAATTGGATGTGGCACCATTCACCACCACTCTCTGGGTCTGGCCCTCCAGCCAGTTCTTGACCCATATCAGAGTAAATCTGTCCAAGCCAGGAGCTGCCAGCTTGGCCAGGAGCTTGTTGTGGCAGGCGGTGTCAAAGGCTTTGCTGAAGTCTAACAACTAGTTTGCTCCACAGTCATTGCTCAAAGAATCAGCTGTGATGCTATAAGTAGCCAAAGCAGCTGGTTACTGAGCAACCATTTTAGTCTAATATTTTGCTAAGAAGCCTCAGGATAAAAATCTTCTCCAGTGTGTGGTTTTTGTGAGTCATTTGACAGAGTTCTGTACCTTTTACAAAACTACAGTACGGCTGGAAAAAAAATTCACCCATTGAATGTTTTCAGATTCAGATCCTGTGATAGAATATTAGTTTCAGGCATCTTTTTTCCAGGCCTTGTTAACTGCAAAGAAAAAAGGGATTTACTCCTGAAGTTTCCACACAGGGAACTCTCTGTTCAAAGTGGCATTAAGGTCATGAAAGGCTTGTGGAGTCAGGCACATTTAGTTTAATAGTTTTTGTTTCATGATGTTTATTTTCCCCCTCTATTCCACTCTGGTGAGACCCCACCTGGAGTACTGCATCCAGTTCTGGAGCCCCCATTACAAGAAGGATGTGGATATGATGGAGCTGTCCAGAGAAGGGCCACTGGGATGCTCAGAGGGCTGGAGCAGCTCTGCTATGAGGATAGACTGAAAGAGTTGGGGCTGTTCGGTCTGGAGAAGAGGAGGCCTCGAGGTGACCTTATTGTGGCCTTCCAGTATCTGAAGGGAGCCTACAAAAAAGCTGGGGAAGGACTTTTCAGGATATCAGGGAGTGACAGGACATGGGGGGATAGAGCAAAACTGGAGATGGGGAGATTCAGACTGGACGTGGGGAGGAAGGTGTTCAGCATGAGACTGGTGAGAGCCTGGAATGGGTTGCCCAGGGAGGTGGTTGAGGTCCCATCCCTGGAGCTGTTTAAGGCCAGGCTGGATGAGGCTGTGGGCAGCCTGCTCTAGGGTAGGGTGTCCCTGCCCATGTCAGGGAGGTTGGAACTAGATGACCCTTGTGGTCCCTTCCAACCCTGACTGATTCTATGATTCTGTGATTCATTTGGCAAGAGACTTGCACATGGCTGATTATACTGAAGTTTTGGGGTTTGTTGCCTTTGTGATGAAGTAGGAAGGGTCACATTTTTGTATTTGGCAGACAACTTTCATCCTGTGAGTAACAAGGCAGAACACTGCAGTCTGCTAAAAAGGTGTGTTTATCAGTAAGCCTCAGGAAACAATTCGCCAAACTGCTGTCTTGACAGGACACACAAGCATTGCTAAAGTCATTACAACCTAAACCACCTCAGAAGACAGATCCAAAGGTTAAAGCACTGGAGTGGAATACATAGACAGCACTGTAAAATGTCAGATATTCATATTTATCTGTACAGGCACTGAAAGTGGTAGGCTAAAATACAGTGAGATGGTTGAGATCGTGCCTTATGTGCCTTGTGTGCTAGTCTAAGCCTAGCTGGGATATTTTGGTGAGAAGAATTAGATGATAGGCTGTGAAAAGGAAACAATGGTGATGGCTGCTGCACTCATAGGCTTGCTGAGATGTGGAAAAACAAGAACATAAACATAGATAAGGGAGTTGCTCTTGGGCTCTGGCTGCATGCACTTCTCTCTCTCTAACTTGCTGCCTGACTAATCTATCTGCTTCCTAACCTCCCTGACCCATCCTTCAGATTCACCTTGAATGCAAGGCAAAGTCTGGGGTAAGGTAGAGGGGTGGGAAGGTGGTGGAAGGGTGGTCGAGAGCCCCTCCCAGGAACTCTGGTTTCTGGGAGGGCTGTTGGGTTTCTGCATAATTTTTAGCTTATATATTTCTGTCTATAGATGTAGATACTGTAAATATCTGCTTGTATATTGTGCTAAGCTGCAATTTCCAGTGGCTGAGTCTAGTCTGGGTGATTTTCTTAAGTGTGTGTGTGTGTAACACCCAAACCATCACAATATGGCACCTCCTAAAGTACTGAGTTGAGAAATTCAAGGGCCAGGTATGGTTTTCCAGTACCTGGAATCTGGCCATGCTGTAAATTAGGTAAAGCTCTACAGTTCCTACTGAGACGTCAATCTGTGAGCTGACTGGCAAATGAGTTTTCAAGGGGTTTTGGTACTGTGACTGTGGACACAAATACTGATCTCTCTTTTCATAGCAAGTTGCACTATCTTCAGTAGTGTTTTTCTACCATTCAACAGGACACTTCATAATGCTAACCAATAACAGCAAGGGTGCCAGAACCCAGCCTTTAATCTTTTGCTAACTGAGTCATTGCTAAGGTGAATAATTTACTACAAGGACAAAAAGTTGAGCAGTGATAGAAGGAATTTGCTGAATTATGATTTCTGGTTCCTTTCTGCAAGTCTCTGGCAATAAAAATTCTAAATGCTGAGTTAGACAAAGTTAGGTTCAGTTTATTGTTTCAAGCCTGTTGTGCCCACAGCATTTCCCTATGTTTGAATCCCAATCTAGAAATTGTACTGCACAACAAGTCTCATAATAAGCATTCACATGCAAAAAAAGCCCTGCATCTTCAGAAAGTATGTCCCAATGTATGTGAAAGTTCCTCTGTGTTTAAATTGTGGCTGTGGCTTCACAAGGAATTGAAAATATTCTCACCTCTTAACTGAGATTTAGCAATTCTTGGTGTTTAGCAGTAATGTCTCAATGGCGTTCAATAAGTCCAAGTGCTGGTGCTGCACTTTGGCCACAACAACCCCATGCAGAGATACAGGCTGGAGTTGGAGTGGCTGGAGAGCAGTCAAACAGAAAGGGATCCGGGGGTGCTGATTGATACCCGCCTGAACATGAGCCAGCAGTGTGCCCAGGTGGCCAAGAGAGCCAATGGCATCCTGGCCTGCATCAGGAATGGTGTGGCCAGCAGGAGCAGGGAGGTCATTCTGCCCCTGTACTCTGCACTGGTTAGACCACACCTTGAGTACTGTGTCCAGTTCTGGGCCCCCCAGTTTAAGAGGGACATTGAGATGCTTGAACGTGTCCAGAGAAGGGCAACGAGGCTGGTGAGAGGCCTCGAGCACAGCCCTACGAGGAGAGGCTGAGGGAGCTGGGATTGTTTAGCCTGGAGAAGAGGAGGCTCAGGACAGACCTTATTGCTGTCTACAACTACCTGAGGGGTGGTTGTAGCCAGGAGGAGGTTGCTCTCTTCTCTCAGGTGGCCAGCACCAGAACAAGAGGACACAGCCTCAAGCTATGCCAGGGGAAATTTAGGCTTGAGGTGAGGAGAAAGTTCTTCACTGAGAGAGTCATTGGCTACTGGAATGGGCTGCTCAGGGAGGTGGTGGAGTCGCCATCCCTGGACCTGTTCAAGGCAGGATAGGACGTGGCACTTGGTGCCATGGTCTACCCTTGAGCTCTGTGGTAACAGGTTGGACTTGATGATCTGTGAGGTCTCTTCTAACCTTGGTGATACTGTGTGATACTGTGTGATACTGTGTTACTGTAATTTCTCTGCATGCTGCCTGCCCGGTCCCTAAAGAGATCAGAAAATGGGTAGCTTTATTGGTGGAGGGCAGTGTTGTACTAAAGTGGAAGATAGTGTGGAAATGTGAAACACTGGATTCAGAGAAGCCATTTATCTCCTAGGCTCAGGCGTACCTTTTTTGTCTTCCCATGGCCAGTCTGGCACCCCATTATATGACCTAACACCTAGAGGGATGATGTGAGAGTCGGAGGGGCAGGTGAATACCAGTGAGGAAGAGAGAAGGATGTTGAGAGAGAAAGGCTGACTGAGGGAAAATATGTATGGAAGATCCATGAGATTGGGTATTGGTGCATCAGCAAGAGAGCATGCGTCGGTGTCCGACAATGAAAGAACCTACGAGAGAATCTACAGTACATGAGCACGAACCCAACGTCACCTGGGAGTCCCTGTTCTCGTCTCATCTGTGAGGAGACAAACTGTTCTGAGCTTTTGAATCACCTACATCTGAGATAGCCGGAGTGAAGAGTGAACTGAACTTGTAATATTCATTAGTGTAAATATTATTTTAGATTAGATCAGATAGTTCTCAGCAATCCTCTGAGTGAAGTAGACAGGGGTGGATTGTGCTAGTTTGAGCCTAGCTAGCATGTTTTGGTGAGAAGAACTAGATGATAGGCTGTAAAATGAAAACAATGGTGAGGTCTACTTCGCTCACAGTCTTGCTGAGATGTATACAAAAGAAGAAAGGCAAAACAAAGATTAGGTCACTTTTGCTCTGCACTTCGTGCTGGGCTGTTCTCTTCTCCTTGCCTGCTGGGGAGTTCGAGGCTGCTGGCTGAACTCCATCTTGCTTTCTAACCTCACCCTCCTTTGCTTGGCTGCTTCACCTTGCTTTTTAATCCCTCTGGCCAAACCTCCATTCTTCCGTGGGACTGGGGTAAGGTTGAGAGGGGTAGGGGGAAGGTGAGGAGGTGGCTGATAGCCCCTCCTGGGGACTCAGGTTTCTGGGAGGGGAGTTGTGTCTGTGTTACCTTTTTTACCTTGTCTATTTCTGTCTATAACTGTATATACTGTAAATATCTGCTTGTAAATTGTGCCAGCTGTAAATATAAGCTTCATTCAAATTTCCAGAGCTGACTGAGTCTAGTCTGGGTGATTTCTAAAGTTGTGGGGGGCAGGGGACACCCAAACCATCACACGTGCCAAGGAGCCGAGAAAACAGAGAAAAAGAGGGAGAAAGATTGACAGGCTAGGAATAGTCTTCCTGTATAAATGCCAACCAGAATGGGTATTCTTGACCACACTTTGAGCAACTTTTAATTTCAGATTGTTTCAGAAATTGAGTTTAGGTCCCATTAAATTTTCTGTTGTCCCTAGGTTTGTGTCCTGTCCTGTGTACAAACCATCTTTGGGGTTTGGAACTCTGACAAAATTCTATATAAAAAAATGTTTATCTTTAAATCATTTCCCATGTAGCCCTCTTTTCTTCTGTGTATTTTGTGCTAACTTCAATAGTTGAGAGCCCTGCATTTTTAGCTACCACCTCATAGCCCTGACCTATAGCTTTCCCCACATTGTATATAACCACAGAGAGGACTGTGATGTTACATACAAAAGAGAAATAGGAGTGTTGTAAGGTCATATGCTTCTTGCATAAGGGATTTCAAAGGAAGCAATTGTTTAAAGGACTAAAAGATGACAGAAAATAATCTGTGTAATCCAACAATCAAACCCTGTATTCATTAGTAGAGGGAACTTTGTTGGGTGCCTCAGAAAATGGAAAGGTGAGTAGTCAAACTGAGAGCAGCTCTTTAATTTCCCACATTTCAAGGCGTAAAGAATAGGCTCTGTGTGTTTGGACTATTGTAGTTTTGACTTTCATATTTCTAAACCTCAGGATTTAGATCTGAATCTTGAAAGTGATTCAGACTTTCGCCAGTTCTCCTGTCCTCAGCTGAAATACAATGCGGAGTTTTGGGGAAATAATTGTGCAGCTATGACCATTCCTTCAATAAGGCATTTTCTACATGAGCAGAATTCTTTGAAGTGTGGAGCCATGAAGATGGTGAGGGCCAAAGGTGAAAGCTGTGCAATAGAAGTGTACATTCCAATCAGAGAACGGGTTGGAGGGGTGAAGGAATTAGTCTATTGATATTCAGTGCTTTGACCTGCTAACAATAACTGTGGCACAGGGGTTATAACAGCAGCACATCCCTACATTGTGTATCAGTGGAGAGAGACAGACCTTATCTGCTTTAGTTCGCTTCGGAGGAGAAATCAGTAGGGCTTTTGCCATGTGGTCACCAGCTGCTGCTACTGGGGGGAGTGGGGGGGGGGAAATAGTTCAGAATTCCTCCATCATGGCATTGGCTCTAATAAGAAGTCAGCTGCAGATCTGCAATATGATGGGCATCTTTCAAACTGCCTTGCTGGGAGAGAGGAAATAAACTAATAGGGTATTCTGTGATGGATTTTAAAGGGCATTATAGACTGAGGAAAGCAACTCCCTGCTGTTTTTTTTCCCCTTTAAGATTAAGAAAGAAAGAAAGAGAGAGAGAAAAAAAAAGCCTCTTTTTCACTTTGAAAGTATTTTTTCTGAAAAATAATCAAAGCAACACCAACAATTTTTTGACACCAGAGAATACTTTTCCCTTGGTATACAGCACATTTATAACACAGCTCAGCTAGCCCTGTGGGTAAAATTTTGTGCTGGGGATCTGCAGTTTTATTAACACAAATCCAACAAGATTTAGCCCATACAGTGGAAAAGGCAGTAGCCAGTTGACATTTAGCTAGCAAGGCATGTTAGTCTCTAGCTCTGGTTCTGTCTCCAACCTCTACCTCTAGCAATCACTTCCCCCATCTTTGTCACTACCTTGGGCAAGCATGGCACATCAGCTAGACACTGACATAATGCATATAATAAAACAGTCAAACACTGTGTAGCATGAGACAGAAATCAGTGAGCAGTTTAGATTCTGTTTGTTCTTAGCATTGCAAAATGTAGACATGTAGGTAAATTGATTACCTCACCTAGATCATTTGTTTAGCCAGTGTAGAGCTGTTTTCAGGTTCTAGACTGGCTTCTTTTTTATGAACTCAGACTGGAAACTTGTGGTTTCCCCCTCACTCATATAAAATAGATCTTGAGCTTAGTATTCTACCTTACCTAATAAACCCTTCTCTGCAGCTGCCAGCCCACAGAAGTCAGAGTCCCAAGATGAATGGGCTGCCTGCTCTGCTAGGCTCACTCCTCAGAGGCAGAATTGCTCAGGTGTTACTGGGCAGGAATCCCAGGTATGGCAGCTGAATGCCTGCCATGGCATTACAGGGTGAGCAGACAGCACCCATGGCACTGTAAGAAATGGTCCGGGAAAAGCAAATTATTCTCATTCCCAATGATTTTGAAGGGAAGATGAAAAAAGGCTTTTCACTTGGCAACAAGATGCCAACATTTTGGAAGAAAACCTCTGTGGCAGAGCTCCCAAGGCAGGCTGGGGAGATTTCTTAAGAATAAATAGTGTATTTTACCTCCTGAAGCTAGTCAGAGATGAAGCAGTGGTGCAGGACTTGGTCAGTACTTTATCTATTGAGTCAATATGCACTTCTTTAAATTGCTTCCCAACAAAACTCCAGGCCAGAAAACTGTGTAGTCTTTTGTTTAACATATTCAAGAAGCAGCTCCATAATGGGGACCCAAAGGACAGGGAGATCACCTTTAATTTTACACGTGCTTATTCAAAGGCTACTTCAGAAGGGAAGGTATTTGGGTGAGGATAGCGCTCAGCGTGTGTAATTGCAGGTGAGGTTATTGCCATCTGGGCAGTAACCAGTCCAGTCTCTAACACAAAGCCAACTGCAAAGCTGCTGTAAAAACCTGCTCTCAAGCAAATAAAAACCAATAGCAGGTTTTCATTCAAAATGGAGATTTTAATCCTGCCAATGTTGACTTGAATCATACGTTAAAATAAAGCAAGCTTTATAAGCCCCTCATTAATAATTCCTAAACGTAACAGCGAGTCAACTAATATGCTGAGCTAGCAAACTGTGAGCTGCTTGAATGGCTGGTGTGGAGCATTCAGCCCAGCTTGTACAAACAGATTTCTTCAGAAGATCATAAAACTAATCATTTCTATAATCATTTTGATATATTGCTGCAACCACATCTCTCTTTGCGGGGCCACTGACAGAATGGAAGGTAGCTACAGGCACTGGTGGCTTTTCAGCACGCCACACCACGGGAGCGCTCACAAAAAAATCACAGGATTTGCCCAGTGTGGCGTTTTGTTACTTTACCCTGAGGTGAACTTCAGAGAGGTAATTTAGGAGGAGAAACACTCCCAAACTGTTTGAGTAGGGCTCTGATATGCCAAAGGCTATCTCTAGTTTGTTAGGTAGACCTTGCTTTATAGGAGACTAGAGTCGATTAGATTCCTGTTAGCAGTTTAAATTCCCAGCCTAATTACAGATTTGTCATAGTTTCAATTATGTTTAGGATTTTATTTTTTTTTTTTAAAATAAACCCAAAGTTGACACAGTGGTCAGTATATTAGCTCTGGACTTGTAAAACCTGTGTTCGGTTGCTTAATCTGCTCAGACCCCTCGTGTGACCCTGGGTAAGTCATTTCACACCTCCTTGCCTCGATTTCCCACTTGTGTAATGGAGATAAAATAGTGTGCCTAACTCCCAGGGACATAGTGAACAGGGTTAACCTGACAAATCTCAGTCTGTTTGAATTATTGCCTTTTGCATCACTGTGGTGTCGAGGATGCGGTGTCAGGATTCCACAGAGGGAGACGGTTTTACACACGGCATAAGAAAATGAGGGATTTCATCTCATAAGAGCTGCCATTTGAAATAAAAAATGGATACAAACCAGTGGGACAGCCCAGCAAAATAATGAAGCATTATTAATCATTATGACAGGCTGTGATCTTCAAAAAAGCAGCTGCTAAACAGTTAAAAAGGAAACTTTTTGGTGGTGTAATGTAAGGCTGTACCATGAATAAGGGATCACTCTCTCAAGAATGAAGGCTAGTGTAGGAGGTAACACAGAGGTGTTTGAACAATTAAGTTGATTAGTTAAAGCTTAGATATTTTTCTACTTAAGCAGACTAAACAACTAGCACACCAGTGGGAGACAGTGAATAGAACACATCAGTTAAATGTGGCTTAAAATACAGTCATGTTTTCAGCTCTGCTATTATCCTTTCATTAAAGTTATTAACAGATTGGTTATGAAACTACTGTTGTGAGTACCGTCCAGCACAGCCTGCTTGGCTAGTGGTCAGCTAATGGTGTGAATGAAGTGTGAGAGCAGAAGCCACATCTTTTTCTCAGCTGCCCCTGTTTTACTTCCCCTCCACACCCTGCACTGAATTTCTAGTGGTTTTCTTTAATTTCACATGTTGAAAAGACTGAGTGATCCTTTTCCTCAGATGGTCTTTCTAGAACCCCCAACAGAGTGTGAATAATTATTCCCACTCTGTTGGGGCTTTGATAAGACTCTTATGGCTGCTTTTTGCTCAGCCTCTCAGCCTTTGTTCCTGCTAAAGTTATTTTCCCTTTTTAGGATATGAAGGGGAAAAAAAAAAAAAAAAGGTAAAAACTGTAACATCATCAGGTGGAACTGCAATTTTAATAACAGCAATAACAATAAAAATACTGACTTGAAAATGCTCGGTCAAATCCCTCTGGTAAGTGCATAATCATCATGTGTTTAGTTCTATTTTTAAAGAGAGCACAATTCAGAAAAAGAACTGGCTACAGGGGAGTGTGAGAGGTGTCTGGAGCTGAACCCTGACTTCTGTGTGGAAGCAGTGTCCTGACCATCCAGTTTCGACTGGATACAATCTGTAATACCTACTGGATGTCACAAGTTTGGACGTTTTGGCAGCCTGGTTGCAAGTATTGAGAAACAGGCATCTTTAGAATCACATGTGAATAAACCAGGAGGCCCTATGATAAAGGAATCAAAGCACAGAGCTGCCTTCTCTTCCCCACTGAAACAGGCAGAGAAGGTATTATTGTTGACTAAACAAAAAGCTTTGTCTGAACGTGTGTATGCTCTGATGCTCACGGGACTCGGGAAAGAGGTTAATCCTAAATTCAAACATCCCTTCAAACACTGATCAGCTATCTTAATACAAAGGACCACACATTACAAAGAGGACTGTTTTAACCTTTCTCCCTCAGTTCACGTTCTACCAAACAAACAGGCCAGAGGCTGCTCACTGTTACAGTAACTGCAGTCTGAGGTAATTCAGTAAGGCATATCCAGGTGTAACTGCAGACACATTGCAGCCTAATGCACACACATACGATGACAGATGAATAAAAGGAGGAATAGCTTCAAGAGAATAGGTTATTCCAGACCTTCCAAAAGCGACCTGTAGTTGATGTTTGGGTCTATTATTAGGATTAAATATACCTGAAGCCTATGGGTTTCCACAGCCATCTTATTTTAGGCATTGCAGTTCTGGGTAGCAGCATGAGATCAAAGTAATGGTGCATACAGATATATTGGCGTTTTGAGATTGGAAGATAAATAATTCATACATTGAAAACAGAGTTGGGTTGGGGATATTATAGATTAATTCCATCTCAGACTTTTTTTTTTTCCTCTCTCTCCTCCCCCCCTTTTTTTTTTGCTAGTGGGAGACCTACTGCCCTTGTCCCTTTCTTCTGATTCCTGAATCTGCCACAGGCACTGTTAGAATTACAGCAGTGATAAGAAAAAATCAGGCGTGGGATTTGAATTAATGCTTTTAGACAAATCTCCATTCCATCTCTAATTCTAATGCTAATTACATTTGCAGATCAAAGCCTGTTCGTTAAAGTTTTGCTTTTGAATACATGTAAAGATTTTACTTTTTTGTTTGATTTTTCCCCCCCCCTCCATTTTTGGAGAAATGCTTCTTCCAGTAGAGACCAGATGTTCCCAAAATATCCCTTTGGAACAGCACAGCTTTGGTTCTCTGTTTTCCTTTCTTTGAATCTTTTGTATGCTTTGGGCACAGCATTGTTACTGTACAGGCAATCCATCTTTCTGATTTATTTGCTTGCTGCTTAGAAAAAGCTGCTGATAACTTAATAAGTGGATGTAAATAATTGCAAATATGTTTAACTGCAAGCTCAGCATTGCCAGCTGCAGGTATTCAAAATTTGCATCAGCTTCAATAAGATGATGAGATTACAATGAGTAGATTTAAAATAGAATATCTTGGCACCTGAGTTATCTTTATATTGCCTCTGACTCTCAGATTTACACTTGTCATCTGCTTCCACTACTAGGAGCCCTAGAAGTTATTTCTTCTCTTCTGTTTTGGTTTTTGTTTGGTTTTGTTTCATTTTTCACTACATGAAACAGAGCCCTTCTAACATGGACAACTTATACTTGGGTTTTCAGGAGCATAAATACCATGCAACTTGTGATAAAACCATAAAAGCTGGCAAAACAGGCACAGGTCCCATTGCACTCACATTTAAGCTTGGCACGTCCACACATGTTTGGAGGAGCAGAGCCTATTTTGCAAGTGTCAGATAATGAAAGTCAGGGAAAGTCAGAAATTTTTAACACCACAACATAAGTCAGAGATTTTTAACACCAGAGCCTCAGGGGTTGTAGCAAAAGAGTACGAGCTCATTTCGGGAGGAAATAAAAAGAAGGGAAAAGAGAATGGTGGAATCGAAGTGTGAAAAGAGGGGATTAGGTGGTGAAAAGGGCTGGGTTGCACGCAGGAGGAAGCAGAAAAGGTTCAGAGGGTGAAAAAGCCAATTAGTGGAGTATAAATCTAAAAAAGCCAATTTCTGAAATAAAGAGGTGTTAACTTAAGGCAGCTAGAGAGGATTAGTCAAGGAAGTGGCAGGCTGCAGTTAGGAAAAAGCGAGATGCTCAAAGCTGACCGGGACTGAAAACAACTGCACTATATTACATAGGTTTATTAGGTATTTAAACTGCATAATGAAAGCTGGGCCCTTTTTTTTTCAGGTGTGATGCAGGCTGCTTCCATCACATCCCCCCCAGAGGTGTGCTGCAGATAGCCCAATTCGGGTTTCTATCTGCAGGCAGCAGCAAAGGGCCTGCTGACTCAGGCGAATTGCTTGTGGAATCTCCTTAGATGTTAGGCACAGTGTGACTCTTCCTATCTTTGCAGCAACAGGAAAACAGTCAACAACAATCATTACCTTAGCTACAGCAGAGCTGTTCAGTGGCTTCCATTCCGTCAGATCTGACAGTCACAGAGTACAAAAGGTCCCTGCTCAGCATGGGGCACCCTTTCCATACCTTTCCCCATACACCTAGCTGTATTTCAGACTTGATCCTGGTATAGCAGCTAAAATCCTCCTGCATACATGATAGTAGTAGCATTTTAACTGCCTATTGCTCCTTCAAAAAGCTTTGGGTTCCCATCACCAGGAATTCTTTCCCTGGATATTTTTCCTCAACATGTGTATTAAGTTAAAGGCATTCTGCTTTTTTTTCCCCATGGCTGATTCTATTACTGTCTCCCTGCCACTGCTGCAAAATTGTGCAGCTCCTCTCCTGGGGCAGGCATGATGTTGTTATTCAGACATACCTACATAAGGAAAAAGAAGAGGAACAGCCATTGCTTCTTGTCCATCTGATACGGACATAATTGTGGGGTTTCTGGCAGTGGGAAACTGGAAAGTCTGGAGGTAAAAAAATCAAGCCAGAATCAAATTCTGCTCTCATGTATCCATATACATTTGCAACCAAGTCACTACTTCTCCATTTTAGTCAAGGTGTACAGAGGCTTTTGGATATAAATTGAGAACTCTGAAAAACCTCTCCCAGGTGACTGTGTATTTGCTAGGAAGCATGCAATTACCTGGGTGTTAAGAGAGCATGTAAAGTGCTGCCAGGAAAAAAGCTACTTGCAATATACAGCTAATTCTACTGATACACAATCCCCAGGAATTTGGTATTTATGTTCGAATAGCATCTTCTGCTCTCTCATTTACTCCCTTGAAGTTTATATACATAGGCATAAAGGTCAAACTTGCAGCTATAGAGATTTGCCTTTGGCAAAAGTTTACTAGGACATATCTAACTGGAAGATATGATCATCCCCTCTGTCTTCTGCAGTGCTGCAGGATGGAAGAGGATAGGTTAGCTAGATTCATTCTGCAATCCTAAAAGCTTATGGTCAGGAAGCATCTGCATGCAGTTGAAAGACACAGTTTCATATGGAAAAAAAGAATAACAAATTAAAACATCAACTGTAGCAGGCTGGGCTTTCAGCTGGGTAAATCAGCATTTCTCCCTTAAACTCACTGGAACTGTTCCCATTTATATAATCTAAAAATCTAGACAGTTATCTGGGCTTGCCAGCTCACTGTAGGGATAAACATAGCTTTAACCAATTAAATGTTCATTAGGGGCAAGACAGAAAGGATGGGAGAAGCCAAAACTGGGAACCAGTCAGCACTTACACTCTTGTTATTTTATCAAATGAAACATTAACATTTTGTGGAACATCTTTTCCTGCATGGGTAAGCATAAAGCCTACTGTAAATATTGGTTTAGCTCTACTGGAGAGTTATTTTATCTATAAGTTTAGGGTGGGTTTTTTTTTTTTTGCTTACTGGTATGTCAGCTTTCTTAGCATAGCACAGTTATCTCAGTATAAAAGTGCCTTACACTTATCACTACATTTACAGGAGTCATAGATGTGATATGGATACCTTACTCGGTAAAACTGCTTCACAATAGTCTCAAACTGCCATACTGTGATACAAAATCACATGTGTACAAGACCTAACCTGCAGCCTACCTCTAATATTAATCTGACAGTGAACACCTGGAAACAAGAAAAGGACAGGAGCAGTTAGCCCAAAATGTAATTTCCACGTTATGCCCAGGAGACTGAAATTTACCCTAGTATAAAGAAAGAGCAAACAGAGTCATGCACCACGGATGTCTCATTTAAATCGCAGTTGGATTCAGAACTCTCCGTCCCCCCACAGTCCGCCTTGATTCACACCCTTCAACTTAATGGTGGATTCTAGCCACAAGAAATATAAGCCCATCTATGCATGAAGTGTCAGCAGTCTCTGACATTTCTCCTTTTGTTGGTTTTATCACTTGAAGTAGTCTTCTCTTGTGCTGGAACACTGCCACGATGACTCACACGCAATCGCATTTGCAAACTTGGACATGCAGATGTTACAGGCTGTTCTTTAACGAGTGTAAGAAGGCATCTCATAATCCTGAAGCACAACTCTTTCCAAAGGTACACAGCTACAATGTGTTGGCTGGTTTGTTTTTTTTTAACAAGCTTTTAGAAAAGGTGACAGAAAGTAATATGAGATGAAAACATAAACCAGAAAAAGAACTAGGCAAATATCTTAAAACCAAACCCTCTTTAAAAAGCCTTTACCCATAGGATGTTTGGTTTAGCTGTTGGTTAACTTTTCTCTAGTGCTGTGGCTCTAAAGCTTGGAGGTTTTTTCACCGTGAGCACCTGCCAGCAGGATGGGTATGGCAGACTGCTCATTAACTCTGTGACACTGAATTGTAGTCATCACCCTTAGGCCACAGCGCTCACATTTACAGTGTCTGTCCTAAAAAAATTCCCACTTTTGTGGTTCAAAGTTCTGCTTCCAGATTTTCAACTATTTTGGGGTTGGAGGAGGACAGGGAGATTGTTTTTGTGAACATCATGCCTCTACAGGCATGAAGAAACTCATCCAACAAGGTATTACAGCATTTTCCTAAGATGGGTGAACTAAGAAGATCTCTCTCTGGCTGAGAAATGAAGAAGAAGCCCTAAGAGAACTGTTCACATCCTTAAACTGTTAATTTCTGTGGTTTCTCAACTAATAATGGAGTCATATTATCAGCACATTGTGATCCAGTTATGAAATGATGACACAGTATTGTGGACCATTGCTATAGCAATGGCTATCCCCATCTTGGGCAACAGTGCTAAGACAGCAGAGCAGGAACCAGCAGTACTCCCTCCAACACTACACCTCAGGGTGTGTCTGTAGGTGTGTTCCTTTCCATTGCAACAGGACCAAACAGCAAAGGAGCAGCATCACTGCTGAATTAAAAGCTTTCACAAAGCCCCCACTGCACCACTGATAGCGATTTTTACAATGTGAGGCCCATTACCCCTTGTATCTTATATTTTCACTGGGATCTCTGACAGTCACTGCATAAGATGAATTCTCTTTACAGTGTATCACTGAGGTGAGAGGATATCATCCTTTTTAACAGATGGAGAGTTGCACACCGATATTACACCTGGCAGTATTCATTCATTTAACCTTTGAGACACAGAAGACTTTATTTTGTTCAGAACAGTTTTTATTATCAAGTGTAAATTGTTCTGCATTTCTGCCAATCAGACTTCAGAGTCTCCGGTTAGATGTGGGCTGGGGGGCAACATAAATTAACTACCTCTTCTGAAAAATATTATTTCAGATTTGGTTCTGGCATTAAGTTCTGCAGCTGAGTTTGGTTCCCTAGGACAGTTTCCTTAACTAAGAAACCATCTTCCTTCTGCAAGCTTGTGATTAAGCACACTTCAAATTCTACATTAATTCTTCTTCTATTCTTGGTCTCATTGGCTCCAAGTGCCAGCCTCCTGATCCTGATGATCCAAGTCTTATCAAGACCTTTATGCAATTAAAACTCTCTAGGGTCTTCATATCTCCCTCTCACCTTGACAGTTCTGCTTCCTCCTGACACTACTTACTTCCTCCTCTAGCCTTTAGTATTCTCTTCATCCAGTCAGTCTCAGGGATGGAGCAGGAGAAAGGATAGTTCAACCAAATCCAGCCTTGGTGAGAGATTGAGGTATTCATATTGCTCTTAAATCTTTAGAGGCTTTAGATGATAAACTTTAGCAAGTTTCAGCTGTGTGTGCGTGAACTGCAATAGCTCCACTGCTTTTATCCTCAAACACTTGCTGTGAATTTTCAAAGGGAAAGCAAAAAGCCCCTACACAATGCAGAGAACATCATCCTGCCAAATTTCAAGTTCTCACTCCAAAGTATAAAGTCTCTAGAGTATTTCAAAGCAAATCTTATCAGATCTCTTAGCACAGGATCATCTTATGGCTTATGTTGGTCACCTTTAATAACAGGTTGCAATACCAGCTCTCCCTATGATGCAAGCCTTTGAATCCACACACTAAGTTATATTCCTGGAGGCATATCTACAGCTTTTATCTACATCTGTGGCTGCCATATGTATGCCTCTAAAGACAAGTTAATTTTCTTCTTTCTTTTAAACTGTCAGGATTACCTTTTGCTTTCACTTAACTTTGTAATCTAACATCCCCAAATGATATTTCCCCAGATTATCAATGAGCTTCTGATTTGCTCATGGCAACTGCCATATAATTGTGACAGAGGAGATCTTTGTGTTTTGAAGTGCCCACCCTTTCTGCCTTGCTTGCTTTCTACTTGCAGTCATTTCCTCCACCACTGAAGCACCAAAGGAGTCGTACCTGGCAAATGGGAAAACTGCTCTGGTTATTAGCTGAAGCACAGGCTTTGCAGCAGCTTCCCAGGGCGAGCTGTACAAAGAGCTTTCCTACCAGGGAAAGTACTGACCTGGGCGTTGGCAAATCTCTTGCAGAGACAGGTCAGGTGAGTCTCTGATCATATATTAAACAAAAGTAATTATTTTAATTCAAAGTAGTTTAAAGGAGAGAGTATAAAAGACTTCCTCCCAAAGATTTAATAGCAGAATTCATATTAGGGGATTTAAATGTGGACTTAAGTTCACTAAGAGGGAAAATTATTGCATGAAATATGCATGAAAATTGAAGTTGCTCACAAACAAGGACAGCTTAATGTTAACTTTCCCAATCTAGGCAGTTAAGGAACAGTCTAAATGTCTGGGATTTCAGGAAAGAAGCCAATGTATGAAGGGTAGAAAAGCAGGCCACGCTCTGTTCTCAGGGAGAATCCACAGCTGTAAAATATCTATGTATCTCCTAAAATAAAGCTAGGTTGGCATATGGAGGCTTGGCTTGGACTCTGCATAACAACCAACTTCTCTTCATTGGAGTTTGGAAGCAAAACCTCCAGCCAAATAAACACCAATATTATTTTGCTGGAGATTTCTTGGATCTGTCTTTTTCATGCACCACCCTTCTGGAGCTCCAAATACACAGTAAAATCCAGGCTGAAGTATATGTACATTAGTTTATAAAATCACTGCAAAGGGACTGGTATCTACTCCTCTTGTAACCCAAATCTTAGTTTCCTCATTGACCACGGTTCAGTGCTGCAAATAAAAGTATCACTCAAGCGCCTTGTTCCGCCTCTTGTAACAACCAGTGATGACGTTTTGAACCTGGACCTGACATACCAGGTTTCATCTCAATCTTTTTATTACTATAGCAGAAGGGAGAAAATTATTTTCAAGGGGAAAATTGAATTGTTTAAAGCTGATGAATGTGTAGGCAATGAAAGGCAGCTAAGCTTGCACTGACCTGAAGTAGGGATGTTTCCTGCAAACTGACAAGCCTGCATAGTTTGTGCAAGTTATGCACATGTAGAGTGAGGAAAATGGGCTCTAATTAATGTTTTTATAGAGGAAAATGCTGCTTCCAGTATACTGCTCCCCAGCTGAGCTGAGAGTGACTTCCCAAGATAAGACTCTGCTTCTAAATAAGGTAAGAGAAGATTGAGCAATGGGAGGTTCAGATGGCAAAGTGAATTTGCCTTGGTGAATTTGAAGTGCTTACTTTGCACTCTGCAGCTCAGCCATTTACCTGTTCTCTGGGTGCTTTTTTATTTACTGTCAATTGAACAAACCTTGTCCTCTGTCGATAAGGAGTCTTACTGCTCAGCTTAGCCCACCCATTTCCCCTCTGCTGCCCCAAGCTTTTATAATGTCACATTTCTTTTGGTGACTACAACATATTTGTTTGTAAGCCCTCTGTCTGGACAGCAGTGCATGCTAATTCATCAAGCCCGACAGAACGTAAAATCACAACACAATAATAAGAATGTTGTCTCCGTACTGATGCATAATTAAAGTGTGGTCATCCAAGGAAACCTGAGTTCCCTTCTTCAGGGAAACCTTTTGTAATTCAGAGCAGTTAAACCCACTGGTTATTCAAGTAGGTTAATTCTCCCTCCAGTATCTCCTCTTAGATAGGTATCTTGTGAAGGATCTCTGATGTGGGTAAATAGTATATCTATTCCACCTCAGGCTCTGATTTCACAAGCTTAACAAAACTGGATTGACTCCATACTGGATTAACAGACTTCTAGCAAAACCAACTTGTGCTACAGGAGATGTGGTGACATAGCCAAGTTGATCTTGGTCCCGATCATATACAGTGATCAGAGGATTCATTGATACTCTCAGTGGGAACAATGGTGCTGTGCACTCTTTCCCAAGTGAATCTGTTTGGGTTCTCTTCAACAAAATAGATGAAGTTACACTGTGCCTGCTTAAAGCTTCCTCCTCTGCCTTAGATAAACTGTTCTTTCTCAGCTCCTATCCTGAGGTGCTACGGCTGGCTAAACTGTCATGACTTACCTAAAGTCTAGATTAAGAAGTATATGAAATGCTCTAGAATAGAGAAATAAGACAAGTATAAAATGAAATATAAATTTGTCTCTGTCTCCATTTCTAAAAGCAAATTCTATTCACAAAGAATTTAACATAAATATGAAGGGGATAGGCCCCTCCTTCAGAATGATGGTAGGAAAGGGCCAGCAGTCAGAAAAGTCCCACTGAATACATATAGGTGATTTCAGTGGTAGCAGCATAGATTGCAACCACCTCACTTGCTAGCAAGTGACTGCTCCCATTTATGAAATTCACTTCATGTGCACATGAAGCACAAAGGCTATATACTGCTTACGTTCCAACATCCATCATGTATATTATGATTCCTCCCAGCATGCTGCAAAAGAGGTAAAAGTCTGCAGGAGTAACTTGCTGACATGGGTTAGGAGTTGAAAGAAAAATGGCTTTACTTCTCCCCCCCCACCACCTTTTTAATTTTCTTTTCAGCACACACAGACTAAGTTGTAATCCTATGGCAACAGAATCCCACACTCTATGAGGAATCTGCTGCGCTCAGCCTCTACTCATCACCATTCTGGCCCATCTTATTGGAGGCTTGTGTTTGCTGACCATAACTGTTTGTCTGCACATGCCCTTGCAAAGCTGTGGAAGCAGATGGAAGCAGCTGCATGGAGCAGAGCTGCAGTGCCACATATCCACTTTTGTGATATAACTGGAGATTGGGTCGTGATATAACTGGAGATTGGGGGACAAATGATCCAAGTTAAAACTAGTTCCCTCTTCTATTTATTTTACTTTTTTTTTTTTTTATATAGCTTAGTATTCATTTCCTTTAGTGGTACAGCAATGTGGCTAAAGAATTTGTCTGGTACAGACACAGTGACTTTGATTTATACTGGTGGAGCATCAGGTTATAGCAGCAATGTTTCCGGGAGTAAAGCATGAGGAGAAAATAGAATTAGCTCATAGGGTAGCGCATATTTTAGAAAGCCAGAAACTTCCCAGAGCCTCAGAACTGTTCCCCTTTCTTTGCTCTGACTCTTCAAATTTTTCCTCTTCCACCAAAATAGACTATTTGTTTATTACAGCAGGAACTAATATTTTCCCTGTAGCCAGTTAAAAGAAATACATCCTCTTTGTGGCTTTGAAAATCCCTACAGGATTATGAATGAATACTTCAAGAGTGTATTATAAATTCAGACATGTCTATTGGGCTTTCAAGTATCACAGCGGGAGCTTCTTACTGAGGCAACCTGAGGGTAAAGGCTTTCCCACCTTTCCAAAGTGACTCCTCCCACAAAATTTTCTTAGGCTGAAGTTAAAGAAAACCCCACCACCCTACCTAGTTGAGCTTCTTAGAGCTACTTCGTTCCAAGCAGAACTGAATGTAGATATAATTTAGTACAATCACCTAACCAGACATTGCTCTGGAGCCTGCTCATTTTTTTTCCTGCTACATTCAGTCATTCAATATCTTGCATACCCTTTAATGGTAGGCTGTTGTTGTTTGAAACCAATCTGCTTCTTATTTGAAAGACTAAGCAGGTTAGTTAAAAGATCTCTTCTCCAGCATGTGCTGCCCTGGATGCTCTATGAGCACCTGTCATTATCTCCTCCAAATTCTGCTGTTGCTCCTACTTGCCAGCTGGCAGCGTCGCAGCGTTGTGACAGCGATTACAAAGTAGGATTAGACGTAGCCCATTTCTCCCATCCCCTGCTGCGAGTGCTGAACCAGCAACTTTGCCATGTTTTGATCAGATGCTCTCAGCACTGACTTATAAATCAGGGACAGTACTAAAGGGAGAGGGGAGGAATCCACAACAAAGAGGCAAAATCAAGGGCAGCTTGGATGGAAGAAATGGGACTAAAGAGTTTAAAAAGCACATAGCTTTGAATCTATATGTACTTACTTCTGAAGGGGATGAGAGGTGTTGCTACTTTCAAAAGAATTCACACTTTGTCAGGTTTTCAGATGCACATTGCCCCAGTAAAAAAAAACCTCCAGTGGGCTAAGCCTCAGAATAAACTGCAAGATGAAAATGAGTTTTAGCTGGAAGTTGAAGGGCAGTTGTTAAGAAACCCTGTCAGACAGTCTTTGAAATTTAAGAACCACCTGCAGCAACTGGTGTAGGTGGTACTTGTAACACTATGCATGATGCTGACTTAATGGCTCAGAAGAAGTTGTGCATGGGTGTAACTTCTTCAGGATTACCAGAAAGGCTCAAAGACATAAATGCAGTGTCTTTATGAATAGCAGCTAAAAATACAAGACAGTATGGAGAAAAAATGTCCAAAAGGACGGTGTGCTAGTTTGAGCCTGGCTGGGATATTTAGGTGAGAAGAATTAGATTATAGGCTGTGGAAAGGAAAGAATGGTGATGTCTACTGCACTCATGGGCTTGCTGAGATCTATAAGAACAAGAACATAAACATAGATAAGAGAGTTTGCTCTCTGGCTTTGGGGCTGCACTTCTCTCTCTCCCTAACCTGCCATCTGTGTGACTGATTCTTCTGCTTCCTAACTCCCCTGGCTGATCCTCCAAACTCACCTTGAACGTAAGGCAAAGTCTGGGGTAAGGTAGAGGGGTGGGAAGAAGGTGGAAGGGTGGTTGGGAGCCCCTCCTGGGGGCTCTGGTTTCTGGGAGGGCTGTTGTGTTTCTGTATTGCCTTTTTAACTTGTGTATTTCTGTCTGTAGCTGTAGATATTGTAAATACCTGCTTGTATGTTGTGCTAAGCTGTAAACATAGCTTCATTCTTCGATTTCCAGATCAGCTGAGTCTAGCCTGGGTGATTTTCACAAGGGGGAGGGGGACATGGACAGGTGACACCCAAACCATCACAAATGGTGATCTTGAAAGGATTTTACTTGATCTGTTAGGTGTCAGAAAAGCTGTTGTCAAGGTGGCTCAGCATTGTAGCACTAGAGGAAGATTTAGGATTGGCAGCTATTGTTACAACACAGAGAGCACAAAGCATGAAGATGAGGAAACATGTTGTATTTGATCATGTCTAGCACCTAAGTGTCCCAACGCTTTGCTAGTATTTTTTTGTGGAAGTAGCTTCCACTAAAGAATTAATCTTTTGGAGTAAGAGGCACAAAGAAAACTTCCAGAACAAGACAGGCTGGTTCTTGCACTATATTGCTGTGCCATTTGCCATAGTGCAATTGTAGTTGAATTTAAGTATCTATAGAAATGTTGATTGTCTAAACCCCTACTTTACAATGCAAAATCCCCTGGGTAGGGAAGAAAAACATGACAATGAATACACACACCCCCCTTCCAAATTCTTGCACAGATACTAAATTTAAAGATGTATGAGATTTCTCTCAAGTGTCTTGAGCTCTTCCCCTCTTGAAGAACTATTTAAATCATAATACATATAATGCATGCATGCACTTTTGCAGAACGGCGGTCTAAGACACAGCCCCTCCTCAAATATTTCACAGTACAGTCTGTGACTGACCTTTGGAAAGGTGTCAGAGAGGAGCCCCACTGATCATGACACAGGTCCATGTGATTTCAAATCAACACAGTGAAATTATAATAAATCCTTCTGATTTCATCCAATCTTAACTAGCAGGCAAAAGCCTGCTCTTAGTTACTTCATTTCACAGGGAAATTCTTGATCTGAGTGCACAACTTCTACATTTTCACTGGTGAAATTGAAGATCAGCTCTGTCCTGTGCTCTCTGTCTGGCTTGTTAAACTTGCTAATTTGTATTTATCACTATAAATACAGAGATAATGCCTCAGGTCAAGCATTTGCTAGAATTCTCTGGTGTAAACTCATCCGGTATAATATATCCCTTAGTTTTAGTTGGCAAATATAACAGAAACAAGAACAAAAGCAGTAAGATCTTAGACACTTGAAAAAACAAGATTGTTATCTCCTTTTTTCAATTGCTATTAGTGAGAAAAGTAGCCAGCAATATGTAGGTCATCATCAGTAGCTGCTTTGATAGTCTGAGAACAGTTTAAAGGAAGGAAGAGGTTTCTCTTTGTGGTTGAATAAGTTACTCTATATCCATGAAGTAGCTGTGTCTCACCCTCAAAGGGAGAAGCATTATCAGCAAATGAATGAACAGGGCATTCTGTGTTATGCCAGTAGCACTGTCTTTGAAAACAAGGGAGACAAGAAAAGTAGATTCAGTGTGGCTTTTATTTTCCTGTCTACCATTGTAATGGAGCTCCTCCATTAACTCATTCTTGTCAGGCTGAATTGAAAGTGACAGTTAATAATGTACACCAGCATCTGCTTGTACTTGATGCAATAGCAGTTGAGCCCTGCAGTGTCCTCGCAGTGTGTGGAGAGACCTGGCTCATGGGAAGGGGTAATACCTAATACTATCAGAGTATTAGATACAGCTGGAGGAAAAATATGGATGTGCTCTCAGGCCAACAAGCGCTCTTTGAGGTCACCTCCAGTTGCTACTGATGTACCAGTAAAATGTGGGGAATATAAATATCCTGACTCAACTAAGTTATCAAAAGTTCCATTCCTTACTAATACCACCTCACTCAAGCTGCACTGTTTTCCCAGCAGACAGGAGCTGGATCTGAGCTAGAAAAATAATGAATTTTACTTTACAGCTCTATTCAATGACTGAACCAGATGTTAGTCTCTTCTCTGATGTCACAATTCAGCTCAGAGCAGTGGCAGGGGAAACTCTTCTTCAGCCCCTGTAGTGGCACTGTTAGTGCAGCGTGGCTGTGTCAAAACAGGGACCCATAAGGAGGAGGCCTCCATTACATTGACACAGCAGCTTGTGAAGGACTGAATCCTGGGCAGGCATGGCATCTGGCAGTGAGGGTCTAAGTCTTGCTCTAATTATCTTTCTAATCCCTTAGACAATTGATACGATTACCACTGTACCTTGTACTATCTCCATGCATGGGTTCTAACCTAGGGAAAATCACATTAGCCAATACATCACCTGACGTAGCTGTGCAGGCAAAATGTTTGCAGTGCTCTAAAATTTGCAGTTGGGCTTTTCCAGAGGGCCTTTCAGTGCTCAAGTCAAAGTAACAAATGTGTAATTGGTTTCCAAGCAAGCTTGGATTAAGTCATTATCTATCATTGCATAATAAGATATATCACACCCTTCAGTCAAATTGTTTAAGCATTCCTTAGCATTTGTTCTTATCATTACACTTGCAGTAATTTTCAAACATTGGAGACAAAATTTCATTTTGTCCTTCTATCAGTGTGTAAGACAGCAGGTTTTGGTACACTCACTTCATTCTTTTTGTCAGCTAGGACAAATTCTGCCTTTAATTATACCCTACACTAAATGAATACTTGCGCTCAGAGTGCTGACGTCTCCAAGTATTGCTACATTGATTGTCTCACAAACTATTTGGCTGGAGTTTTTACATGCTCATGTTCCCTTTTGTTTTCTCTTTTTTCGGGAGGATGTGATTTATAGTATTTCCCTTTCATCTTCCCCTGTGCCCTTTCCTGAATGGACTACATGGAAAAAAAGCCCTCAAAAGTGGGACATATTTTCCCAGTGATAATCTTTACTGTTTTACTTTTTTTCCTTCCCTTTCCATCCCTCTTCTTATTTCACTAGATTCTTTTGCAGTGGCCTAGATTTAACAGCCTTTTACAGCTGATTCTTGTAGCTGCAAAGCCCTGCTAATATCATATTGTACTAGTCAGAAGAAGTTATTTAGGGCAGGGACAGTCTCTTTGGTCTACGTTAGCACACAGATGTCTTGAGCCAGAACTGAAACTCAGCTACTGCTGCAATATGAATAGCAACAGGAGAGCTAAATATATCTGTGTCTATAGATCTGTAACTGTACAGAGAAAGAGGAAGGTAAATGTAACTAAAATTTAAATGAAAGCTACTCTTTACTCACTTTATTTCTGATCTACAGTGACCTCATCTCCCCTTTGTTTTTATGGAGGTCACCTGCTTCCTTACTTGCCCTTCTGTAGCCCTTGTCCTCAACCTTTTCATTTCCTTAAGATCCTTGCCCCTGAATTACTGGTGTATTGTTCACAGCTACTCACCATAACAGAAGGTAACAATAGTAATGATCCACTGAAACAACTCTTGAAATTGTTAGCTAAAAATTCTAGGGTGCCAAAGTAACCTAAAGGGCACAAAGCACAAACATGGCACTACAGGTCCAGCAAGAGATTCCCGACTTCCCTCTCAAGAGCTGCTTATTTCTGCACATTCATCTGTTCCATTTTGCTGATTCAGTGTTTGGATCATAATAGTGCTCTACACCAGGCCTTGTACCCATTTTGAAAGTAAAACCAACAAAACTCAAAGCTTGCTTCTACTCTTCCCTCAGTTACTATTTTCAAACCATAAAACGTCACAGTCCTGGTGTGGAACACAACCAAAATAAAGCACCGATTCAGAAGAAAAGAATAAAATGGCCAAGAATAGGCAGGAATAAGAATTTCTTCAACCTGGAAAGGGAACCACAGGCTAACAATATGCAGAGGCAAGAGAGAAAGAGAGAAGGGGAGAGGAGAGGGAGAGGGAGAGGGAGAGGGAGAGGGAGAG
>WAAF01007573.1:640-91229 GCA_013400475.1 Tricholaema leucomelas | reverse complement strand
GAAGGGAAGGGAAGGGAAGGGAAGGGAAGGGAGAAAGAACTGTCTTGTTTGAAGAACTTGCAGCTAACTCAAGAGCTGCTATTCCCTTCCCCTCAAGTGAGTGCCTGTATCATCAAAGGGCTTTTTGCATCCACAGCATCCAACAACCTAGCTTGAAAGTCTCAGGAATTTAGATAGCATCCTCTGCTTGGATTTTGAATGGGGCCTGCTGGATGTGATACTAAGCTTTGTTCCCGGGTAAGCTAAAGATCCTTTTCTCTGTTTAAGTGCCTGTGTGTGAGACAGAGTGGCTGTGTCAGAATGGATGATCTCAGCTTCTTGAGTGGCTTTAATTGTGTAGGCTAATCATCCCATACAGGGTATTTTGTCTGTGACACAGTGAGCCTCTATGTAGCACAAACAATACAGAATAAATAAACACAAATATTAATCATTCCTGGCATTGTAGCCACTGAGTGTTGCAAGGGACCTATGTGAAAATGCTGAGGAGCAATGCAGAGAGAGCTGGAAAGAGCTGCATGTCTCACTTCGGTATCACTTCTCTGCCCTAAATTATTCTGGACAAAGGAACATTTAATCCTTAGAGCTCATGTATCTGAAAAGCATCTGATTGGGTTTTGAAATGGGATGGGCTAGTCAGGTGCTTAGGACTTTCAGAATATTTTGCAAAGAGAGAATAGTCCTGTCCCAGTTTCAGAGAATGATCACAAAACCTAAGATTAATCCCCCTGGGGACTCAGACTTCCCATATCAGAGCAGGTAAGTCATTAATTACTTTCCAAGTACTTTACAGTGTTATAAGCAGAAAATCTTTTGAACCTCTGCTCTCAGAGCTGTCCATTCGCTTATTCTCTCACCCAGGCTGATGTGTGAAATACAGGTTTGCGCACGACAGCACAGACTTTTTGGCAGGTCTATCACAAATGCCTGAATATGGAACTTGCTGACTATTATTAGAATGATTTAGGAAACAGATTAATCAAAACAGATTAAAGTGATGTTTGCTATTAAGGATCAGAAGCCTGTCAAGCAATCCACACAAACACAGCTATTTTCAGTCTCTGCCGTTTACCGTCTGACTTCATCTCCAGACTCCTTTCCAAACCCTCACAAAAACTTAATCTCCCTATTCTCAGGAATAATCCAGATGTGCAGCTTCTCTTCCTGGGCAGCAGGAGGAGGTAGGGCTCAAATACATTTGTTTTCAGTGGTATCCCACGGTACTTGCTTGCACTTGTCTCTGTAGCTGTCTAGCTAAGCAGAGACTGCTCTACATGAGTGCAGAGAGTAGAAGTTAATAATAAAACTTCTTCCATAAACACAAACATATTTTACCTGTAAACAGCTGGAACTACCCTGTCTCCAGCCAAATTACATGAAAACAGAACTGTCTCTAAAGCAAAACTGGAGAGTTCAGAGGCTCTGTTGTAGCAGCTCCAGGACACTCCAACTTTTTCTGGTTTTAACTCAGAGGTCGAATTAACAGAATTTCTTTGCCCTAATAAACTCATTTAAACTAACAGGAACACTGAAATTAAATTGCATGTACTTTCTCATGCTAGTACTTAAATTGTTTTAATTGCTCTTTGAAGTTTCTGTGTTACCTTAGGTGAAAGGAATCAAAGATGGCCATGTCTCCATTTTTATAGGTTTGTTTTTTCTTATTCTTTAGACTACAGTGAGGCAAACCCAGAAGCAGGTGTGTTTACATTGTCCTAGCTGCTCTTTGGGAACCACGCTGATTTTAGAGTGAATAAGAGGCTGTAATTCATTGAACACTGAAAAGTAGAGGTAAATTGACAAATTACTGTAGAAGCCTACAATATCTGCCCCTCACTTTTTTTGTTTGTAATCCTTCTTGGGTTTTTTTGCTCCTGATGTTAATCATAGAATCAGAATCACAGAAAACCCCCTTCAAGATCACCAAATCCAACCTATAACCCTACTCTACAAGATTCACCTTAAACCATATCCCTAAGCACCACTTCCAAACGACCCTTAAACACATTCAGGGTGGGTGACTCCACCACCTCCCTGTGCAGCTCATTCCAGCCCCTGACCACTCTCTCTGTGAAAAACTTTTTCCTAATGTCCAATCTAAACCTCCCCAGTCTAGGCTTGAGGCCATTCCCCCTTGTTCTAGCTCCAGTTGCCTGTGAGAAGAGACCAGCAGCAGCTTCTCCACAATATTCCTTCAGGTAGCTGCAGACAGCAATGAGGTCTCCCCTCAGCCTCCTCTTTCTCACACTAACCATCCCCAGCTCCCTCAGTTGCTCCTCATAAGATTTATTCTCCAGGATCTTCCCCAGCTTTGTTGCCCTCCTCTAGACCGGCTCCAGCACCTCCACATCTCTCTTGTATTGTGCTGCCTAAAACTGAACAGAATACTCCAGGTGTGGCCTCACCAAACCCGAGTCCAAGGGGACAATCACCTCCCTGCTCCTGCTGGCCACAGCATTTCTAATCCAAGCCAGGATGCCACTGGCCTTCTTGGCCACCTGCGCACACTGCTGGCTCATATTCAGCTGCCTGTCTATTACAGCCCCCAGATGCCTTTCTGCCAGGCAGCTCCGCAGCCACACTGCCCCAAGCCTGTAGCATTGCAACATTCTCATACAAAAAAAAGAAATGTTCTCATAGGGAAAAAAAAAAAAAGTGGCAACACAACCCTCAAAAAAAACCTAAGAGTTTTCCATCTTGTGGTTTGTTCTTTCGGTTTTTGTTTTTCCCCAGAATGAACAAAAAGCAAGCCCCATATCTGCCTCCCTAGGAAAATGAAAAGTTTGTACCTTGAAAGAACAAAAAAAGGCATCCAGTTTTGATTAAGTAGGTGAAAGCTTTCATTGTGCAGTCTCCCCACAAGCTTCTGATGCACCTGATTGTTACTCCAGATATAGATAAGTACACAAAATATCCTTCTTTTGCTAAAGAGGTTTAGCTGTGTAATCAAAAGTAATTCAGTACTTGTTTAGCCTTGGTACCAGCTAACAAGAGGCAGATTCCACGCCCTGGTGGAAGAAAGATCAAAGGCTCTCTTGGCATTCATGAATGCTAAGCAAAAAACCCCAAATATTTAATCAAGAGGGAACAAAACCTGGAGACTCATGCAGCTGTGAGCATTTTTACACATTTTCATAGTTTATACCTGAATCATATCTAAGGGTTTGTTACCATACAGATGAGCAGGATTAAAGTCAGGTGGCAAAGGGTAGGATTTTCAAAGTGTTTGTAAAGCTGCCCTAGACTTGAATGGGGCCTATGTTGGGACAATAGGGGGACAACTATTACAGGCTGTCACTTCACTGAATGTGATGGAGTGTGGTTATGACTCAGAAATTCAACAAATGCTTTAGAGGGAGGCAAAAAAAAAAAAAAAAAAGGATGCACCTGACTGGTTTTGTAAGGCTGGTTACCACTGACACAATCATTCTTTCACAACCAAAGTGGCAATCAGCTAATATCCTGAAGCAGAGGATTTGCTTACCCGGCTTACTAAACACAATGCCAACTGTCACACAATTACCCTAAACAATTATTATCATGCATTGTTTTAAGTGCTGTTATGCTAGGGAGCCTTGGTGAGTGACTTTGCAATGCCCCAGCACATACAAAAGCACTGGGGGTTCTTTCACCAGTTTGTGGAAGAGAGTGGGCAGGAAAAACACATGAAGTCTGGCCACTAATACTGGTCATCATGAGAAGAAGCAATCGAGAAGGAGCAATCATGTCACTCCATCTGTTTAGCCAACACTATTTCTGTACAGCCATCACAGCAGAGAAGACATTTGAAAAGGTATTACAGGGATTAGAGTGCAATTACTTAGGAGATGTTTAAGAGATGTTCCACTTGTACATAGAGGTAATACAAACCAGCAAAGGGGCTTAACTGAAAAATAATGATTAAGTGATAAAGATGACAACCAAAAGGAGCAGCTGTGGATATGACACCCAGCTACTGTGTGAAAGATGTTAGGCAATGAAATCCACAAAGAGCCTTTGTAAGTACTTGAAGTGGTGGACAAGAGGCATCTGGTAAAGGCAAGCCATGAGCAGATCATGCCACAGCAGGATCCAGCCAAGAAATCAGGAAGATAATCTCTACATGTGTTGATCATAAAATTAGGATAAGGAAAAACGTTTTAGCTACTAACCTACAATGTGAAGAATCTGCATATCATTTCATAGACTGGATGTTAGGAAGAAGTTCTTCACAGTTCTTGACAGAGAGAGTGATTGGCATTGGAATGGGCTGCCCAGGGAGGTGGTAGAGTCGCTGTCCCTGGAGCTGTTCAAGAAAAGCCTGGATGAGGCACTTAGTGCCATGGTCTGGTTGACTGGATAGGGCTGGGTGATAGGTTGGACTGGATGATCTTGGAGGTTTCTTCCAACCTGCTTGATTCTACAATTCTATTCTATGACCCACGTGGATAGGGAAGAAAAGAATTTTAGATGTGTTTTGCAAGCAGAAAAAGGAAGCTGCTCTACACAGCTTGGATATAATGATTTATGGAGGGGAAAAAAAGGCAAAAAATAGAGTTAAGGTGGTACACTCAAGCGGTGTTGTATGGTGACAGAAAGAAAGGAGACATCAAATTTTATAGACAAACTGTTGTCAGAAAGCAGTGTTGAGATATTAACTTTGATAGGAAAGGAGGTCTCCTTAAGAGCTAAAATGCCAACATTCAACATTCTGGTTTAAAAAGCCACACCAACAGGAAAACAATACTCCAGATCAAAATAATTCTAACATTAAAAAAAAAAAAATAATAAAAAGAAAACAAAGAAAAAGAAAGGAAATTATCTTGCTTAGGTCATCATTTCTGTTTTGGCCACCCTGCCTCAGTAATGTCAAAGCTGGCACCTTTCTGCCCATCGCAGGCCACGTGTTTATGCTTGTGCATAATCATTAATTGCAAAAGCACCTTTCAAGTCTTGATGTGATGAGTGTAATGCAGGGCTATTACTAAAAGTATAATCTTGCAGATGAGACTTTAATTACAATGATGCTCTACAAAATGAAGAGCATCCTGCTTATCCCTCATAGCCCAAGTTGAAACCAGAGGACTGGCAGTTAAAAAAAAAAGAGCATTATTTGATTGTGCAACTGGGGCAGTTACTGTGGAAATCAATGAACCAGGGAAAAAAATAAGCAGAAGATTCTATGCAGTTTGTAAGTAAACCACATGAAAAATACATTTATATATCTTGGAGTGAAATGTTCAGGTGATGAAAAGTGGGGAGTCTCCAACAAAATCAATGAAGTTTTGCATCAGTTGAATATGCTTTGGTCACTTCCTTACCTTTTTTTTTCTCAATAGGGTTGAAAACCAATGGTATATATGTGGACTACATAGTAAATTGAGAAATCAGCTGGCAGATGAAATTTTAATGTGGGTAAAACCAACAAAAACTGAACTGCTAGAAAAATCTTGTTTAACAAATACAAGAAGTGCTTCACTTCTTTGAACAAAATAGAGATGCTGAGTATTTTCATTATTCATTATTAGGAACACAGAAGAGACACTGCTCTCTCAATCCATCAAAGCCCAAAAGGAGTCTATGTTGTACAGAAAGTGAATAGTAAAAGAAAAGAAAACAAGAACAACGGAGTTATATTCCCTACCACAAAGCCAGTGTTCATTCTTGGAGATTACAGGCTCACAGGATGTTAAGGGTTGGAAGAGATCCAAGATCATCGAGTCCAACCCCCTTGCCAGAGCAGGACCATACAATCTAGCACAGATCACAGAGGAACACATCCAGACAGGCCTTGAAAGCCTCCAGAGAAGGAGACTCCACAGCCTCTCTGGGGAGCTTATGCCAGTGTTCTGTGACCCTTACAGTAAAGAAGTTCCCCCTTGTGTTGAGGCAGAACCTCTTTTGCTGCAACTTACACCCATTGCTCCTTGTCCTATCCCAGGGAGGGAGCAGAGCCTGTCCCCTCTCAATCTGGCCAGCCCTCAGATATTTTAAACATTTATCAAATCCCCTCTAAGTCTTCTCTTTTCCATACTAAAAAGTCCCAAGCCTTTCAGATTCAGAAAATGCACTTTGCAAGCCATAATTGTGCATGGGGAAGGATCTACAAGATCACAAAAGCAGAAAAATCTCACAGAAGAAAGAACATGTGCCAAGGTTACACCAGGACTTTGGGTATCTGTAGGGTTGTACAAAGAGTTCAAAAGTTTCAAAGACAAGAAATGCAAACGTTTCTCTTGCACCTACAAATTCTTCCATCTAATGTTAACTGGGACAATTACCAACAGAATTACCTGCCTGCTTACCTAATGCTGCTCTTCACTTCTTTGATTTGCATTTTTGTGGTACCCACAGCCTTCCTAATTGCATCCTCTACTTTCACTGAGATCTGCTAATTGAATCAAAGGGCCGAAGGCCTAAAGGTTTCTGGATCCTTACACAGGCTGAGTCACCTGTTGATTCTCTTGTGTCACACCTGAGTAGGCAGCTAGATGAAATTAGTCATTCCTGAGAAGTAGTCATCTGCAGAAACAGATATTACCATATTGACAAGATGAGGAGTAATGGGTTTAAACTTCAAGAAGGGAGACTTAAACTAGATGTTAGGATGAAGTTCTTTACAGTGAGGGTGGTGAGACACTGGAACAGGCTGCCCATACAAAGGTTGTGGATGCTCCCTCCCTGGAGGTGTCCCAGGTCAGGCTGGATGAGGCCTTGAGCAACCTGTTCTAGTGGGAGGTTTCCTTGCCTATGGCAGAGGGTTGGAACTGGATGATCTTTGAGGTAACTTCCAACCTAAACCATTCTATGATTCTATATTCATAGGCCTCAGAGAGGCTGGAATTATGAAGATTTCTACTCTAGGACACAATTTAGTACTAACTCCCCCTACTACCATTCAATCCTTAAATTACAGATCATCTGAGTTTAAACCAAACAGATTACATCTGCAAAATACCCTTGAATCCAAAGGTAATCAGATAGGTTGTTTTAGTTTCATAGTGGTAAAAATGTCACTATTTGTTTCCAACAGTTTTTTCTTCCTCAAAGAAGCTAGAAAAGATCCTCTGAAAGAGCCTCTGAATTGTCAAGTCCAGGATCCTCTGGGATCCCATCAGGGCACGGCTTACGAGGACAGGCTGAGAGACTTGGGATTTTTTAGTCTGGAAAAGAGAAGACTGAGAGGGGATTTAATAAATGTTTATAAGCATCTGAGGGCTGGCCAGGAGCGTGGGGGGGACAGGCTCTGCTCACTGCTCCCTGGGATAGGACAAGGAGCAATGGGTGTAAGTCGCAGCAAAAGAGGTTCTGCCTCAACAGAAGGGGGAACTTCTTTACTGTAAGGGTCCCAGAGCACTGGAACAGGCTCCTCACATAGGCTGTGGGGTCTCCTTCTCTGGAGACTTTCAAAGCCTATCTGGGTGTGTTGTTCCTCTGTGGCCTGTGTTAGATAGTATTGTCCTGCTCTGGCAGGGGGGTTGGACTCGATGGTCTTGAGTCCCTTCCAACCCTTAACATCCTGCAATCCTGTGATCCTTCTGCCTAAGAGAACCACACAACAGACGCTCATCCGGAAGGGTCCACAGAAGTGCTACTCCCTACCTACCTTTCACAGACACTTCCCACCATCACATAGCGAAGTTTGGACCTGAAGTAAAAGACTGAGTGGCACGCTAATAATGACTAATGGAAAATATTAAATAGATTGCCAGTGGTTTATGCCTCCTAAGCACTGCATTCGTTAGATGGCCTGGCTATCAAGGGTCTGCTACACACTGAAGCCAAAAGAAAATACATCTAAAAACCTCAATGATCTCTGCCAGCCTGAACTGGGAGAAGATTCCTTCTTTCCTGACCCCAAATCAGGCAATCAGCCGAACTCTGGGTGTATGAGCAAGACTCATCATTCAGGCATTTGTAACAGTTTAATGCCACTTGCCAAATCCACCCTGAAGCTGTGGCAAACATCCAGTGCTTCCGAGAAAGATAGAAAAGGGGGTTTAGAAGCACGATGTAAAAAGGAACGTTGAGCTTTCCACAGAGCTCAGTTGTGAGTAACTAGGGGGAAAAAAATAAAAGCAGTAAAAAATAGAGCTCACATTGTACAGACTGAGGATGACAATATCTCTCTTCCATGCTCACAAAAAGAAAGAAAAGACCAGAGTTCTTTGGCAAACTGTTGTCAGAAAGATGTGCTGAGATTTTAGTCTGGATAAGAGGGGGCATATCTTTTGTAAGAGCTAAACACCCTCCCCAAATTAGTAAATCAACAAAATTTGACACTTGGGGTTTTAAAATAGTCAGAACATCCCAAATTAAAAAGGAATGCTAAGCAAATAAGGTCTTTTTTGTTACCTTTGAGGGGAAAAGTAGTCAAATTATACATCAAAATGGAAAATATCCTTTCTGTCTCTTACAGGTAGCCAGTCAGAATCCATACACCATAGTGTTTGTAAAAAACAAGCATGGGAGGAAGCAGAATTCAAGCAGCCTTTCAAATCCATTAGGGATAACTGTAACCCAAATGCCCAGGACTTAAAATACCAGGTGAAATACCTAACTCAAGACTCCCTCCTAAGCTACGATCCTTTCCATACATTTATTGAGCTCATTTCCCTTCACCTTTTCCTTAGCTTCAGCATTTCACAATGGAAAACAAAGCCTGCTTTTTAACAACATCTGCCCAGGGAAAGAAGTCAAGAGAAAAGGTACATATATACATAGTTTACAACAATACTTTCAAAGGCCATTCTCAGCTATCATAGAATGCATCTCTGTAGCTTGGTGAGGCTGGTGGGACTAGTTCTCAGTGATACCGCTATCAGAAAGAACAGAATCTGTCCCATCAACTTGAAAATGTGTGTTCATTCTGTATGGTCTATCACTGATTAAAGCTTTGCCAAGAGCTAATAGCCTTGATTTACACAGGCTGATGCATTTCATCTTAAAACCTGGGTATTCAAAGTAGAAACCTGTGCTCACTTCTGGTAAATGATATGGCAAACAAATGGAATTACTGTCTTAAAGTCTATAGCTCACCAGAGCATCCCTTCAAGTAGCTGAGTTCTTGGTTTAGCTAGGAATCCAGCCTTGTGTCTTCACTAACAATGCACCTATTCCTTCTGGGTTTGTTCACCTTGTGTCATAGAATCATGGAATGGTTTAGGTTGGAAGGGACATCAAAGATCATCTAGTTCCAACCCCCTGCCACAGGCAGGGACACCTCCCACTAGAACAGGTCGCTCAAGGCCTCATCTAACCTAGCTTTGCACACTTCCAGGAAGGAAGCATCCACAACCTCTGGGCAACCTGTTCCAGTGTCTCACCACCCTCATTGTAAAGAACTTCTTCCTAACATCTAGTTTAAATCTCCCCTCTTCAAGTTTAAACCCATTACTCCTCATCATGTCATTACAAGACCTTGTAAATAGTCACTCTCCAGCCTTCCTGTAGGCTCCCTTCAGATACTGGAAGGCTAGTATAAGGTGTCCTCGAAGCCTTCTCTTCTCCAGGCTGAAGAGCCTCGACTCTCATAGCCTGTCCTCATAGGAGAGCTGCTCCAGCCCTGTGATCATCTTCATGGTCCTCCTCTTCCTCTTGTCATGTACTTACAGCCTGGCTTTTATCCTACCTGCCTAAATACTAGGGTCAGTTGTTAATAGATAAGAAAACTGATTATGGCTGATACTGGTTTAATCGGTTTTTGGCAACTTCATTAATGTGGTTGTTAGATATAGATCAGATCAGTTATTACTCTGGAGGAAAGGCAATAGAAAGGAGGAGGCTGTTTCAGTGGGCAAGAAAAGATAGCATGAAAGTCATGAGTGGGTGAAGGAAACCAAAGCTTGGGTGGAGCAAAGAGAAAGGGGTAGGGTGTGAATGGAGATGATGGTGAAGCTGCAGGCAAAGGTGACACATCCTGTACAGTTACTACAATGCTTTTAATTATCTCTCATGCCTAACATTCCATTAGCACCATGCTGCCGTAGGTGGAGACCCATGGGCGGAAAGGGGCATGGGTCCCCTGCTACCCTTACGCAATTCCAAACACAGAGATAACTGGTAAATCCTTTGAGATAAGGATCCCTTTTTATTTATTCATCCCTCTAAACATCAGTTGAGCTTTCTCTAGGTGTTCTACGTTTCCCGTGTCCATAAATGTTATTTACCTGCCGAAGCCACAGTGTAACAGGCGTACCGGTTTTTGCGGTTCTTAAGATCACTGGAGCCAGTCTTTCTTGTCCATACTGTTCTCACTGAGGGTGTGTGACCCAACAAACAGGCACAACGGTTGAAAGGAGAACAGAAACCTGCACCACTTTTCCCCGTTTTTTCTCACTGACAAAACTCCTAACTGACAGCAAAAGATGCTCCTCTTAGTAGCTGCACCAGCCCTGCTTCCGAATGCTGCAAACGCTCCCAAAGTGCAGTGACCAAGCCCAGCCTATGGCAGGATCATGAAGAAAGAGAACTTGGTTTAAAGCAAACCTCAAATAACCTACAGCGCTGTAACAGTAAACACAACAGACTGCGGTCACATCATTTGCATTGTGTTCTTAAGACACCTATTTGGGGAACAAGAGCCAGGATAGAATTTGTACACTTGCCTTATAATTCATTCTTGTCTTTGTGGGAATGATTCACTGTGCTGATGGCATCAGCTGCCTCAATTTTTTTTTTTTTTATCTGATACCTAGGAACTAGACAGAGAGTGGAGGTGAATGGTGCCATGTCCAGTTGGCAGCTGTCACTAGTGGTGTTCCCCAAGGATCAGTGCTGGGCCCAGTCCTGTTCAATATCTTTACTGATGATATGGATGAGGGGATTATGTTCNCTGGAGAAGAGGAGACTCAGGGCAGACCTCACTGCTGTCTGCAGCTACCTGAAGGGAAGCTGTAGCCAGATGGGGTTTGGTTTCTTCTGCCAGGCAACCAGCAACAGAAGAAGGGGACACAGTCTCAAGCTGTGCCAGGGGAGGTCTAGGCTGGATGTTAGGAGGAAGTTCTTGATGGAGAGAGTGATTGGCATTGGAATGGGCTGCCCAGGGAGGTGGCGGAGTTGTCATCCCTGGAGGTGTTCAAGAGAAGACTGGATGAGGCACTTAGTGCCATGGTCTAGTTGATTGGCCAAGGCTGGGTGCTAGGTTGGACTGGATGATCTTGGAGGTGTCTTCTAACCTGGTTAATTCTATGATTCTATGATACCACAGTAGATCTCAGCCCCATCTTCAGTGCCAGTGAAATGGCACTGAAAACAAGGTGTCCTCCTTTTGAGATGGAGACTATTTGTTCACCATCTCTGTTTTCATCAGTCTTTCTGAGAAAATTTATGAGGACACTTGATTCTTGGCTGTGGTGACAACCAGGACAGGCCCAGTCTGCTCCAATACTTTGGAAATAATCCCGCATTTTTTCTTTCACATTCCTGATCAGAAATGTTCTAAAAGCTTTTTCTGAAGGGAGGGCAGAATGCTTTGCCAGTCTTTTTGCAGTTTTGAACTCAATTCTAGAGCTACCATCATGCCTGTAACACAAAATGCAGTATTGAAAATTCTAAGTCTTAAATTCCTGAGGGAAATTTCTTAGCTAATGTGTGGAAAATGACAGATTTTGGCAGGAGAATTTGGGGTTGGTTTCTTCTCCCAGGCACCCAGTGACAGAACAAGAGGACACAGTCTCAAACTGCACCAGGGCAGGTTTAAGGTGGACATTAGGAAGAAACTCTTCACAGAAAGAGCGACTGGCATTGGAATGGGCTGCCTGGGGAGGTGGTGGAGTCACCATCTCTGGAGGTGTTTAAAAGGAGGTTGGATGAGGCAACATGAGCTGGCAGTGTGCACATGCAGCCCAGACAGCCAACCGTGTGCTGGGCTGCATCAAGAGCAGTGTGGCTAGCAGGGCAAGGGAGGTGATTCTCCCCCTTTACTCTGCTCTCCTCAGACCCCACCTGGAGTCCTGTGTGCAGTTCTGGAGCCCCCAACACAAGAAGGACATGGAACTGCTGGAGCGGGTCCAGAGGAGAGCCACGAAGATGATCAGAGGGCTGCAGCACCTCTGCTATGAGGACAGGCTGAGAGAGTTGGGGCTCTGCAGCCTGGAGAAGAGAAGGCTTCGAGGAGACCTTAGAGTGGCTTTCCAGTATCTGAAGGGAGCCTACAGGAAGGCTGGGGAGGGACTATTGACAAGGTCTGGTAATGTCAGGACGAGGGGGAATGGGTTTAAGCTGGAAGAGGGGAGATTTAGACTGGATGTTAGGAGGAAGTTCTTTACAGTGAGGGTGGTAAGACACTGGCACAGGTTGCCCAGGGAGGTTGTGGATGCTTCCTCCCTGGAGGCGTTTAAGGCCAGGCTGGATGAGGCCTTGAGCAGCCTGCTCTAGTGGGAGGTGTCCCTGCCTATGGCAGGGGGTTGGAGCTGGATGATCCTTGAGGTCCCTTCCAACCTAAACGATTCTATGGTTTAGTTAATTAAAAGGGTTAGTTGATAGGTTGGACTCGATGATCCTAGAGGTCTTTTCCAACCTGGTTAATTCTGTGATTCTGTGAATCAAACCTCTGCAGACAAAAGGAATTACTGTATTGAAGAAGGTCTTGACTGCATAGACCAAACACTACCAGAATAAATTATCAATAATCACAGAATCACAGAATGTCAGGGGCTGGAAGGACTTTGGTTCATCCAGTCCAACTCCCCTGCCAGAGTAGGATCGCCTATACCACATCACACAAGAAGGTGTCCAGGAGGGTTCTGAATATCTCCAGAAAGGGAGACTCCACATCCCCCTTGGGCAGCCTGTTCCCAGTGTTCTGGAATAATCAAAGGTTATATTGTAACAGCCAAAGCTGTGGTGCAATAAGTGCTCCATGAAGAGCTACACTGGGGGTGCTAGAGTAGTACACTGCAATCATATTAAAACAGGAACTATCTGCTTTTTATTGCCCGTAAAATGAAGTTTTAATTGCTTCCAGAACCTACTCATACACAATATTTTATGAAAGTCTATAAAATAAGAAACCACGTTTTCAGGCATCAGACAATGTGTTGTATTTCATAAAATATGAGAATTTGGGCATTCACATATCTTCAGTATACCAAGATCCACCCTCTCAAACCTTCTACCATTCAAACTCCCTTTCAAAAACCAAATCCCTTTTCTTGCTCTGCCTTAGCTTCACTCCTGTATTTAGACTGGTAATTCAAGGTTTTGGTCTCACTGAAGAGGATGAAAGAGTCAGAACAGAGGCAAGATATCAGTCTTGCCTTTACATAGGAAAAAAAAAAAGCTGGTTCTTCATTGCCCAGAGGAATCCAAGAGGATATGGGAGGGTTGCCAAGGTATCAGCTTGCCCAAGAGAGACAAGTCTAATGGCTTCATGAATTTTTTTGAACTGGGAGCACACTGGCCAGATATCATCAGTCAGCTCTAACTTGTTCCTGAAAAACAATGACACTCAGCTCCTGCTGTGTTCTCAAAACACCTCTTCTGAGCACTGTGGGAACCACTGCTTCATGCAGATGTCAGATAGTGTTGATGCTGTACCTAAAAACTGCAGCTCCTAGCTCAGCTGGCCGGGGGTAATATAGCCCCCTTCAAGCCTGGGAGTCAGTGCCTGCAGCCATTCAGCTGTGCCTCCCTTCTGACATGTCCCTTCCTCACTAGCTGGGAACAACTCACCTGCACTGTAGCATTTTAGTTCACTGTCTATAATAGGATGACACAGCTTTGGTGTTAATATTTACATTAACAAATGCTGTAGTTTGAGGTGATCAGATATGACACTAACTGAAAAGATCACAGAATCAGTCAGGGTTGGAAGGGATCACAAGGATCATCTAGTTCCAGCCCCCTGCCATGCCCAGGGACACCCTACCCTAGAGCAGGCTGGCCAGAGCCCCATCCAGCCTGGCCTTAAACACCTCCAGGGATGGGGCCTCAACCACCTCCCTGGGCAACCCATGCCAGGCTCTCACCACTCTCATGCTGAAGAGCTTCCTCCTCATATTCATTCTGAACCTACCCACCTCCAGCTTTGCTCCATTCTCCCTAGTCCTGTCACTCCCTGATAGCCTAAAAAGTCCCACCCCAGCTTTTTTGTAGGCCCCCTTCAGATACTGAAAGGCAACAATGAGGTCACTTGGAGCCTCCTCTTCTCCAGACTGAACAGCCCCAACTCTTTCATCTAAGATCTAAGTTTGTGATATTCTGAGCATTTATTTTAGTTGCTGCTTCATGTTTCTGGGTTCTACTGAAGGACTCAGCTCATTATGCTGTGCACTGCAGAGCACACGAGGTATTTGAAGGGACACTTCACTGCCATTTGTACTGTACTAGCATTTATTTTCCAGTGTGAGAAATATATATATATATGTGAGATATACCACATTAACCATGTGTCACTGATCCCATGGGAAACACAGAGAACTAGCAGAAACCAACCACTCCTTTCCTAACATGAAGTGCTCTCATTAACTTGGGAATTTGCTTTGCTGATTGCTTCTTTTGTTTTCAGAAATTAGTTCTGCAAATGATCATAATGAAAAGGAGATAATTTAGGGAGGCCTTCTTAGTAAAAAAAAAGAAAAAGGAAGAATAGAAAAAGAACTTCATTACATAGTTTCTTGAAGTGCTGCTTGTACATTTAAAGTACAAACTCAAAAGATTAAGCCTGCCTTAAAATAAAATTAACTGATCTGAAATATCAGCACACCCAATATTTCACAGCAAGTTTTCTCTATTGTCAGATTGTGATGAAAGAAAATTGGATTTTGACATATACATTTACTAAACAATTCAGATTATGACTATTTGGGTGCTGTATGGACAGATACAGGTTAAAAAATGACTCATTGTGATTGAGAGTTATCATTAGAGCCATATTATGAACTTCCACACGAGTCGCAGGCTGATTCTGTACTTGTTAAAATCAGTTGCAGCGTTTGCACTACAGCAGTGCTTTAGAAGAACTACTTTAGAAACAAAAATATATGATGGCTTTGTCAGTTTTGTTTGGTTTTAAATGCCCCAGCGTGTGGAAGGATCAATTTAACTTACTGAAATTCTGCCTTTTGGTCTGCGTATGAAATAAAGAGGTTGAGCTCCAGCCTAGACAGATCCCTCTCCCACCAGTGACAGAATTGTGCATTTCAAAGGCACCTCCCTGCAAGTCCAAGGCACATTTTGTTATGCACATGTAACTAACTTGTTTGTTTTTGTTGAGGTTTTAAAATGCCAGGTTGTAGATATGTCTGTTGTGTTAAAAACATCAAACAAGGAACTAGGACGTCGTTCTCTTGCATTCCGAGTTCTGTTGTAGACATGAGTAGTTTGCTTAAGGTTGCATTTCAAACAGCAGCTCTTTGATGCTTTAAATACCCAGCTGAACAGTGATCATTAACACAAGGTGGGAACTCGCAGTCAAATGGAGATTAGTTGCAGGAGAAGGACATTAACCGAGGTTGCCAAACCGAAGCAGCTTCTACATCAAAATTACTTCAAACTAGTATGAAAGCAACACAAACCCCCAAACTGTCACTGCCAGTGCTGACATTTAACACCTCCACTGCCACCGTGAGCGATAACGCTGGAAAAATGTTCTGTTTCTCTTCAACCTGGAAAGAGGAATTCTTCCTCGGACGTGGACTGGGGATTAGGCATTACAGGATTGGAAATCACAGGACCTCAGCTGTGCTCTTGACTGGCCTTGAAGTGAGTCTGGGCATGTCTGCATTGCACAATAGAAATCTACGATCTGCACAGGTTGCGGTGCAGAGATGAAAGCTGCAAACCCTTGTCACTTTTCAGCAAGTTTCACAAAGGTCACTACAATGTTTTCATCCCTTTGGAGCTATATGTTTCCCAAGTTTAAAATAAAACCATTTGTTTGCTTTCTGGGCTCCAGAGACACTTGGAAGTTTCAGGAGGCAGAGATTTGAGCATAGAATCTTTACAATGGAAACAGAGCCTTGAGTTTTCAAAACCACTTCTGAATTATTGCTTTCAGCATTTTGTTTGGCTAGAAAGCACACACTATTTATAAAGAAATTGAATCTGAATTTTTGGGGGGTTGGTTGGTTTGTTTGTTTTAATCAGAGAGCATATGATCCACTGAATCCTCACTCTGGCTGTGATTCTGGTTTGGTATTATTTGCGTCATGCCTGAAACCCTGTGGATGATGACAGCCTAAGGAAGAGATGACAAACTCACAACTGTTCCACTTCATCATATTTCCAATACGTGTGTACACAGAAGAGGGAGGCTTCTGATTGTCAAGGGCTGAAATAAACAGACGTTTGGACCCAGTCCAGTCATTCTTAAGTTGATCTCCACTTTATTCTTTAAATGTGGCAACCCCCCAACCTCATCAGTGTTTCCTGTATACATAATATAAGCAGAATCTGGTTCATTAAGTACCTTGTTCAAAGGTCAGTAATCATCAACAGTCCATAGGAAGCCAAATTTAGACATTAAAACCCAGAGTTTAGAACATACCATTTTCTGCCCTTAAAACTGTGGTTTTATCATATCTGACAAATGAAGGTCTCTGAGTAATGTTCAAAGCTGATGAAAGAACTTCTTAATACACCCCTTCACAATCCAAACTATGTGGGCTCTAAGGGTGGAAATTTCAAAGCAACCTGCAGGAGAACCTGTTGCCCCAGATAAGTTAATTAACAAAGCCAGTAACGACTGGAGTTCTGAACTTGGTTATACTTCAAACCTTATCTTGTCACTGCATTGTCATTTGTTTCGGAAGCCATACGTTGGCAACTTTGGTTTATCAAGAGCTGTAACACCATAATACTCTTCCTTTCTAACTGTGCAAAATAAAATTAATCAGATTCCACTGTAAACATTGCTACATTTACACCAGGGAATCATGGAATCAAAACCTGTGATTTTCATTTCTGTATCCATGAGGAGAGGAGGGGGTGAGAGCAGTGAAAATCAAAGCTCCTGGAAACCACTTTGTATTAATGCGCAAAAACTAAGCAGCTGGGTTTGTGTATCTCTGTGTACCTTTAGGACTTACACGATGGCAACTTCCTCAAGGCAGTTCTCTCTCTTTCTCTCTCTCTTTTTTCCCCTGGAACTAACTCATAATTTGCAAAATTTCAACTCACTCCATATAGATACACTCTGTGATATCAAAGACAACCTTACAGCATTCAAGACTCAGAAGTCTCATTCACACAGTTGTCCTTTTTAGGCATACAAAGGAAGTTCTTGAAGAGCCAGTACAAAGTGTGAAAAGAAATTTAACATTTAGTCTTCTATTTATGTTCCTATCTCATTAGCAAGACTGAAACAAAGCAAAAGGGATTGAAGCTACTTCTTTGTAAGACACTTCCCAAATGCTGTGCAGCAGTATAGTGTGCACTGTCCGCGGATGGTGTTAGTACACTTCAGAAGTTCCAGATGTGTCTTCCAGAGAAGATCTCAGGCACTTCAGTAGAGCAGAATTTTACAGCATCACTCCAAACTAGCTAACCTGGAAGTCAGCTGAAACACAGGCTCACATTTGCTAATTACTTTTTCTGGATAATTCTTTGGTTATGATTGATCCAGAATTAAAATATATCCACTGGTCTGTCCCATGTCACCTTGAATTCTGAGATGAGTTGTACAAAGACAGAAAAGCGCACAGGGGAAACAGCAAGCCAAGTTTTAGGCCCCAAAACACACTAAGTTATAGACAATCCCTAAAACACACTGTCTTGAGCTGACATCAGGGTTCTTGTCTGTTCCTTCTTAGCCATGACAGTGTTTGAAACAGCCACTCTTGTGCAAAGTAATTTTGCTGCTGTCATAAAGAAGGCACAAAGCTTAGTTAATTTAGGAGCTGTGTTTGTGAATAAAAACCCAAACCCAGCAGCTGTGCTGTTACAAAAGCAGGCCTTAAACTGTTAGAAAGGCACAGTAGAGCACTACTAATGCGTTATGTTTATGGTCCTCACATTATGCTTCAATTCAATTGCCAAAGGGAGAAATTACTGAAAGCCCCTAAAAAGATTTGCAAGCTCAAAACTACCTAAAGTGGGACTTTGTCTTCTAGACCCTACAGTTCAGATATACTCTACATGGTCCAGTCCTTAAAATTAGCTTTATAGTTATTACCATGCCTACACTAGGAATTGCATTAACTTCATTAAATAGTTCTTTTAAATCTGGTTTCAAATTGACCAAGTCATTACAAAAATCATATGCAGAAATGTAGCTTGGGTTTTACTCTTTACTAATTGTCAGTGAATAACTTAGAGAAATGTTACCAGCTTGTCTTATGTCAAACAAGAAAGGCTTACTGGAAGAAACTAAAAGGCTGCATTGAGATTGTCGCAAAAGGATGAGAAGTCTAGAGAAGCTGTCATATCTCATTACTAAAATCTGTATCTTAAAGAACAAAAAAGGTTCTTTTATGTAATTTTAAAAAGAAAAAAGAAGATAGCATTAAAAAAAAATCACCAACAGCAATTAGAAGCCTAAAACCTCAATAGAAATCTGTCCTTTCTATAAAAATACATTTAGAAGACAAAATGCTGACAATATGAAATAAAACTATTTCAACTGGATTTACTAAACTCTCAAAAAGAAGAAAAGTGGTGTCACTGAAAAAAAAAGATACCAAAGGTACAGATTTCAATACCATGACTTCTAATGTAATCAAATTATTGCAGTGATCATAGTCTGATATTAAAATTTGTTTCAAGAACCCTGAAGGTCAAAATCAGTCTCATCACTGCGATTTGTAACGTAGCTATACACGTAGCATGGCTATAGCTGTGGGCAACTAAAGATAGGTGACAGATAGGCTGAAGGCAGAAAGAATGTTTCTATTAGACCAGCTGAGTATAACTGGGAAAAACTTGCAAGCTTTGAGGCTTACAAACCTCTCCTCAGGCTAACAGCTTTTGAGTGCAAGGTGGTTTTTTTCCCCCTCCTGTTTTATCAATTGATCAAATGTTCTCTCTTTCTTTCCTGTTTATTATTTCACACAGACAGATATTAGTCTCAGATAAAGGAAACATAAAATAACAAACATGCAAGACAGAACCAAACAATGCTTCTCTTCAACAAAAGACTATTTTCAAGTTTAAAGCACCTGCTCAGAACTGGCAGTCTCTTCTTAGCCTCCTGTGTTCATGAACACCTTTGGTAGCTCAGAACTTTGAACCTCTGCTTCTTACCACAGTCCTTATCCAAAAAGAAAGATAAAACACAAGTTTTGAAATATCTTTTCGTTTATGTCGAACAAAAAACCTCAAAGCACTCATAGCTAGTGGACAGTATCACAGAAAGCTGTGTGTGGGCAGATTAGAGACTAAAAGGATGGGATCACTTGAGAGGAGGGTTAGAGAAGCAAGTCACATGCAGATGATGAAAGACTGATCAGCAGTGGAAGAGAGGGGAAGGGGAACAGAAGTGCTGATCAGTGAAGAAAGGAGGAAACAAGGAGCACATCGTGGGCTCACCTCAAAATGTTGCTGCTCATCGTTAGCTCCCATAGATACTATAGGTCTCAGCCCTTTGGAAAAGGTAAGACTCACGAGCAAAGATGTAAATTAACTGAAGAACTTTTGACAGAGAATCTTGCCAGCAGGAAATACTGATTCATTAATATTGAGCGTTCTGCAAGAAATCTAAGTGCAGTCTTCTCCAAAAGCCTAATTAAACTTAAAAAAATATATGGCTCTATTCCAACATTAGCAACATCCACTTCTTTTTTTTACATTTCGTTTTGAAATGACACTTGGCTTTGCTACATAATTTACTTTGTTCGTTCTAACACAGTAGCACATTTTGAAAACAGAACTGAAATAATTTCACTGCTTTGTTTGTTGTTTTTTATTCCTCATATCATGAATTTATGCCATGGTGACTTTCAAAACATGTTCTAATGTGAAGAAAAAATAATAATGACTTTTCCTGTAGCACATGCTTTCCCTGACATAGGAAGTTTGATTCAAAGCATACACTGCAGTTATTTGGCCACCCATTGATTTCAGCGGAGCAGACCTACGCAGAGGTTTTGAAGAATAGAAGGAAGAAACTAGTGACAACAAATTGAAGGAATTCCTTTTTAAACAATGCCTTCCAAATATACACAATACTCACTCAGTCCTGCCTTTGATGTGTAACTCCCAAAGCTTTAACTTTGCTATTACAGGAAAAGCAGAATTGGGCTCCCAAAGCAGATAGGCACGAACCACATCTGGTTTCAGCCAGACCAGAATTAACTAACAAGATACCACTGACTGCAGCGTGGATTTTCACCTAGATTGGCAAGTCCCTAACATGTCCTGCACATATAACATTAGATAACCACTGGAAACTCATTTCTGTGACTTGTCATTTGGCTCTTGATTTCTGTGATTTGTAATTTGGCCCTTGGTGAAGTCAAAACCTTATTTTGTGCTATTTTCTAGAAAGACCCATTAGATTCCACAAATAAGACAAAGCTATTTGGAACAGTATTTATTAAGCTAAAATCTGACCTGGAATTGGGCTCCCAAAGCAGACAGGCACGAACCACATCTGGTCCCAGCCAGACCAGAATTAACTAACAAGACACCACCAACTGCAGCGTGGATTTCCACCCAGATTGGCAAGTCCCTAACATGTCCTGCACATACAACATTAGATAACCACTGGAAACTCAGATCTGTGGTTTGTCATTTGGCCCTTGGTGAGGTCAAAGCCTTACTTTGTGCTATTTTCTAGAAATACCCATTACACAAAGCTATTTGGAACAGTATTTATTAAGCTAAAATGTGACCTGTTTCACAAAACTGGTGTGTCTCTTCTAGATAATCATGTAAAGATCCAGAAAGTCCAAGCTGAACAGATTCATGGGCTATATCTACTACTGTTTGAAATAAAAAAGAAACCAGATTAGTATTAGCACCCTGGCTGATTTGAACTTGTAGCTCACTGAAAAGAAAGGTTTTGTAATGGGAATGTTGATACAACCTTAACTGTAACCAGCACAAACACTGCTACTGCAATACAGTTTTGAGTAAGCTTCATCAAGGAGTGCTTTGTAAATGAATAATGACTTTGCTTAAAGCCAATCAACATCAAGTGTGTTAAAAAAAGATGAAATAGTGCTGGAAGGCAGTGGGAGGTAGAGGAGCCTCAAAGTGCAAACAGGTGCTGATCTCCCTTCAGGGGGGATTGAGTGGCACAGACCTTACAGGCCTGTCACTTCTGATCAAAGCAAGCCCCAAGACCACATAATCACCATCACCCACCTTTTAAAGGATGCCCTGATTTATCATCTGTCAGTGTTAATAACTTGGCTACTCTGTCTAAAATACTTAAGAACATTACACAAGGATAACATTTCATTTTTTTTTCTTTTTAAGAAATGTGTAAATGTTTTAAACTAAAATGCACTGAAGTTCCTCCTTTGAGGCCATCTGTTGTTGGAGACCACCTGTCATCAAAAGACCACCTGAGCACATAATATCCCATCATTACTGAACTATCCCCTTGAAGCCATGGATTTTAAGTGTTAGAATAAGAAGGGTGTATGTTACAGACATTGTTGTTACTGGGCTTTTCATACAGTTTGAAGCCATGGGTTGACAGCCATATGTGAATAATGGCTTCATAATAACATACATATGAAATGCTACTTCAGGAACAATCTGATAAGAGATCTGAACATTCTTTAACTGAGCTCCTCACATCCTTTCAGCTATGGTCTTTGCACTGTACTGTTCAAAGTGTCCTAATACATCACAACTAAAACTAAACCTTGAAACTACTGACCTTAATTTTGTTTCCAAGAAGCACCAGCATTTCATTGAGAAACAAGACTCAGATTATTGTAAACAGAATTTTGAGGTCTTTATTTCTGAATCTCGTTTTCCCTGCTGATCTCAGACTCATGACTCTAGGGCAAACAAAGTACTCCACCAAGCCACTCTTGCCAAAAAAAGAAACTGTCTGCCTTTCTTCTACCTGTCCCTACCAATGAAAAGGAACTGCCTGCCTTTCTTCTACCTGTCCCTACCAATGAAAAAGGACTGTCTGCCTTTCTTCTACCTGTCCCTACCTATGAACCTCTAGCTGAATGCTGCAACATAACCTGCATCATCATAACCTACAGTTTCAGACAATTTCTACCCTCATCAGTAATCTACAGCTCTGACAGGAGAGAACAGGTCACTCCTACAGAAGCCTATGCCAAACATCTGATTCTCTATTTACAGAATAGGTACACACCAGCAGAAGGATTTTACTTTTTTTACTATACATTTTTATCTGATAAATGCTACGGGACTGTGATAAAATATCTTTCCAGAAGGACATTCTGGACTTGTATTCCTTCCTCAAAAAGTTTGCTATGGAGAGACTGAATTTTTAATATATCCACATAGAGATTCTATTCTAAGTCTGCTGATAAGCAAATACCCCACGGGTCCTGAGAGTCTCCACAGAGAAAAAAAAAAATCTATAAAATTCAACCAATAAAAATACAAGCAGGGTTTAACTAAAATATAAAATTCCTGGGGAAAAAAAAAAAAAGAAAGAAGTTTAATAGAGAATATTTTGATGATATTTCCTTAGACTTTTTGGGAGGTTATTGTTAGTATTATTATTTAACTAACATGCAGCCTTCTAAGACAAAAATAAAATGAACTGTTAAATTATTTATAATGCTATGTTAAATCACTGAAATGACATGATAGTAAGTATATCACTTTCCCTTAACAATTGCAGACTTCCAATTCCTTAAACAGTAACTTCAATATTAAATTCTGAAGATTGTTAGGAGTTATGGGGCAGTTAGGAAGTATAATTTCTAAAATAGTTAATCCTTAAATTCTCCTTAAAGACAACATTATACTCTGCTGCCTTTGCAGTACATTAGTCCTGATGTACATATCATGATATACTTGAAGAATCTAGTTTGCTCACCAGTAAAAATAAACAACAAAAAACCTGCATAATCTCAGAGCTACAACAAAATCTAAACACCTAGGTTACGTTTTACCAAGAATCTATTTGTAACATGATGTATCTAGCCAAGCATATTTGGCATTTTCATAGAGGAACTTGCAGTTCTGCCCTGGTGACAATGAAGGGCCTAAGTCGACAACTGATTAAACTCAGAATGGCAGGAAGAATTCAGCCACTGCTGAACATCTAACTTCATTTTGTTGTCTCTTCCAGAATCCTAGTAGCTGGCTGTAGCCATCAACAACAAAAGCAAATAATTTTAGATAGTCTACAAAAATAGTGAGATGTTTATTTCAGGGACTAATGTATTTAAGGGTGCAGCCTGAAACCATTCTCGAAACAAAGCTGCCACTGCACAAACTTTTACGTCAGATATGGAATTTGTGTGAAGCGGATATGCTGCCGGCAAGGTGACACCCATCGGAACAGCACACATAGCTGAAGGATCCCTGTGGCAATTTGCAATACACAGGTTACTTTAAAACTTTGTCTTTCCTAGCATCTAATATCATTGACCTTAGCTAGAACATATGCAGATGCAAAAGCATTAATTCAGCAGTTTCAGAAGTGGGTTTGTTTAGTGCAGCGCCCTACTTTGGCTCCAGCAGGGTGTGCTCTGACAGGATTAACTTCCAGGACATCTAAAAGCTGGCACATAGGCACAAAGGAGGAAAACCAAACTTCCTCTTCCTCTAAAAGATAAAGTTTGTATTGAAAGCTGCTTTGCATATGTGCATTTTTAGACATAATTATTATGAACATTTCCCACAATGTAATTATTGTCATTGCAGTTCCTAAGTCACTGTAAAGTCACTGTAAAGTCACTTAAAAGACTACAAGACAAAAATTGATCTGTCACATCGCAGAGATAAACTGAAAAACCAGACCACTGAAAAAGGTCTATTATAAAGTTTCCAGCCACAACGTGACTGTCACAGGGATCCTCACTCTACCATAACCCATTAAGACCTCTCCACTTTCTATGATAAGATACATGATAAGAGGTTTTCTGGAACAGCCTGTATGAGAAAGTGAGGTTACATTACTATCTCACCAGGTAACCATACAGCCTGTTAGTTAAGTGCCTGGAAAACTTCAAATTCATACATAACCATGCTCCACTAGAAACTTTCTGAAGATGTATTTAAAATGTATCAGATCACTTTCCTAGTGCTCAAGTTCTGTATTTACATTTCCCCTCTTCTCTCTCTCAATCTTTTTCCCCCAAACAACAGTGATACTTTCAGTAGTAATAGAAGAGGGAAAAAAAACCAAATCCCTGAAGAGTAGAGACTGAGTTGTATTCAAACTGTGCTGAAGCAGCCGGCGATCTTTAACATGCTGAACGTACCCTATGCAAATTTTAAAGGGGTGTTAACCGAGGATCATTGTTGTAATCTCGGCGCTTTGTAAACATGGTACTACTCTACATCACTGCAGCTTTTTTACATCACTAAAGCTTCTTCTCATTCAGTTTTCTCAGTTGCAGAGGATCACAGGAAAAGGAAACTTCAACGCATTTATTTCATTCCAACTTGCAATCTCTTTGGAGTAAATGACTGTTCTGTCTGCTTATAGTTGGAGGCAAGTAAAAGAACGACTATTACGTTCAAAATGTGCTTTTAGCAAACAATCGAGAAAAAAAGGAAAGTTTATTAACCACGAAGCACATCAGAGAAAGTTTAGAACACACAAAATTATCAAACTAAAGAACATATTTTATTCTTTAATAAAATAGTGGAGCATGAAAAATAATTGTATATTACAAATATATACAGCACAAAACTGTGCACCCCCAGCACAGTAAAGAGCATCACTCCATACAAAGCTTCCCTTTGCAGAATCTAGTGCTTCTTGATCTATTCATAGTGAGAATTTGTTTAACAATAGAAAGAGTCAATAAGCCCTTTGGGTCTCTTTGAATTGATTCCCCCCCACACCCCCTTTTTTTTTTTGCACAAATCAGTCCAAACGTGTATAACATTGGCTTGATTTCCATTAAAAAGCCACAAAATGTAACACTAAAGGGTTTCTGAGGACTAGACCTCTTAGTTCTTTTGTTAAGAGATTTCTTTTGTTGTCTTTATGTACAGCAAAATACTTGTTTCTCTTTTCATGTCATGGTAAGAAAAAAAAATGTATTGCACATTATTCTTATTCACAAAGTTTGTGTCTGGTGCAGGAAGTTTCTTTTAGTGAAAGAATATTGGTGAGCATTATAGATTGAACCTATTTTTAGGCACTCCAAACCCACTAGACTGAGATGAGTTGTAAGGGATTTCTCTCTTTTTATTTTCAAGCCAGTCTGCAGCGGCTGTCACAGCACAGAAACTGAGGACAGGACGCCTTGGGACCTTACTTTCCTGAAGAGACAATGCTCACTTGGGCACTTTCACAATCAAATCATTGCTCCATACAACTTGACTATACCTTGTTACTCAGAAACCTGTAGGAAACCCAGCTCAGCTACAGGAAAAAAAGTTAAATAAGGTATTGGGGTCTGTTTGTTCGGTTTTTAAATAAAGCTGAGGGCTGGATGAAGAACCTACCTACAAATTAGTAACAGAAGGGAGCGTTATAATTCACAATATTTCTTTCACTGAAAACCTTTCCATAAGTACATTTACCTTCAGTTTTTCACCAGGTCCCGAATTCACCATTTTTTTGCCTTGTGACATTAAAAAGCTGTTCTGACAAAGAAAAAAAGCACCATTTATTTTCTAATTTATGACTGCTACTGTGGACATCTTTGAGTTTGTACGGCCAAGGTCTTTTCTAAAGCCTGGTCACACGCAAGTGGGTGGCTGCAACGTCGATTCGTATTTTGCAAGGTGAGTTTTCTGTGGATGTTGAGGTTTTTTGTAGATTCCACTAGTAATAACGCTTGCAGGTTTTCTCCTACTTCTCTTCTTTAATCTTCGACTACAAACATTTTGCCAGGACTGAAGAGTCTTGGAAGTCCAGATCCACATACCACTAGTAATGCCCACAACTAACAACATAAAAATTTTGACCATAAAAATTTCTACTGCTGGAATAGAGTTATTCATCATGCAGTCTAAATTTTTAGTCTGATTGTTCATCTTGCACTTCTGTTGAGTAGCCACTATTTTCCAATAATCCATATTAAGTCTTTCATAAAAGTAGCAAGCTATCACACAAGTCGCAGGCACTGTATACAAGACCGAGAAGACACCGATCCTGACCATAAGTTTCTCCAACTTGTCAGTATTTTCTCCACCTGTTTTCATTACCCTCCTGATATGGAAAAGGGCCACAAACCCAGATAGAATAAAAGAAGTGCCAATGATTAGGTAACAAGCCAAAGGAATGAGTACAAACCCGGTTAAGGCATTCACATCCATGCTTCCAACATAGCACAACCCTGTCAGCTCATCTCCAGCCACCCTTCTCATAACTAGGATCATTATGGTCTTCACAGCTGGAATAGCCCATGCTGCCAAATGGAAGTAGCTACTGTTCGCTTCAATTGCTTCATGCCCCCATTTTTTCCCAGCTGCTAGAAACCAAGTTAAAGTCAAGATTACCCACCACAAGGAACTTGCCATACCAAAGTAATACAGGACCAAGAACACAATGGTGCAGCCAGTACTCTCCAGTCCTTCCTGGATGACATAGAGTTGGCCGCTGTCCCTATCACAGGCAATATTTTCAGCACCTGAAAAGAGGCGAATAATGTACCCCACTGAGTAGACACAGTAGCACATTGAGAGGAAGATAATGGGCCTCTCGGGGTATTTGAAACGCTGAGGATCTATCAGAAATGTGAGTACAGTAAATGCACTGGAGAAGAAGCACAGAATGGACCAGATGGCAATCCAAATGACAGCAAACTGTTTGTCATCCTTGCTCCAGTAAACATCAACCCCTGGAGTGCAGAGCGGTGCGCAGGAAGCACTCTTTTCCACATGGTGGAACTTGCCAGGATTTTCACAGGAGGCTCTGCTGAGGCTGTCCTTGTGTTGCTGCAGATCGTGGCCACCGCTGGGCCGCTGTGGACGAAACATGGGTGGCAGCATGCTGGATCCTCTGGGCGGCTCATCTGATCCATTGTTGGGGGCTTCCATGCACAGGTAATTGGGGTCGTTCTTGTTGGGCAGTTTGCTGCAGTCTAAGGAGTCTGGCCATTTAAAATTGAACTGTTCCATAATAGGAGAGCACTTCAGCCTGGCCTGCTCACACATAACCCTGCAGGCTGGGATCGGCGTAGAAACCTGCTCTGTGCACATCGGAGCATAGAGGGAGCAAAGGAAAAATTTCAGATGGCTGTGGCACCCATACTCCACCAAGGGGGCAAACTCATGCAGCTGAATGGCAGCTTCCCTTTGGTTCTCATGTCCCATGAGGTTCGGCATCCTTGTCATGTTGTACCCTATATCCTTGCACATGGGGATTTCTATCGGCTGGCACCTCCCGTCACCGGGCCGGTCAACGTCTATGGAGCTTATCCCGCTGCAGAAGCAGGTCAGCCAGCAGAGCACCAGCAGACTCCCGACCAAGTTCTTCACCGTCGGCCCCATCGCGGCGGCCGTAGCGGCGCAGGCAGCCCCAGGCGTGCGGCCGGAGCGCGGCTCCCCCCTTCCCACCCTCCCTGCCCGCCTCCCGCCGGGGCCGTGCGGGGAGGGGAGCGGCGGGAGTCACTTCAGCGGCCGCACGTCTCCTGCCAGGGCCAGCATCGCCCCCGATGCTGGGGAGAGAGCCGGGCGGCGGGGGCTGCCGGTGCAAGGCTCAGCATAGCCCGGGCCGCGCCGCTCTGCTCCGGCCCCACCGGGAGCGCTGGGGGGCGGGTGTGCGAGCAGCGCCGCAAACGGCCGGCGAAAGAGAAAGTACCCCCTGTCCGCAGATGCGCACAACTTACTGCGGGGAGCCCGGCAACTTTCTTTTCCCCGGGCTTCCACTTCTGCGATCCGTCTTTCCACCACCGTCCCTCCTCCTTCTCTTTCTCCTTCCCGCTGCTGCCTCCTCGGAGCACAGGCAGAGCGATGCGGGGATACTTAGGGTCTGTGAAGATCCGGGCGATCACCTCTTCAACTTGCACATGTCCCAGGCGGCTTTTTGGTGCAGCGGCTTTCTCCAGGGATTCTCCTCTCCCTAGAACGGGCCGCAGCTCCGTACTTTCTTGCCGAGAGGTGGGGATTGGTTTATCCGAGTGCAGAATAAAGGAGGAGGAGGAGGAAATATCTAAGCTATTGAAGAGGGGGGTCGGAAAAAATCTCTGTCCCACTCCCCTTCTCGCCCCCCGGTGCTCTGAGTCCGCAATAGATGGTCTGTGAGCGCTCTGCAGAGCGGGGCTGGCTCGTGTGCACGGGGGCTGTGCCCGCTCGGCTCCCCCCGCCTCAGCAGACACTCCCGGGGCTGGATGGAGCAGCTGGGGTTTTTAGGGGGCGGTTGAGTCCAAGGATAAAATAAATAAATAAAGAAAGAATAAAAACACAACGAAACAACAAAACCTGTGCAGGATCCGCCTTGCATACGACATCCACTTTGCATGAGAAAGGTGAAGCTGACACGGTGATTACTTTCCAATCACTCGGAACGCCTTGAAACCTCCTTAAGGACCCCTACAGGTTTTCCTTGATCAGCACAGATTAGAAAAAGCCCCATTTGTTTCTCTCTCCTCCTTGTCTTTCCTTCCTTTCTCCTTTCCCTCCCGTTGCCCTCCCTTGAAAGTTTAACAAGCTCTGTTCTCTAGAAGGCGTCAGCCTACCCTCCCTCAGCCAGGTAGGAAGCAGGGAGAGCGAGTGCCTCAGACTCCGTGTCTCCTGATCAGAGGGATGAAGGTGGTTCCTCTGCCTGCCTTTATTGGAGGGAGGGGGGTGGGGTGGGCAATGCTTTAGCAGGGAGGATGTGGGGAGGAGGATGCATTTTATGGCGAGTGCTATAAACTCTTCGCTGCTAGGGTCATAAAATATAGTTGCTTTCAGTCTGGATTCTCAGCTGTTTTCAAATGTCGTGCTTTGTCTCGAATACCTAAATGAACAGGACAGGCAGGATTGCTAAAAAAGTACCTGATCATGGTTTTAATCATGGTATGGCATTACTTGGAAAAATAGCTTTTTTCCTCCCTCTTCTTCTCCCCTCCCCCCACGTTTCCTTAAATAATGAACCCTAACAATACCAAAGCGATACCCTGGGAAAGTTACTTCATCCACTATAGAAAAGATACTTGCAGATTTTGGAGATGAAGATCACTCTAAAATGAGTTGTGTTTACTTTTTAAGTTAAGCTTTGAGATTTATTTTGATCTTGGTCTATCAGAGTGAGAAGGAAGAAGTTAAATCCCAAGCCAAGCTACAGTACACAGGTCTGCAGACTGAAGAGCAGCACTGTGATCAGAAGTCAAAAGATTAACTCTACTTCCCCCCCCCCCCCTTTTTTTTTCTTCTTCCCCCTCTCCTTTGAGCTTAGTTTTAGCGAACATATTAATGAAGAAGGAAAATCTTTCTTTCTCCTTATTCGTGCTCACCCACACAAACCGAGCTCCTCTCCATTAGTGCCTGTTTCTTATCGAAATGAACACGGATTCTCCTGGAAACTACCAAATCCCGCAGGGTCAGACTTAATACCCCACCAGGCTCTAGAAAGGAAACTGTTGGCTTCCTCAATTGTGATAAGGGTGAAATGGATCCAAGCAAGGACAACAAACCAGAGCTAATGTTTGTCTTTGAAAACCCTGAAGATGTTGGTAGGTTTTGCCTAGAAGTAAAAAGTCATCATAAAAATGTTTTAAAACAGTAGTGGCTTTTCAGTGGATCGAGGAGATTAAACTTACAGAGTATTGGTCTTCGGGGGCTGACCTTTCCTTGGGCAGCTTTAGATTCCTTAGGGAATGTTACAAAAGCAGGCAGTGTTATGTGCAAAACCTGCTTTATTTATTTTAGTGTGTCTGTATGTGTGTGAGAGTGTGTGTTGGGGCATTTCCATTCTTCATTAATCTAAGCCTGTTTTCTTAGTATTTGTATGCATCCTGATTCCTCTTCTAGAGAGCTCAGTTGGGGGTAGCAGGGAAGTGTGGGGAAAGCTTTTACAATGGACCAGCAAATTCTACTTTAAAAAGTAGCATTCAAATAATAGTAATTTAAATAATGTCTAAGATTAAAGTATTCAATATTTGTTTTGTCAGCTTAATTGTTTGGGAGCTTGCTTCATGCCTTTTTTTTCCCCCACCAAATATTTTTGCAAAGCATATTGTGATAGCAGCATTCACATTACAGTTAGATAGAAAATAATGCAAGAAATAATACATGGCCTGTTTTCTTCTATAGCACTGAGAGCAACCTTTTCCTCCTAAAAGGCAAAAAGAAAGTGAGAAAGGGGAGGGGAACCCCCAACCTTGGTAGCTGTGTCTCTCTTAATTGATCTTTTATGTGCCAATTTAAATCAGCCTTGTTTTCCTAGCCACTATGTTAGCCAGCGCATCCCACTTTAGATCATTTCTTTTACTTTCTATATTTTTAAAGAGCTATCTAGGGATATCTCCCATTCAAGGAGCTCGAGTCAGTGAAACTAACAAATAGAACATTATTATAGAAAAATGAGAGCACTGAGAAATCAGCAACTGGAAGATACCTCTGTAACTAATAAATGAAAAGAGTCTTTTGATGGCTCTAGCTGAAAAGATATTTTATTTTATTTTTTTTTCTCCTGTGTGTGGGATTTGAGATGTGTGATTCTATGGAGCAGCCAGGCACCCCTGCTGCTAGGCCCTGGCTAGTAGTTGGCCCCCCTCTGGCAAATGTTATGGAGAATTGGGAGGAATTTTATGGCTGTCTTTTCCCTCAGCTCTTTTTTCTTTTGTCTTCTTTGAAGAATGACTTTAGACATTTTATTTACATATTTAACCATGGATGAAAGAGGAAAAAGAAAGCATTTGGGCCGTTGTGGGAATAGTGATATGTTTAAATTAATGGAAATCTTATTAGGCTTCTAAAATTTTAAGCAAAAGATTTTTAATGAAACTTTATAATTAAACATGATTTCAAATAATGTGCCAACTCACAGGAAAGATACATTTCCCCCTCTAGTTATCTGTCTCCCCAACTCCCCAAAAATATGTAGTGGACTCATCTGTATCTTAAGTCCAGCTCTTCTTCTGTCCCATAAGCAAAAGATGAAACCCCCTGAATATTTAATAAGGCATGTCATAATTCAAACCATAACTAAATATTTTGTAGGTGAACCAAACCACAAACAAGAAAAAAAAGACACCACCACCCCTCATCTCTGCGATGGCAAAGTTTAATGCTGTGTAATCTACTGTGGTGACTGTAATAAAATACTTTGATATGGGTAATGGTGAAAATCAAAGTTGCATCAATTCTATACATGTTCGAGTCAATGGAAATTACAGTGTGAGGCAAGGTTTTCTGAAATGGGATTAAAGAAAACTCAAATAATCCATTTGAGATAAAATGTCCTGACACTCCAGCAGCAAAGAGAAATGAGATGATAGGCTCGGGGAGCTGAAGAGTTAATTAATACATTAAAGATGGTTAGTCAAATGGTCTAAAAGTACTTATGATTAACAGTAGTGTGTTTTGACAAAACAGGAACTGATATTGACAATCTCATGTTTCAAAAGTCTGTAGCTGGAATTGTTTTTCAGATGTGATGTTTTTTTGGCCAGCTGTTTATCACACTAAAAATTCAGTCCTGTTCAATAATCCCACCCCCATCTATATTTGTATTTATTCATTCAGACTGTATTTAGTCGCTTGCATCTGGTGCATGTTTCATCCTTGTTACAAATTCTAACATATGTTTAAAAACAATGTTAGAAATGCAGAAAACAGCTACTATAGAAGAAAAAGATCATCCATTGGGAAAAAAAAAAGGAGAAAGCTGAGAACTATTTTAGCAATTTTAGAAGCCTGCCTTTATTGCTAAATTTCTATTTGTAAAATTAAATAGCATGGAGGAAAAAATGTTTGCCTTTTAAGCCAAATGGGCTTATTTATTTTCTTTTTTTGCTGGCCACAGAATCTTTGTAGCAGTTTTCCTCCAATATTTAAATAAACACGTCTGCCTAACAGGGCAGGCACACTGAGAAATATTCCCAGGCAAGTGGGAATATTCACAATGCACAGAAGTTTTAATTGCCCTTAGAAAGCTACCACCTCCAACAGCTAAAAGAATTAAAAACAAAACCAAATCATAAATGGATGAGTGCGTTGTATAGTATTGCTCTAATACAATTTAGCTGGCTATTTTAAGGGCACTTCCCTTGAAATGTGGTTTGAAATATTACCAAAGGTTCGACGGGGTGCATTAGTGTGAATTGCAAATCAGAACATTTCTTTAATCCCCTTTTCATGGCCTGGCTTCGGATCAGTGGCATCTAAGGGACTCCCCACTGATTCTGGCTCAGGAGGAACCATTCACTAGGGCAGCTTCCCTCCTCTATTCCCACAGTCCAGAAAACAACACCACAGACAGACACCCTCCAACTAAATTAGATTAAACTCCTTCTCTTCCACAGCACATTAGCCTTTTCACTGCCCAAGATTCATTATTCAGCTACTCCTAATTTAAAGATACAGTATTTTTCTCCTCCCAGGGACAAAAACAACAAACAAAACTAATGTCAAAGCAGAATAAAAAAGATTCCTGGTCAGAAATATACCAAATAATTCTAAAATTACAGAAAAGTAGAATTCTCTTTTTCACTTATACCCTGATATTACAGGGATATCATTTTAAAGCACAAGCCACAGCAGAAAGTTCTTTTAAGGCTAACACCAAGGAAGGGCTGGACTAGCAAAAAAGAAACTGCACACACATATTTCTTATATACACCATTTGATAAACTTCCTTCCCAGTTCTTTTTGCATGCATTGTTTGCATATCTTTCAGCCAAATCTGGGCTCGTAAAGGCATAGGCTTGATGGGAATTGTTGTGAAATTAGGCTTGCTTGTTAAAGTTGCAGGACAGACACACTAGATGCTTAAAAAAAAAAAGAGAGTCAAGTAGCTATAGGGCAGGTGTGAGGATTCAGAGTTTTTGGAGACTCAGGGTTTTTTTCCCGTTCATACTAGTTCACTGCTTGTTTCAGTGGTGGAAGAAATGGCCTGTGGGCGTTGATGTGAAAGATCATTTCCAACTGTCTGTAACTGCTGAAGTAGTTGTATCCCAGCTTCCGTACCCATCCTGTAATATTCAGAACAGACTGAGGGCAAGCCACAAGTGAAGATTTAGAATATGCAATTAGGAAAGGGAATGAGTTTGACAAGAGGCTACCAGGGCAAGGAAGCATGAGCTAGAGATCCCATGTGCTTTGACATGAAGCTTTTCCATTTTCAACCCCAGGGTGCAAGAGTCTCAAAGATGCCATAAAGTATCATTCTGTGTCCACTACTCATGTCCTGTTTTACCTAAGTAATCTTTTTTTCCAGTATGTTAATTCTTAGTTTTTGATACTTTGAGGACACTTTCTACATCTGTGGTGTTTAAACCTTTGTAAAGGTCACCAAGCCTGTGTAGGCAGAAGGCAACAAACAGGACTGCATATTCTTTTGGTATTTCCCTAACTGGCCAGATTAAAGAAATCATGAAGGTGAGACACTTATCCAGAAAGAAACAAAGTATCTGAAAACCAGCATAATTTCGGACTTCCATGCTTCTCAAACATGCTAAAATAATAAAACAAAAAAAGCAATGTAGAAGTTTGTCCTAAAAATCTTGGAAAACCTCCTTATTGAAAGTCAGTGACAGCTGCACTCTGTGATTTTCTTCCATACTTTTTGCAGTATCCCTGTTCCATCGGAAAAAGGCTTTGTCTGTCGCCAACTGCTCAACAGCAGAGCACTGGGATGCAATAGCCAAGTCCCTTCTCTTTATCTGTGAAAGACATTCATTATTCTGGCATTATTTCTGTGGTCTTTTTTAATTCAGAAGACTAGTTTATGCTTTTACTCTGCCACACTTCATAATGCCTGTCCCATGTAAGAGGAAGACAACAATTTCTCACTTTTATCAGTAGTCTCTAAACTGTCACTTAAGATGATTTTGTAGTTTGGGAGATAGGCTGAAATTCCAGACCTCCCTGTGTGAACCCTCAAGTCTTTTCACCACCTCTACTTCTACTGTTATAGAATCAAAGAATCAATCAGGTTGGAAGAGACCTCCAAGGTCATCCAGTCCAACCCAGCCCTTTCCAATCAACTAGCCCATGCCACTAAGTGCTTCATCCAGGCTTTTCTTGAACACCTCCAGGGACAGTGACTCCACCACCTCCCTGGGCAGCTCATTCCAATGCCAATCACTCTCTGTGGCAACAACTTCCTCCTGACATCCAGCCTAGACCTCCCCTGGCACAACTTGAGACTGTGTCCCCTTGTTCTGTTGCTGGTTGCCTGGCAGAAGAGACCAACCCCTACCTGGCTACAGCCTCCCTTCAGGTAGTTGTAGGCCGCAATGAGGTCTGCCCTGAGCCTCCTCTTCTCCAGGCTGCACACCCCCAGCTCCCTCAGCCTCTCCTCACAGAGTTTGTGTTCCAGGCCCCTCACCAGCTTTGTGCCCTTCTCTGGACATGTTCCAGCATCTCAAGTTGTTGTTGTTGTCTTAAAGTAATTTTTATTTGCATGAATTAAAGTCTCCATTTAAACCATTAGGTATGCTTGGCCCAGTTTTTACCTAACAATGTCAAATTGTTAATAAGCCTTGGAGGAAGGACAGCAGCATATTGGAAGAGCTGGAAAGTGATTTACAAAGTAATGCAAGAGCCATTCTGGCCTAGCTTCAGCCCCTGAGTGTGCTGCAACAGCTGTTGCATACCACATCCAGTTCTGGAGCCCCCATTACAAGAAGGATGTGGAGATGCTGGAGCGTGTCCGGAGAAGAGCCACAAGGATACTCAGAGGGCTGCAGCAGCTCTGCTATGAGGACAGACTGAAAGAGTTGGGGCTGTTCAGTCTGGAGGAGGCTCCCAGGTGACCTTCTTGTGGCCTTTCACTATCTGAATGGGGCCTACAAAAAAGCTGGGGAGGGACTTTCTAGGACGTCAGGGAGTGACAGGACTGGGGGGAATGGAGCAAAGCTGGAGGTGGGTAGGTTCAGACTGACTATGAGGAGAAAGTTGTTCAGCATGAGAGTGGTGAGAGCCTGGAATGGGCTGCCCGGGGAGGTGATTGAGGCCCCATTCCCTGGAGATGTTTAAGGCCACACTGGATGAGGCTCTGTGCAGCCTGCTCTAGGGTAGGGTGTCCCTGCCCATGGCGGAGGGGTTGGAACAAGATGATCCTTGTGGTCCCTTCCAACCCTGACTGATTCTGTGATCCTGTGAAATGCAGTAGCTTTCAGACATGTCCTCCTTTTATCCTTGTTTTTAACATGTCCTTACATGAGCCAGAGAGGCTAGGCCACCTCCTTTGCCCGCTGCAGAGGATCCCAGGATTCTTACTTGTTCATTAAGTAAATGGTAAAGATCTCTCAGTCTCTTTTATCCAGCAGAGTCCCTTTATAGCACTGTGTGTTATATTGTAGTGCACTTCACAGCGCAGGTGGTGGCAGCCACAGTAACACCCTTTTCTGAAGTTCTGAATAAAGGTTTTCAAATCATTTTCCAGAAGACATGTAAGAAGCATTTACTATCCTAATACTGGACTGATTTTCTTTGATTTGCCACATTATCTCTTTGGAAAGTTTTTACTCTAACATAGTTTTTGCTCTAAGTGTCTGTCCTTAAATATATAGATAGATAGATATATAAAAAATTGGGGAAAATCAAGTTGGAAGCCTGCAATGTGCTTGATGTTCTTGTGCTTGATATAGACCACTGTAATAAAACAGGCTGCTGGATCAGCCCTCTTAGCATGTAGAAAACAATCCTAGCATAAGTTGCCTTCATGTCTCAAGTTCAGTTCTCTTCACAAGAGCCTTTTAAAACAGACTGTAATAGAGATCTGTGCAAATGTGGATTAATGCTTTTTAAATCCTTGTGTGGTAGTGTAGGTAAGTCTGTTTGTATTCAATATAAAGAAAGATAAAATGTGATATAAAATAAATAGGCCACACCAGAAGCTGAAAGGGGAAAGAAAGGAATTTCTAGCATTAAAATTCAAACCCTTCTCCTAGATTAATCTTTTCCTTTCTCAGATGTTTACCAACATCTGTCACTTGCTGGACAATGCTCCAAAAGGAGATCTGAAAGGCACATATGGGGTGTGTGTGTGTGGTACATACAGGATTGTCTTATCATGTCTTCTTGCAGCAGTAGATTCCTTGTCAGTGGTGCCTTGGTAACTGCACGGTAATGGAGTGCTGGACAGTTAGTGTGCTGCCCAGTGTGTACCTCTTGTGAAGCAAAGTGAAAACAGCAGAGTGTGGTACTGAAAGTCACCGAACGTCAATGTTAGGAAACAGCTTTTTACAGACCATCAAAGATTTCTCCATCTACTGCAGAGACACAGTGAATTCATTTTCTTTCTGCATCTCTGGAGTACAGGTGTGTCTCCTGATTTCTTACTGCTTATCCCTGCCTTGCAAACTCAGTGCCATCATCTTCAGCATATAGAACAAAAAATCAGCTATTTTGGTTAAGCTTGCTTAAAAAGAATCAGTGCAAAGGGGCAGCTGCCCGAGCACACTAAAGCTGTGCACCACAGAATCACAGAATGAACTAGGTTGGAAAAGACCTCTTAGGTCCAACCTATCACCTAACCCTTCTAATTAACTAAACCGTGACACTAAGTGCCTCATCCAGCCTTCTTTTAAACACCTCCAGGGATGGTGACTCCACCACCTCCCCGGGCAGCCCGTTCCAATGGCAAATCACTCCTTCCATGAAGAGTGATCGGTGCATTTCAGTGGAAGCAGTCATTGTCTTTCCAGTGACATAATTCTGCACAACTATAGCTGTTGTGGCCCATTCCCATTGTGGCATTGGCTGTCACTAAAGTGAATTTGTCTCTGCTTTTCTCTTGCTCCTTGTTTTATGTAAATTCCATTTTCAGCCATATTTTCACTTGATTTTTACTCTAATGTTATAATTCTTCAGAATACAGGCAGAGAATGGAAGAGAATTACTATGTATATGATCAGCAACCTAAACTTTGTCCCCACCTATGCCTGAATAAGTCAGTAACTACTTGAATTTCACTAGTTTGGACCAAAATAAATTTGACTTCCATGATGCAGTTATGCTTCTGTAATAGATCTGAAACAAAATCTAGTAATTCAAAGTTTTCCATATATATTTAGATATAATATTCTCCATCGGTATACATTGTTCCCTAATGTATTGAGGAAGTACCAATTGCACAATAGAATCATAGAATCAACCAAGTTGGAAGAGACCTCCAAGATTATGCAGTCCAACCTAGCACCCAGCCCTTTCCAATCAACTAGCCCATGCCACTAAATGCCTCATCCAGGCTTTTCTCAAACACCTCCAGGGATGGTGACTCCACCCCCTCCCTGGGCAGCCCATTCCAGTGCCAGTCACTCTCTCTGGCAAGAACTTCCTCCTGATATCCAGCCTAGACCTCCCCCAGCACAACTTGAGACTGTGTCCCCTTGTTCTCCTGCTGGTTGCCTGGCAGAAGAGACCAACCCTACAGCCTCCCTTCAGGTAGCTGTAGCCAGCAATGAGGTTACCCTTGAGCCTCCTCTTCTCCAGACTGAACAATCCCAGCTTTATGTTGTACCCATTCTTACACACTTCCCTGGGCATCTGCTATAGGATACTGTCAGAGACAGCATATCCTGCTAGGTGTATTTTTGGCCTGACTTGCATATCCATTCTACAGTCTTATGTTCTTAGGTATGGTGAACAGATGATGTAGATTTAATCACTGCTGTACGTTGCTCTTGGACTTTCTCCATCTAGCATTTTAAGGGTGTGATGGCAATTGCACATTCTCTCAAGCAAGCATGAGAAGTGAGAAATTTAAATACCATTGTTTGGAGTGCTATTTATTATTTCCAGATCACCAAAAAAGAAGATGATTTGTGTATCTCGCAGGCAAGAGGTGTAAGAAAGACTGATCCAGTAGTTAAGGCAGGCATATGGGAATTCACAAAATAAGCATAAAGGTCACATACAAAAAATGGTTCTGTCCAAAAGCCACAGCTGATGTGCTTGTAGTATAGTCTTTCTCTCATTTCTTGACAGTACAAACTAATTGGAGCTGGTTGGCAGAGTCTCTAATCTGAGATGTCAGACTGCAGGAGAGAAGAGACCTTGTTAGGCTCTCTGTCAGCTATCTAAGCCCCATATTCACTCAGCCTAAACCACGGTCTATCCTCTCATCACAAAATCCAATCTCTTCTTCTGGAACCCAGTTCATCACACAAAACCTGAGAAGGCTGCATTTCCCATATCAAAGCAGGACTTGGACAGAAACGTTAAAGCGTTATTAGCCTGAGAACCAGACTGGCTCAAATCCACAAACTGCCAGCATGGCACAGAGTAAGAGGCATAAAAATCTCCTACACAGTGAAGTTATACTAGTGTAAAATTTAGATCACCTGTGGATGTTTAGATACTTTCCCCCCCTTTTTAGTATTATTATTAGGAAATGATTAATAAGGTGGGAGAAAAGCCCCACTCAGCCTGAAATACTTGTATCTGCATAGGCAGGTGCAGAGAGAACAGTATGGTTTAAGTATAATGGTACAGTATTGCCTCCATGTACACAAGCTCGTTGTCTAATTTCTATCCCCCCCCCCGCCTTTAAATGAAGACTATACTGCTTGGTGTTAGGGAAGTGCTCAGACATCAGAACATGCTGTTGCTTCATGGCAGACAGATCAGAAGTTTCAGACATTTGGGAAGATGCAAATTGACATTTTTAGATCGATTGCAAGTTCAGTACATGTAATATTCTGGGTTGGGCAGTCTTGTGTTCCAGAGCACACAACAGTGTTACATGTTGCACACATTAGCAACCACATATACAGAATCAATTCAAAGCAGCTGTTGGAGATCACAATTTTTAGGGGAGCTATAGGGTGAATTCCTCCATATATATATATAAATTTTTTTTTTGGAAGGGGGAATGCTAAGGAGGAGGGAATGAAAAATTGATACTGCTCTGTGCTCCAGATGAAAGAACAAACATATTTTTATTTTCTTTAATGACTGCACTGGATTCTGAAATTAAACCCAGCGAGTAAAAAGATCCTGTGCAGATTTCAAAAGAGATCATGTAGTCTGTCCATGTGCTAAGGCAGGCACATTTTTTAAGCCCTGCCATGTTCTGTAAAACTGAAAAAGGGTTATCCCTGTAAGCATTCTGCTTCTCGAAGCCATCTCTCTCTCTCCACTTACCCCAAGTCAGTGGATATTTCAAAATAAATGTCATCCTAACTTTAAATGTCATTTTGTGGATCCTCCCTCTAAGTTTAGAATTCCTGTATGCTCTGCATTAAACATTATTAGAGCTCAACATACAGACAGCACTCTGGTTTTTTTTCTTTTTTAACTCTCGAGTCAGACACACACATACAAAAAAAGGCAAAAAAACCCTGACAAAGCCCCAACCATATAAATAACTGAATATAATCCCCAGTACAGATTTTAAACCAACTGAACTGCAAATAGGTAACCTTCACTCTGAACTCAGTCCAGCTGCAGGTTAATGCAGTTAATTGCAGAGCACCTGGTCTGAGCCTCAGGTGTATGAATCATCCACCAGCACACCTTTCAATCTTTTATTCTTATGTAATGCCCTGGGGCAACTGACAGTGCCTGTTTAAGCTTTGTTCCTGGTGGGTGTGCCAATAGGCTGTCAGAATTCCCTTATTATATGCAAAATAAAGGTTGTACTTTAAAGTATGTGTGTGTATCTGCGTGGCTGTGGTTTGAGGATACGCAGTCTCCAGTAGCAATATTGACTTCACAGGTACCTACCTTCCCTCCAAAGCAGCTCTGCTGCGTCTTGCTGCTCCCAGCCTAGGTGTGCATTCCACCAGTTTTGTTAACACAGCAGTTTGTGAGGTCGTGCTGGGAACTGGATCAGGAAATTGAGTCCTCTTAAAAATCAACCCTAACAAAATTTACAGTTTTTTAACACTGCAGCGGTGCATAACATTAGGTAGTGTTGCTTCTGGAATCAGCACACTCTCCAATGGTGGCCCAGGAGTGTGCATACATAAAGCAATGTGTATACATGTGCATAAATGCATATCTAAGTGTTAGTTCATTTGTATGTGTTTGTAAGACAAATATTGTTCAGTGTCTGCACCCATACACACTACATCAGCCACTCTTACAATACATCCTTTTACACCCAAGGCTAGTCAGTCCTCTTGAGGTTGTCTTGACCTCCATAAGTGAATTTCGTAGCAATTGCAATTACACAGTAATTGCATAGCCTTTATCCATGGAAAGCCTGCTCTTGGACACATCTATTTATATCATAGAACAAGGAGACAGAGTCTCAAGTTGTGCCAGTGGAGGTCTAGGCTGGATGTTAGGAGGAAGATCTTCCCAGAGGGTATGACTGGCATTGGAATGGGCTGCCCAGGGAGGTGGTGGAGTCACCGTCCCTTGAGATGTTCAAGAAAAGACTGAGGCACTTAGTGCCATGGTCTAGTTGACTGCATGGGGCTGGGTGCTAGGTTGGACTGGATGATCTTGGTGGTCTCTTCCAACCTGATTGATTCTATGATTCTATAAGATCAACAGTAAAAAGGCAAAATGAATTCTCTGTTTACCTGATTATAATGTATGTGCACATAACATATGTACAACCCTGTGTGTTTTATAAATAAATACCTATGTGCACATGTATCAGGCACAGAAATGCCTACGGGGTCTTTTGGTATGGGTGAACTACTTGTAGACACTTGTAAATTCTTGCTAGTCTGGGATTGATTATGTCCTGCTCATTAAAGTGGTTTGCAGCTTTAAACTGGTAAATATCATTTAAAAAGGGTGGGACGGTGTTTTGAAAATAGTTGGCCACTGCCTTATCATGCAAGTATGGTCTCACTTAGCATAGATTAACTGAACTGCATTTCTTTACATAGGTTTAATGCCACTGTGTCACAACACCTTTCAACTGCAGGAGGGACACAGATAAAGAACACAAAACTAAAAGAAGATTACTGGAGGAAAAGTTGTGAAGAAAAGGTAAACGGGCTGCACTGAACGTATACTTTATACACAAAATGCATGATAGCTTGTCCATGTGTTGGGAGAATGACAGTCTGGACGTTATAAAACTGCCCTCTCTTTGGCAATCCTGATTTCTTCTTTCTTTGATGTGCGTTAGCACAGAAGATTAGGTTAGCACTTAAATGACACACAAATAACAATCAGACATTGCCACAACAATCTTGATGTTGTCATCTTTTCCATTATGCCATTCTACTACGTTGTCTGGCAAACTACCGCTCAAATATCAAAGTACACACTTGCAATGATTATGAGTTCAAGGTACTTAATCTACCTCATCCTCTTTTTTTTTGCCTCTTGCTTCATTAACTGTCCCCACATGTAATAAATACGTGTAAAATACCAAATTTCTGATTTCATAGCATTGGATGTTTGCTTTATCCAAGGATAGTAAAGGATCAAACCTAAGGGAAGTATTAAGCTACATACTATAAGCCTCCACAAGTAGAAGCCTTCTGAGAAACTTGGGTGCTAGCCTCCAGACAAAAAAAGGGCAGACCTGCTTTCACAGACATCAACATCAAAACTGCTGCTGACTTACATGGAGTCAGGACTTTGTAGCTGGAGAGGACATGTTCAAATGCAGCTTTAGAGCCTATAGTGAGACCACACCTCAAGAGTGAGTGAGAGATCCAAAAGAGCAGAGCTTTCAGCTCCCCTTGCATGATACAAATGAGTTCCAGTATATAGAAACAAGAATTTCTCTCTGCGATGCCTGTCTTAGATTTTATCTTGGATGACCCATAGGAAGAAGGATGTCTTTATCTTAAGGTGTGGATAAGATTTAAATACTCTGAAGAGTTTCTTTGGTTACACTCTGTTTACCATCAGTCAGAAGGCACTAATCCAATCAATATCTAGACAATATCTGAGCTCATTAGGGTGTATCTTCCTGCTGTGTAATCGGTATTGGTTCATTCAGCTGGGATACTTCATCATATACTGTAATGGCACAGAAGTGCATCTAGACTGATGTGAGAATCCAAATCATGCATTGTGATATCTGAAATAATCTGCTTGAGTTTAAGCATAACTCACCTGCTATAAATTAAGATCAACTTTCTGTAAGGGCCTGAACAAGGTCTGTGCCTCACCTAAGTGCATTAAGTAGTGCCAAAGTGATGCACAGAGGAGAATTTCACTGTGAGAAATGAGGTTCCTCTTATATTCTGTCTCTACACCAGAATATATTAAGAAGTCAGCAGTGATTCCAAGTCCATGACATAAGTGGGAAGTTCCTCCAGCAACCCTAATTTTGTTCAGTTACAGACTCAAGAAATTAGACTGATCCTTTTAAGATTTTCACTATCCTTGGCTTTAGCTTTATTAAAAATTCAACTTGAAATTCAATGAGATGATACTTTATGTTACTGGGATAAATTAGTTTTATCACTGTTTTCATTATTTATTTCCTGGTTTGCTTTCCATGTCAAAATGGTGAAATAATACTCCTCTATTTCTACTGGCCCTGGGTATTCCTGGAAATCTATTTTCCAATTCTGAGACAAGTGTTTATAAAAATGCTCTGTCAAAGGTAAAGCAGAGAACAGATACATCCCTTCTTGACTCTTATGATGAATGCTTGCTGACATAGGTCATAAACTTTATAGCATTGATTCCAGACAAAGGCCTACTGTTATGTAGTGGGGGTTATCTGTAATAGGGGGAAAAAAAAAAGAAGAGCACTTGCTCTTGCTTCTGTAGTTCTGTTTGATTATATTATTGTTTAGTTGATATTACAGTGCTTGGGTTTTTTTTTAAGAGGGAAAGAAAAGAAGTGGGGACTTCATTTTGTTTAGCTTCTAATCTCTTGCCAAATGATTTAGCTAGAAGTATTTTATACTGGCAAAATTTAGCTTAAGCTGTAACAGTTCTGACTCATCTGTTGCTGTCCAGTCTCCCTTGAGAATTAGCTTTCTGTAGCTAAGGCAAGTTTTGGACCTCAGAGAATCTTTTAATCTTCCTTACTAGTGGAAATACTTTTTTTTTTTGTACCTGGTATCTCACTGCCTTATGAAATGTTAGCACAGGAGAAACCCACCCAAGTTTATGGGCTAGGGCAAGCAGTCAATCAGTGCAAACAACAGTGCCATACAGACAAGATTTAATAAGAAGAATGAATGGAACCAGCTAAGCCCCCAGGGACAGATGAACTTCTCATTTTCTGTTTATTAAAACCATTCATATCAATTTGTCATGTGGAAGCATTTAGTTCATTCATGCACAAATGTAATTTAAAAATCCTATTAATAATACCTTAAAATACAGACTGTCAAATTCTTTACATGCAGGTGATAAGGTAACCAGAGTGGCAGCTTAATATATCTAATTCCAATCTCATTGCCAGATTAGCAAAGCAAGGGCTCAAACTCACTTTTTCTGTGAACTGTCTGCAGCTAATATAGTTCCAGAAGGCATGCATTTAGGAAAGTACATCTATTCACTGATCTCTGAAGGCCAGATACAAACTTCTCTGAAGCAGCTAAATTTCTTTTTCACCGATTTTCTCAGCTTTGCCTTTCTGTTTGCTCTAACTGGCTGTGAACTACATTCAAGAAACTTGTAAGAGTTCTTGGGCAAGTCAGAAAGATTTTTTTTTTTCTTTTCTCCTTAGGACTAAGAAGCATCTTGCAAGCTCTTCCTTTACTGTGACCAGAGGATACTCATTCTGTCTAAAAGGCACTTGACGTGTTCTGAATGTTCACTGTGGGCCTTCTTATCCATGCCACTGAAAGGAGCCAAAACACAGACTTGCCTTACTGAGCAGAACTAAGTCAGGCCATTGAGTTGTGGGAGAACACTCTCTGCAAGATATTTAATAGGAAAAGAGTTTCTTTTCAAAAATTAAATTACTAGGGGAGTAGCCCTGTCACCTTGTTTCTCTGCATCAGCCCTTGTACATGTGTGTGTATTTTTGTGGATTAGAAAGGTCACGTTTGGCTCAGTGCTCTACCTGTCTGCAGTGAGCTGTGCTGCTGTGCTTGATCCAAAGCTTGCTGAAATGACAGTCCCTTGATTTATTTGAACTACCTATACTACAGACCCTATGTATGTCAGCTTAAGAATATGATGAATGTCTGTTTCTGAACTTTGGGAGCGTCATTGCCAAAGAGCAAGCTGAGATGCAAAACAGAAGTTTTCATGGTGTGGCCTTGGCTTTGCCTTACCCTCTTACATTCATTGCCAATAAGCCAGACACTTAGCCATAGCAAAACATCCATCTTCACATATGTAATTAGTATCACACCTACAGGCTCTGTTTCTTTTAAATAATCCTTTGATGGATGCTAGAGATATTAAGCATGTTATTAGAAGGAGATGGTGCTTAAAAGCAGCAAAAAAATAGTGATGCTTCCTAACTGCTTTGTTCTTCTGAATTATTGCCTGGTAGAAAAAGAAAACAAACCTATTCTCTCTTCCAAAATAACAGACAAAATGCTGCTGCAGATTCAGTGGAACTGTTTCAGGTTCAAGTAGTTAATAATAATCTAAGGCAGGAAGGAGAGGAAAGGCAACCTCAAACTCTCAAAATTCGTGGTTCAGTAATAGCTCAGTACATGACAGCCTATAAACTCAAGGCAGGGAACTGAAACAACAGCTTAGTATGAAGTGACCAGACCAGACCTCCCTCCTTAAACTAAGAGACTGCAGTACCTGGTAAAGTTTTACAGCCCTAACAAGATCTTTAACAAATTAAAGCCACTGAAACTATGACTTTGTTCTTTCTTTTCAAGCTGCCCACCTTCCTATTCCTATCCAGCAGTGCTACTGCCCAAGGGATGGTTTTAATTCAGGTCCTGGAAAGGTACAAAGCTTAGTATTCATACAATAAACCTTTCATGGAAGAATTTAGGTTTATTGGAATTGTTTAATTGTTGTAGAAGCTCCATTATAAAAAATAAAGACTTCTGTAATTTTTGTCTCTTTGTTATAATTGACTAAATCTATTAGAATATATTCATAGCTGAGGGAAGACTGGGATCCCTGTGACTGCACTTATATTTGCATTATTTATGTAGCAACAAGAACTAGATAAGGCAAAGAAATAAGATCCTTGATCATCATCTCCTTTGATCATCTCCCCCTTCCCCCACCACTTATGCAGAGCATACCACAGAAGTATTCTGGTTCATAACTGGAGTTAGACATTTTGGTTCCACAAATACTACACCAAAATGTACCCCACATTTGAAGGTTTATGTGGTTGCTGTGTTTTGAGGCTTTACTATAGGATTATCTTTTTGACTGTCTCAGTACTCATACCCCATATACCTGAAATATGAGCTACCCTGTGTTAGCTTCCTGCCTAGTAAACAGGTAGTTAATGTATAGTGCAAGGATGAGAAAGAAACACAAATGGTGCAAATATTCCTTCACCAGAAATCAGTCTAAATTGAAAAAATCTGGACCAGCAGCAGTTGAGTTTACTCTCAAAGATACACCAGCTCTCAGCACAGGATACAGGTTCTATCTGCTTCCCCTCTTCCAGGTAGGCAGGTGTGCTTGTGTAGTATTTCCCACAGTTCAATGGATGTCCAGTCATTTTATTGCTTTCCTTCCTCTAAGACCCTTCTCTTTTCTATGGACTTAATTCTCAGTCAAAGAAAGGTGCCCATCAAAACACAGGCAATGAGCCAAGGAAGTCCCTTTGCATACAAATATGAGGCAGACACAGCAAGGATTTTCCTTCACTTGCAGTTCAAATTTCAGCTTTAAAACTCAGTCCATGAACTGTCTTTCCATTCTATCCTGGACAGTCCTTGGTTTTAGTATGAAGCTACCAGAAAGCAGCAAGTTGGTACCAAGACTTTGCATACATAAAAAGAAAGCATGTTCATACACATAATAGGATGGAAAGCATGTCAGTGAGCAGAAAGAAAATGCTAAGAAAATCCTCTCCTATTACATGTGTGGAGATAGGGGCTTAGTTCTAGATAGTCTGCATTTTGAATTCGTCATCAGGTTTGGCATGTGTCCTTCCACTGCTTACACAGCAGCCTAGGAATCAAACAGAAATCCTCAGGATGCTGCACTTCAAATCAGATCCGCATTTGCTAGGGAGCTTTCATGGTCCAGGTGTAAAATCTCCAATAAACATTAGACATAACTCAAACAGAGAAAGCCACCCCCTACTTGACAGGCTGCTAACCACAAGGCCACAAAGTACAAAGAAGCAGCTTCTGCCACCAAGATGCATGGTATTCTTAACTGACACCCATAAAACTAAAATTAGTCAAAACACATTCTTCACCAAGGCTGGGAGCTGCATTTGCTGCACACTGAATAAAAACCCCCACAAAAGAAGAAGTTCCAGTTGCTGAGACTGAACTTGAAAATTACATTCCTGAAATAGCCTCACTGTGGATTTAAAGCTTATTTGATGCTATTTGGAAGGGTCTTGACTGACTTCAGTGATTATTATTTAAAAAGTAAACCAAACTTTTCTCCCCTAAAAAAAAAAGGAGAAAATACTATTCAGAACAAAATAAAATAAAATAAATTTTAAAAAATGGAAGTTTTCTAAGATAAGTTAATATAAATATTATGGAATCTTTTAACTTCAATTATCTCTAACTCCTTGTACAAAACTGTGTGTTTCTTTGATGACTGCATTAGTGAAGGAGCATGTCTACTACCCTGGATGTCTCTATTTCCACTGAAACTTGTGTTAGGTGGTGCTGGAAAATTGCAATAGAAAACCAGAGCTTAAAATGACAAAAAATTAAAAGCCAGGAGAACCTTCAGAGGAAAAGAGTGGGGAGTCCCAGGCAACATTGTTGTACTGTTCAGACAACTGCAGTGATTGACTCCTCTTTAGTGCCTGATGGCCCCTTCTAAAATCTGAATCGCCTTCTTGGGTTTTGTGTCCAGGAAGAAGTGTGCCCAGGTGGCCAAGAGAGCCAATGGCATCCCAGCCTGGATCAGGAACAGTGTGGCCAGTAGGACAAGGGAGGTTACTCTTCCCCTGTACACAACGCTGGTCAGGCCACACCTTGAGTGCTGTGTCCAGTTTTGGGCTCCTCGGTTCAAGAGAGATGTTGAGGTGCTGGAACGCGTCCAGAGAAGGGTGACAAAACTGGTGAGGGGCCTGGAACACAGCCCTGTGAGGAGAGGCTAAGGGAGCTGGGGGTGTGCAGCCTGAGAAAAGGAGGCTCAGGGGTGACCTCATTGTGGCCTACAACTACCTGAATGGAGGCTGTAGCCAGGTGGGGTTGATCTCTTCTCCCAGGCACCCAGCAACAGAACAAGGGGACACAGTCTCAAGTTCTGCCAGGGGAGGTCTGGGCTGGATGTTACAGGGAAGTTCTTGACAGAGTGATTGGCATTGGAATGGGCTGCCCAGGGAGGTGGTGGGGTTGCCATCCCTGGAGGTGTTCAAGAAAAGACTGGATGAGGCACTTAGTGGCATGGGCTAGTTGATTGGAAAGGGCTGGGTGCTAAATTGAACTGGATGATCCTGGAGGTCTCTTCCAACCTGGTTGATTCTGTGATTCAGATCAAACATTTAGCAGGGAAGTGGTCAGAGTGAATGCATCTTATGTAAAAAAAGTGTTCACAGCACAACAGTGGGTAATAAAATATCCTGGTGTTCTTGAAGGTAATAATTGTCATAATCAGAGACTTCTCTGGCTGGTCTGAAACTCTGTTTCTGTATGGTGATCTCTAACACTTGAAACAGAGCAGACAAAGTGCCTGCAGCAGACTGCACAGTGGTGGAAATGTATATACCCGTTTACATTCAAGTTCAGATTACAAGCAGTTAATGAACAATGTGTTAATGCATGGCAGCTGCTGATTACAGAGTTTAAGAGCTGAGTCTGGTGGTTATAAACCATAGCTTACGAATGTCTAGAGGAGATCTATTTGTTCCTCCTCTCCGATTTCCAAGCTGTGGAACAGCAGTGCCATGCAGCAGGCTGTCCTGACAATTTGCAGTCAGAATAAAGTCTTCTTACTTGAACTCTCAGTAGAAAAACTAGGATGGAAGAAAATTATCTTTCCATCCATATAACAAAGTCAACACAGATCGGACTTCAAAACCCATTAACCATGCCTCCAGATCTGAAGTGATGTTCTTTTCTTTCCTGGTGATTTACCAGATGATTTAATTTCATTGCAACAGATGCGTTTTCATTTCAGATTCTACTGCACTTCATTAGACTAGTCCAGAGGAAGGCAAGAAAGAGAATATCTAGAAGTCAACTGTGATATAATAGTGATGGTGAGAAATATGGAGCTAATGTTATCTGCAGATAGCAACATTATTACATTTGCATGTGTGTAAATATATATACATATATGTATGTAGATAAAAATATATGAACAGACTCCTTGAATGGCACTCTTTTGTATTTATCTTATTTGAAGCTTGGATATGCTTTTTTCTTGTGTGGGATACTTTATCTCAGTGGTAGCCTGAGATCTCTTCCCACTTGTTCAATTGGTTGAGCTTGAGTGTTTGTTCTTACTCTTGTCTACTCTAACAGATCATCCATCATAGTCCAGTTAAAAGTGGTTAAAATCAATCCTATAACAGTGGGTTCAGCTATGGTTGTCTGTAAACATCACAGTACCGTAAGCACCTAACAAGAATATTGACCAAATAGAGGGCTCCATCAGTGGATGTAGATGGCTGCATGTTGCTGTAGGAGATGCAGATACATGTGATCTATTAGAAATAGTCCAGAAATTATGGATATTGGTGGTCATATACACAAAGCTAACAGCTTTGCTGGACAGAAATTAATGCATCCAGCAAGACAATTTATGTGCTTTCAGAAGCTGACAGTTTCTGCAAGTCACTGAAACAAGGAAACAGACTGACCACTGTCAGCCTTTGCATCCTACTTTGGCATCAATACAGGGAAGAAGGACCACAATAGTGAATCATAAAATGGTTTATGTTGGAAGAGACCTCAAGGATCACCTGGTTCCAACCCCCTGCCATAGGCAGGGACACCTCCCACTAGAACAGGTCACTCAAGGCCTCATCCAACCTGGCCTTGAACACCTCCAGAGAGGGAGCATCCACAGCCTCTCTGGGCAACCTGTTCCAGTGTTTCACCACCCTCTCTGTAAACAACATCTTCCTAGCATCCAGTTTAAATGGAAGGGGACTCTTCCAGTTCAAACCCATTATTCCTTGTCCTGTCATTACAAAACTTAGTAAATACTCTCTCCCCAGCCCTCCTGTAGGCCCCTTCAGATACTGGGAGGCTACTGCAAGGTCTTCTTGAAGCCTTCTCTTCTCCAGGCTAAAGAGCCCTAACTCTCATAGTCTGTCCTCATAGGAGAGCTGCTCCAGCCCTCTGAGCATCTTCGTGACAGTGAGGGAAATGCTGACTTTGGAATGATAGCAATTCATCCCTAGCTTTTATTGTCTGTGCATCTGCATCATACATCACAGACTGAATCTTGCAAAATAATTTTGTGTTGCTACCTGGGCTTGGTTTTTTCACACCTGCATAGCTGTGATCATACAGAAAAAATCCTGTAAATGCAGGTCCTATATCAGGGGTTGAGTACCTGCTGGTAGTCAAGCCTCAGGCTGTCTCAAAGCAGAATAATCACACCAGCCCTGCAATGTCTTCCCTGGTTAATAACCTCCAGCCTTTACTGGAGGTACATGCATGAGCTATAGAACCTTTCCAAGGTAAAGCAGCACTGCTTCCTAGCAAATGCTGTGCAAGGTCCAAGATTTGCTGAGCTTCCAACTAAGTGGAAGTGCAAATGCCCATGGTCTATACTCAGAAGAATACTTCAGACCCTCATTATTAACACCTAGCCACCATTAAGTTGAATTCAAATCTTGTGATAGCAGCATAAGGTTCCATAACACTTAGAACGTATTTGTTTTCTTACAAACTCCCCTGGTACCAAATTTGGTAAGGTAAAAGCTGGAGGGGTGAAGCAGCATGCCAGTAAAAGTTTGTTTTCTTCTGCCAGGGAAACTGATGTTTTCAAGGCAGATTCAATTAAAGGCAATGGATGTTACCTTGAGGAACTACTTTGTTTACATTTCAAAGGCCTAGTCCTCTTGTTAGACTGATACTGTTTCATGCAGCTCCTTAATGAAAAGCATTTGTTTGGTATTATACCTCAACAGCAAATTAGATTCTCCCAAGACAGTTTGACTATGTGAGAAAGCCTTTGTGATTGCCCAGTCTGCTGTGGTGTCATTAAGATAACAACTCTCACATCTGCTCTTTCAAATGCTTTCTGAAGGAAAACCTAAGAAATTATTTGGATCTATTACAAATTTAGAGAGTTTATCACCCCAAGTGGGTTTAGACAACTTATTTGCCCCCAAAGTTGCTGAACTCAGCTTGCAATAAATTACAACAGTGAGCATTCTAATTTTTTTCTTACCACTAACATTAACCAGACTGTCAAGGTCCAATTACAGCATGCAGCAGTGGGTTTTGGAAGGGTTATCACTATGTTAGGAAGTGAAAATAACGAAAGAGCAGCAAAGAAAATGACTGAACCATGTTAGGTATCTCCTACCTCTTGCTTCTCTTGAACTGCCATCGAAAAAAGAAAAGGGAAATCTCTGCCTCTACTCAGTATTTCCACTACTGATGGCTTGAAATGAAAATACAAGCCTACCTGTAAGTTACATTCAAGGAATCTTTGTAGTAAGATCCAGAGAAAGCTTCAAGAACACCACTTACTTTGAGCAGGAAACTGCTGTGATGTGAAACAGCTATCAAATGGCTATAGATAAGGAAGCTACTGAGGAAGCATTTTAATTCTCATCACTGTAGTGGCAAGCTCATGCTAGAAAAGAAAGGTGATATATGTGGCAAGAAATCTATATGGTGAATATTCGAGTACATGCCAATCAAAAATCCCTTCAGCTAAATGAACTCCACTATCTAGAAGCTGTGTTATCTTTTCTGTTATTCCTGGTATGCTATTGCAGTCAAATTTGGAGTGCAAGCATGAAATATTTATCCCAATACAACAAATATGTTTAGAAGAAAACACCATCATTCATATTTATATTCATATCTCAAAATCATTCCACTGTTATTTGTCATGTACAGAAGCTGAGTACATGTGAGTCACTTGCCAACTCCACATTCAGTCACTGGGCCTGCTAAACAAGGTAATATTCATTTTACCAAAGGAAGCTCCAAGCACTGTATTCTCAGACAGAAGAGCTTGAATGACAAGTCACTCATATTAGGAATTCCTTGTGTTCAATCAGCTACCCTTGATGTGAGATAAAGAGAGTTGATGAAAACAGACAGAACCCAGTTTCAGTCTTCTCTTGGGAAGAGTGAAGATCTTTTTTACATAGGGACAAATTCATTCCTGGCATAAGGCTTTTTACTTCAGTGGAATTATAGTGAGGATGAAAACAGGTCATCTTGTTTTGTACTACATGCTTCACATCAATGATGAAATAACCTGGGTCTCAAAGGAGGGGTGATAAAAAGTCAGCACTTGTGCTTTGTTGTGATTTCTTTTAAACCTCTGAAACCTTCTAACGCTTAGTTTTTAAAATATATTAGTTTGATTTATCATTGACTTACGCAGCACTGTGCAATGACAACTAAAAGCTTTTCAGGGAAAATAAACCATTGCTTTCTGAAATCATCCAGACCCAGCAGAGCATCTGTATCAGAGTCCTCACAAAGAGATCAGAAATCACCTGCCTTTGTATCCAACTGGAAGGAGAGAAACCCCAAAACTAAACCAAAGCAAAATGAGACGACGACGAAAACAAACAACAAAGGCTTTCTAATTATTCTTGGCATCTCCATTTCTGTGTGCTTGATTTGTGATGCTTTAATGAGTCCTGATTCTCAAACAAATGCTGGGTACTTGCTTACTGGGAATGAGGTGTATCACACCAGGCATCCAAAGACAGTTTATGGGAAGATTCAAGGAGAGCAAGTGTAGATGAATATTTCTTTTATGATTCTATCCTGGTTTGAACTATAGTTTTTGTAACCTGAACATCTCTTTTGTAGTACTCTGAATATATTTATATCACTCTCTAGTAATGGTTGAAAATGCTGCAGTCACACTATTAGGCAGAGCCGGCTATATTGCTTTGATCATCCTGTTATTTGGGTTCTTTCACGACAGTTTTAAATGGCTGAGAACCATACAGAGATGACTCAATTGTATCATTAACAACAAACAGCAGCTACGTGTTAACAATCTCTAACTGCCCCTGAAAGATGTAAACAGGAAACACACACAGAAACATGCAAGTTGGGAAAGATCCTCAGGATCAAGCCTGGTGCTGTTCATATAGATAATGTTTCAATGATTTTTGGTTACAAATAGAGTCACAGATTTAAAAAAACCTATCTTCACAAAGTGCCTGCTAGGAGTTTGAACTATTGTTGGACCAAATAAATAGACATTTCCTGCTGTTCTTAAAAGAGATCTTATGTCTCTGTGTTCAACAGAACTATATGAAAAAGTACCACAGCATTTTAATTTAGTTATATCATAATAAACTCCCAGTGCTACATCTGACATAATGTGTATGACACCTGTGATGCATTTTTATGGCTAAAGATATCATCTCTCCTAAATATTAAGTGCATTATGCAAATTAAAATGAACTTCAGATCTCAAAACTTATCCTCTCCAAATCATAGAATCAACCAGGTTGGAAGAGACCTCAAAGATCATCCAGTCCAATCTATCACTCAGCCTTGTTCAATCAGCTAGACCATGGCAGTCATGAACTGTTGTAGTGACCATACATCTACTAGAAAGTTTCATTGTGCTCTGCAGAGGGGCCAGAAATATGGCCACTGAGCCACTCTGAATTTTGAAATGCAAGTAGAAATTGAGATTATTCGGGCTCATGTGGTGTACATTTGGAAAAAGATGAAGGTTTTCTAGGAATGGGATGGGAAAGTAGTTTCAGATCCAGTCTAGAACCAAAATTTGTGGATTTGAACATGGCTCCTTTGTCCGTTTACAAAACACACTCCAAATGTATCCTGGTTTCTTGATGTGGGGTGGGAAGACAGCAAGCAACCTAACATATCTGCATGCCTGAGGAGCTAGGATGTGTCTGAAATGGCCCTGTTGTAACACACTGATCAGACAAATTAATACAAATTAGTTCATGGGAAGTAAGTCAGTTAACATTTGAAAACCAAAACCAACAACATAACAAAACAGCAAGAAAATGAGAAAAATAATTCAAATTCTTAAATAATTTTGTAAATATGGTTAGAAACAAACAAATGCTGGTTCTGTATTTCCATGACTTCATAGTGAAATGACTGTGTGACTGAAAAGCTGCCTGGAGATTCCTTTCCACTAGCTAGTTTACACAGCAGACAAAGAATATGCCCTGAGCTTTCCTATAATAAGGATATTCTGGAAAAGAAAAACCAAAATGCTACAAGTCCAAGCAAAACAAAAACCAGAAATCATAGAATCAGTCAGAGTTGGAAGGGATCACAAGGATCATCTAGTTCCAGCCCCCTGCCATGCCCAGGGACACCCTACCCTAGAGCAGGCTGGCCAGAGCCCCATCCAGCCTGGCCTTAAACACCTCTAGGGATGGGGCCTCAACCACTTCCCTGGGCAACCCATTCCAGGCTCTCATCACTCTCATGCTGAAGAACATCCTCCTCACATCCATTCTGAACCTACCCATCTCCATTCCCCCTAGTCCTGTCACTCACTGATAACCTAAAAATCCCTCCCCAGCTTTTTTGTAGGCCCCTTAAAAGAACAAACTAAAAAACCACCAAATCTAAACCAAAGAAAACCTCTAAGTCTCAAATTCTGAAAATGCATGCAATGCTATAACATGCCACAAACCAGAACTGCATTTATTTTACTGAGAAGCCTGGAGTCAGTCAGGTACCTTTAGATCCATTTCCAAACACTGGATTTAGAGGCTCTATCATCAAAGTGAGACATCTGCTTAAAGGCCTTGGTATGTCTATTGACTTAACTGACTTTACATAGGAGGTTTAGTGACCTATACTAACAGAACTCATTTTCTACTGTGCACTCCAGCCAGTTTGATATAATCTATAGTGCAGAACAAATTGTGTCAATAATTACATTGCTTTTACTGAAAAGCATCCTCTGTGTAAACAACAGAATAAACCATATCAAACCAGAGGAACCGAACAAATGTTTTCAGCACCAGAAAGTGTAAGGTGAGCAAACTGCTGCCCTAAGGACAAGGTGAAAATCATTAGCCCCCCTTCCAAAGCAAACAAATAGTAGTGAGATGTAATTTGATGCTCGTTTTCACCAAGGGAAAACATTTCGTCAGTCACCTTTTTTTTTTCTTTTTCTTTTCTGAGGTTGCCTGAGCATTGTTTTCTTGCAATGTGATACTACAAGTGCTCTCAGTAACTACCTTAACAGCTCTCGGGGGAAGGCAGTTGATCAGCAAGTGGACTAACAAGGCCGAGTTATGCTGTGCACTTCACCTTGCTCTAGGATTCTCAAGCAACTTAATATCAAGTTAGATGCATTTTCCTTCTCCTTGGCCACAGCACTCGTTTTACATCTGGATCAAATGTGATCTTTTCAAAAGCATCCATTTCAAAGCTATCAAAATATTCAGTCTTTAAGAACTCAGTGGAAGCTACAGGTTTGCAGTGACTGAAGTTGTGTCATCCCTTCCCCCCCCGCCCCAATACCTCAAATTTTAAAGTATCAAAATCAGAGGACTTAAAAAAAGAAAAAAAAATGGGCACTTCTTGACAATGACATACAAATCATATAACCAGAATTAGAATCCAGAAATTTAAGCATTGAGTATTTTGTCCCCTCCATGTTAGTAGTGACCACCAGAGGCAGATTGCACATCTGTGTGTTGAGGAATGCCAATGATATGGATTTATTTCTGAGTGGGCTTACACCACAAAAGCTTGTACTGAAGTTACAGAGTTTTCTTACGCTTTGATGAAGAAACTATTTCACTTTGATTTCAGAGCTTCTTTATAGCTTTTGAATGACAGACAGCCCTTTACATTATTAATAAATGTTTTGAATTTGAAGTCTTTAAACTAAAAAAGTTTTTTCTTTTTGGGAGGAGTTTTGAAAAACCTAGAAACAAAGCAACTCATCATAACACTTATAAGATAAAGCTTTTTTTATTCTTTTCTCACTGAACTTCAGTTTAAAATATCAGAGTCACGATTTTAATCACAAATTCTATCTAATGTTGAAATAAATGCCAAGACTGATGATTAGAGGAGCTGTCTTTATAAATCTCCCACCAAATAAAAATGGAAGGTGAAAATCCTAAGTGTGTACCAGGAGGGATCATTTTATCATCTCAGAACAAAGTTCAGTCCTGTACAGAGGGCAAATCCACAGCCTGTGTGTCGAACAGTGGAGAAGAATGGTAAACTTCAGCTTAAGAAGCTCCTAATCTGACTCATGCCTGAGAGCAGCCTATTTTCCACAGTGATTATGGAAGGAGTGGAGGAATTCCAATATTCCAAGCTAAAATTACCCTTTGAAAAAACAAAACAAACCAAAACAAAAACTCACTTAAGAACAGGGTTCAATGTCCAGTGCCAGTGGAAAAGCTTTTCTTGAACTGCAAAGAAGCAAATTACTGTAAAAGAGCTGTGCAATGATACATCTGGCCTGAGGGAATTCTTCTAGATCTGCTGCTATTTTCTTGTATTGATCTGAATTCCTTTACTCATTAAGTAGACAGGCTTAGTGCAGAGAAGAGTTTTCTTTTCCCCCTAAGTCATAAAGCAGCAATAGATCTACTTCTACTGTGGCTTCTGAACACAGTGCAAAATCCAAGCAGCTATACTGGTTCAGAATTGAGGTACATTTAGCCCAGTATCCCATTCAGCTCAGGGTAAGTGACTCTCCATAGGCACAGCCAACAGCACAGAGAGAGATGGATCTGCGAGCACAACAGATTAGATTAAGCAAACAAAGCATAATTCCATGGTCTGGAGATAAAGACCATCACACATTAGTGAAGCAAGGCACAGTTGCCGTAGGAATGTGTAAGGAGAGTAGCCAGCTAACCAACCAGCTGAGGTCTGGAGAAAGGGGTAATAGAAGGCAGCTTTATAAAGTAAAAAGAGAGAACAGAGGGGGTGGAAATTAAAGTCGGGATGGGAAGTGGAGTCTTGGAAAAGTTCAGTAAGAAGGTTCAAGAGCTAAATGTGTTTCAAATAGCTTTGTATAGGTGACCGGAGAGGCAACTGAAGTTGACCTCAAAGCAGCTCCTGTTCTTTCTTCCACACACTTGTCTGCTGCCATCTAATGCCTTATTGTGAGGGAAGGAGAAAGGAAGGGGATTAGCCCACCTCTGTCTCAAGGAGGAAGATGGTGTGAGGTGGACCCAAAAGCTCTTACTAGTGATGGTTTTATTCCTGCAACTGCTGAAAAATGGGGCTGAGAGCTGCAGCTTTTGCTGCATAGATTGCTCCCAATCACTTTCCTTCCCCCAACGTTATCAACATAATTTAACAGCTTCTTTGTCTGCAGCAAAAGTGATAGAAAGGAGGAAACAAATGGTGCTTGAGCAGCTGGTCTTTTCTTGCCCAAGGGAGACAATCTGCCACCCTTCACTTTGTCTTCTGCATATGCCTGAAGCACCATCCTGCGTTCAGACACTGATTCATGGGAACCTCACACTTGATACAAGCACACATAAAATGAATGGAGTGTCTTAAGAGTGATGAAGAAAGGACTTTAAATACAGAGATTATGTCACCCAGCAAACAGCAACAAATATAGGAGGACCCATTTTTCCCAAATGCTCTGATCTCACAGTTAAGGGAGGAGTTACACCCTTGCTGATCACCTAGTCAATGATCATTTGGTCTGATACTCCATCAGTGAAGTTCATAGACATTTTCTGTCCTCAGAGGAGATTTATACTCAAAAAACAACTGCAGGCTGTTTATCTCATTTATAGTTTCACTCTGAAACTTCTAATACATGGACAGCAAGGTTCATAAGTTATTTGCATGCCACCCGAAGTGCAAGTAGCTACCAAATGCCACAGTCCATTGCAAAGACCTTTGCAATAAGTATCAGGAAAAAGCCAAGTTTCTTGATTTCACTAACACAATACATGGCAGAAACAGCATCATTCACATTAGAGCCATAGCTCACATACTGGTTTAAGGTTAGGACTTGACATAGAAGAAGTTTACTTTTTGGTAGCATAAAATCTTCATGCATGGTAATATACTGGAAAGGATTTTATCACGTGTTTGTTGCTTGTGTTTGGTTTTTTTTTCCCCCATCATAAATTGGCAGGAAGCAGTGAATTAAACATACCTCTTACTTCTTTTCACATGATAACTCTCTTAATAGTTACAGAGTATTTCACCTTTTGTAACATAAGGGTTTTTTAAAGTACATTTTAACTTAAAAGAGCTTCAGTGTTTATGCAGGGTTTATACAGATTGATCTGCAGTAATCTATCTAGAGTTCTTTGCCTTGATGAGAGATATTTGAAGTGGTCCTTACTGTATTCTGATGCTTCACCCGTTGCATAAAGAGCTACTTCTGAAAAAAGCCCATGATGTACTGGGTAAAACATCAAGAGCAATTAGATTTAGCAAAATTATTCAGAAGAGGCCCAAGATCAAATAAACATTGCTTTTCCACAGCAGAGGGGAACACTCTCTTACTTTTTTGCCTGACAACAAGGTACTGACAGCCGTGTTTCAAGCGGGATGGGGCCAGACTTTGATCTCGGCAGGGGGGCTTGTGTTAACCACAACTGCAAGCTGTCTTAAAACCCACAGGTCAAGCAGGTATTTTTAGTTCTATTTTGAAGATGTAGAAACATAGTTTCTCTCATTTCAACAGCAGGCCTGTTTACTTTGGGGCAGGAAAGGAGGGGAAACTGCACACAGATATATTGTGGAGATAAACCAAAATAAAAGAGAAACTCAATATTTATCTGTCAAGAAAAGAAAAAAAAATAGAATATTTCCTGCGTGACAGAATCCTTCCCACACATTTTAATGACTATTCCCCTGATAAAAATTAATAGGTAAGAATTAAAAGAACAACATTCCACAGCAGCAATCCTAAACCTTACGGCGACACTGTGAATTGTAGCATTTTGGACAATTCGTGCAGCTCGTTTCAGTAATCATTGAAAGAAACTAATCAGATTAATTCCAAATTTGGAATACTGCTAGGTTGGGACCAAGCTGTTGCTTAATCCAACATACAAAGAAAGAGAAAAAAATGTACATGGAGCCATGTCAGTTCTTGGAAATAGCAGGCTTTTGCTGTAGGTAAACATGATTTGGGTTTGTTAACGCTGCTCCTAATGGCCAAGCAAGAGTTGATCCTACTGCCCTCAGCAGTGGTTGGCAGCTCCTGTTCCTCCAGTCTTACAAAAGGGACACAACACTGAGGGATCTGAGAGATCTGGAGTCTGGAGAAGAGAGGACTGAGGGAGGATTTAATAAATGTTTATAAATATCTGAGGGCTGAGGGTCAGGAGCAGCAGGGGAACAGGCTCTGCTCGCTCCCTCTGGTAGGACAAGAAGCAATGGATGTAAGCTGCAGCACAGGAGGTTCCACCTCAACATGAGAGGGAACTTCTTTACTGTAAGGGTCACAGAGCCCTGGAACAGGCTCTCCAGAAAGGAGTCTCCTTCTCTGGAGATTTTCAAGGCCTGTCTGGATGCATTCCTCTGTGACCTGAGCTAGATTGTATGGTCCCGCTGTGGCAGAGGGGTTGGATTCAATGATCTCTTTGCATCTTTTCCAACTGCTGACATTCTGTGATCCTGTGAACACAGATTCTGAACACACATGTATCATTTAAGTGTATATCACTATATGGGTGCATCAACTAGCAAGTTAGATTTTCAAGATTTTGTGATGTGACTGATTTATAAGGAATAAACTAGAAGGAAAGACATAGGAAAACAGAGCAGAAGGAATATTGAAAGAGATGTCTAAAGCACAAATGACAAAACAAGGAAGGAGAAGAGGTGGGCTGAAGATAACAAGCAAAGTGTCACCAGACAAAGTCCTGCCATGAGAGCAAATCTTTCCAGTATTCAAAGATCCCTGCAGCATTTACTGGCTGGATAATATCTTGTAATGCCTGTACCCAAAGGCTAAACAGCAGCAGCAGACAGCAGAGGCATCACTTGTTGCCTCAGTATCTTCCTTGCAAAGGATTCTGGTGACAGCTGTACTGGAAATAGCCTGCATGTGGTTATGGCCCTGAGCCTGCAAAAGTTACACACAAGAGATTCCCACCGACTTGGATGGGAATTTAAAGCATAATCATTTCAGTGTCTGACCACAAAAGCCATAATTGGAATTAAAACATCAACTAAATTGTTAAATATCCAGAACCTTGGCACCAAGATGTTATGGTTCAACTTTGGACTGAGTACACAACGTTTACATCTTCGTATTCTCTCATGTGATCCTGGGCATTTTGGTAGATTCTCATTTACTGCACAAAAAGAATAGATTAAAAATTGCCCTATATGGTGGTAGTAGGGATATTAAAAACACATATTTTAAATCAATTTGCCTCCCCAACACCCACTCATCCATGAAAATTATTTTTAAAAGTACAGTGCATGCCACAACTTTTCCCTTACATTCATTATAAAGGCTTTGTTTCTCTTAATGTTTGATCTATCTATACAAGGCAAAAATGTTTTGTTAGCAAGCCTCAACCTTTGGCAGCCAACAAAGTGACTAAATTTCCTACAAATAATTTCACTTCTTCTTTTGTTTACCAATGTGCTTGTTTCCCAGAATCCCCCTGGGAAGAGATAATGTCCCTGTGCAGATGTTCAGTGTTATAATTGGGCAGCATTCAGCAGAAATGTCATCAGTGACACAACACTTTAACAGTAAAAGAAAATGAAATAGACATCACAGGGGACTCCCATTTCAAAGCAAACCTTCAAGGATCTGAACAGGAAGCACATTTTCCATATTACAACTTCTCATTTAAATTACAAAAGTACATTGACATTTATTTGCTGAACAGATGAATTTATCACTAGTTTAGTAAGGAGTATCAATGGCAACTGAAATTACAGTTCCTTTCATATTGAGCTTCTTTTGATAAATGCCTTTCCTTTACTTGCACTCTCACACAGATTTCTTTCATTGTGACTACAGCATCCAATGCTTTGCATAAATCTAAATTTTCATTTTAGTAAGCTTTGCAGGACAGCAAGAACACCCATTTCAGCCTGGGCTTGTGCCAAACAATACTTTCCAGTCAGTCCACCTGCAGCCAAGTATCTGATCTCATGGTCTGAGAGACCAAAGGGAGAGAGCAGCAGTGGCTGCGCTATTCCCATGCTCGCTGTTGGCTACAGAAGATGATGTGAGGGCAAGGCTTATCCCATTGCAGTATGCCTGACTCAGGGAAACTGTGCTGAAATGCCTTTGTGTGCTTGAGTGGTTATGTTCACATAAACGGAAATGTGCCAGCAGGACACACAGGTTTCTTCTGGCTATTCTGAAATTCTGGGCTGCCCAGGGCCACCTCCACAAACCATCTCACTAACAACCAGTCACACAAAGACCTAATGTGAGGAGAACTGCACAAGATGGCAACGGCGGTCCCACAAACTGATAGCAAGGGAAAAAGATGTAGAGTTATGTGTAAAATGTTGAATCCAAATTCAGTTCTCAAGTACACACAGCATCAGTCCTACTGTGCTTGTACAGGTAAGAATTCAGAGAAATTCCAAACCAGAGCAAAATTCAGCTATATTCCACCAGCTTCATCCAGAAGACAAGTAAAACTGGCTTTGCTGTGTTCCCCCCCAGGGTCTATACAACAGTGATCGCTGCCCAGCTCAGTAGCAGATAACCCAGAAAGGTAGCTACCACAGGTGTTCTGCAAGGAAGCTTTGGGGCATATCAAGGTAGATGCTGCAACCAAGGAAACTCATGCACTGCACAGCGTAATCCTTCGCCTTTTGAGACTGACAGTGTACACCAATTAAGTAACTCAATAATGAATTTTGGCAGAGGTCAAGCAAGGCTGGTATATAACAACCCCCACATGGAGGACTGCACAATTTCAGAATCTCAGAGGAAGGTTGAGATGATCCTCAGTTAAACTCTCCTCATCTGGAGAAGGTTTTGCATTTGGCTGCAGAACAAACAAGCAAACAAACCTAGTTCAGTGAACAAAAGAAAACTTTGAAGTAACTGCCTGATGCAGTTTGAGGTACAGTGTGCTAAAGAAGTCTCAAATGAAGTATTGCAGGAGCCACACCTGAAGGGAGAAAGGAGGGAGTATGAATTGGAATAAGGAATTCACATAGCGCATTTCCCTTCAAAGAATCATGTACATTTGCTAGCCTTGAAGCTATAATTTGCAGCTTTGCCATAAACATTTTGGAAGCGTAGTGGAAAAATACCAGTATCCGGTCTACAGCTCTGCTGCGCTGACTGCACGGCAGCTATGAAATCTGTTACTCTAGACAGGGTCCCAGTCACAACAAAAACGTTCTAGAGAACGTTCTTAGGTAACACACCCCACAATTACCACCACCTCAGTGTCACTTCTCAGCTGCTCTAACAATTTGCTCCAGAATGATAAGAAATTCCTCAGAATTTCTATAACTTCCTGGCCCTGTCTGTTTCTATAACTTCTGGCCCTGCTTTGCCCTTCTGGAAGTGGACCACCAAAGCAAAATGCCAAAGAAAAAATCACCAATTTCTCAGATGAAACGACATACAGAGAAGGAAGAACTCTTTTCATCTCCAGACTGTCACTCACAAAACTAACACCCTTTATTCTGCTCTACTCCTACAGAGTAACAACGGAACAAAAAAAATCTGAACCAAACTCCGATCCTGTCTTTTCCCAGCAGAGTTTTGACCCTTCCAGAGGAGACATTCCTGAGATTTTATGAAGTCCAGCAGGAACTTCTCTTTGTTATTGATCTTACGTGAAAGTCATAGAAATGGTACTAGCCAAGGATGGTGGTTTGAAAAAGCTCTAAGAGAAATGACGTTACACACACACACGACCTCTAATGACAGGGAAGGAATAAATATAGCCCTGTAGCCACCTCCTCTGCTCCTCAGCTCAAGCCACGTTGAGACTTTGTTGCTTTCTTAAGCTCCTGCTGTTCTGACTGTGTCTTTTCCCACCTCCTCCAATCTTTTCATTCAGTTGCATTTTCTTCTGCACTAAAATCAAATACTTGTTCAAGACTTTGTGCAGCTGAGGGCAAAATTACATCTCTGACTTCATTTTTAATTCCCCTCCTCAATCTCTCCTGAAGGCTCCCTAAATCTTAACTCAAGTTTCCATGCCTTCTCTCCTGCTAAGTTCTTATGCTGACAATAAGGTCAGAGGTTTGCCAACTCCCATTCCTTCTACCTGTACAAAATCAATCTAGAATCATAGAATTTTCAGGGTTGGAAGGATCATCTCCCATCTTCCAACCTCCCTGCCATGGGCAAGGACACTTTCCACTAGAAACTCTGTGGTGAACTCCATGTCCAGTTACCATATTCTTCCCTCCTTTTAATTCCTGACACAGTTATGATAAACTATGTTTTTAGTGATGAGTCTGTTTCAGCAGAATCACCTATATGCTTCCAGCTACTCCATTTGGGACTAGAAACCACTGGTGTCTGACGGCTGTGCAATGGTGGGTCAGAGCTGGTTGCTAAGGAGGAAATTATTCCATATGAAATCAAAATAAGTAATAGAAATCCAGGGGGAAAAAAAAGGAAATTAGCAGTGGGAAAAGTGAAAAATGATGAATGGGACAAGTGGATCAATTGTCTGTGGAGGTTCTGATAATGAGCAGATGCTACTCCTAGCTCAAAGTGCTGACCTTGGCACTGAAAATTTTAAAGTTTTGAAATAAAAGTGGTGGAAAGGGGGAAATAGGACAACACTTCCAGGAAATCAGTTTTATAACTGCCAGTTTATATCTGTTTTTCCCAGGTACCACTTGCATGTATGAAATGCTGACTATTTCTCTGAATTCCATGGTGGGTTTTCCAAAACCAGCGAACACTTCTCAGAAGTTAACATTGCATTGTCTATTTTACACTCTTAGCAGATCTCTGTTCACATACTCTGGGGTCTCAACAGGAACAGAGCAGCTAGAAAGAGGGAATTCAAGACTCTACCCCATTGATTCTTCTACCATGATCCGCAAACTCAGATTCTGTGTTTAGAGCCTTTAAAATAAACTATTAAGGGCAAGGGAAGGTGTTGAAGACAGCTTCAGAAAGTTACCTTACATCCTCTAACATGGTATGCTGTATGTATGCCTGTGCTGGCTCTAGCAGATATTGGAAAGCTTGGGGGTTTTTTTATATATATATTTTAAGTGAAAAAGAGACAAGCAGGCCTCTAACAGACCCTCTTTGATCTCACCTGGGAGGAAAGTTATAATCTGTCCCTGAGAATCTCTACAGTTCAGGGCTTAAAAGACAAAAGAGAGGAGAATGTGAAAAGAACAGGAAGCAGCAGCACATAAAATAAAGCAAATGGGCTTTGAAACGCAGCCTGGTTCCTGGGAATGGCACCGTGTCTAGTTATGTCCTTGGAAGGTTGTTTTTGTTAAGCTCACAGAGATGTGCCAAACCACTTACTTTTGATTTGGGTGGCAGCAAATGGGACACGACAAATACAGCGGCGCATAGTTGTTGTGCTGCCCACAGCAAAGAAAATACCACTTAGAAGATAGCAAGAAAATGAAAGGTGATAACCCCTGAAATTGCTCATCCACAAGAGAGGGTTTAAAGAAAACAATGTGTGGAAAGCTGTATTTTAGAAAATAAAGCCTACTGGAATGCACACGATGTAAAAATTAGTACCTCTCCGACTGTAGTTTATTATCCTGCAAAGGCGAGAAAAATTTGTACCTAGTTGTAGTGATGAACAGTCCTTAAATCACAGCCACACGAAAGTATAAGAAGCTAAATTGCAATCCCAAGCACAGATGCAGGCTGGGCAGTGACTGGCTGGAGAGCAGCCCTGAGGAGAGGGACTTGGGGGTGCTGGTGGATGAGAAACTCAATGTGAGCCAGCAGGGTGTACTTGGCAGCCTGGAGGGCCAAACAGCCTGGGCTGCATCAGGGGAAGTGTGGTCAGCAGGGTGAGGGAAGTGATTCTCCCCCTCTGCTCTGGTGAGACCCCACCTGGAGTACTGCATCCAGTTCAGGAGCCCCCACTACAAGAAGGATGTGGACGTGCTGGAGAATGCCCAGAGAAGGGCCACGAGGATGCTCAGAGGGCTGGAGCAGCTCTGCTATGAGGGCAGACTGAAAGAGTTGGGGCTGTTCAGTCTGCAGAAGAGGAGGCTCCCAGGTGACCTTCTTGTGGCCATCCAGTATCTGACGGGGGCCTACAAAAAAGCTGGGGAAGGACTTCTCAGGATATCAGGGAGTGACAGGACTAGGGGGGATGGAGCGGAGCTGGAGGTGGGTAGGTTCAGCGTGGATGTGAGGAGGAAGTTGTTCGAGTGGTGAGAGCCTGGAATGGGTTGCCCAGAGAGGTGGTTGAGGCCTCACCCCTGGAGATGTTTAAGGCCAGGCTGCATGAGGCTGTGGCCAGCCTGATCTAGGGTAGGGTGTCCCTGGGCATGGTAGGGAGGTGGGAACTAGATGATCCTTGTGGTCCCTTCCAACCCTGACTGATTCTATGATTCTAAAAGGTACTGAAAATCTGTGACAAGAAATTAGAAGTAGCTGCTACACATCAGAATCTGCCCATTAGTGCCATTTGGCCTGAGTTATTGCCACAGCTGTCCCATTACCACTCTGATAAATTGCACTGTCCCATGATATGGATTTTACAGCATTGCACATCAGTATTATTTCTGGGAGTTATTTTAATTTTTCTCTTTTTCTAACCCTTGCAACAACATAAATGGATGGAAGTAAATGCTGGCTACTTTAGTCAAGAATACAGTTGCTGTGTCAAGTTGCAGAACTGTGAATTTCATCTGCAAATCTCTGTGCATCATAGGACAATGGCTGTCAGAGAGCTCTACATGCTACACTAAACTACTTATGGTAATTTAGTGCAAGGGTCTAAGTGTTTAGTGTAAGTGTACTGAGGTCAATGGCTAGCACAATCTGGAGTAATGATCTTTGCTATTAGTCTGCTGTGGAATGTCACAGAAATCCCTTGTCCTCAGTCTGCGAATTTAAATGCTTATATAGTTACTAAATGGGGTTAGTTATGTGCCTCAGACCTGCAAAATAAGAAACCGTTTTGGAGAATGGAAAAATGTAGAGATCCTCCTGGAAAGGGAAGGATAGAAGGCACTCTCAGAAATGTCACAGGATCACCTATGCATTCTTAGACTTTATGATTGTGCTTCCTGTCTCAAGGAAGGTTTGGTACTCCACAGTGTTAGGATGGAGCATCCATGGCTTTGAAAGAGCTCCACAATCAAGAAATTACCATTTCTGAGTTTGGAGATGAAATAGTTTCCAAATTAGCCTAGAATATCAGGCAACTGTACAGACACACAATCCCTCTTCAGAGGTAAAGAGAAAAGCATCTTTGGATATACCTGTTTGGTTTGCACCCAAAGGCACCCTCCCCTTTTGCTCATCAGGTAGAGCATCATGCGTGCCACCACCTGCCTAACTGTTGCATCCATGGCTTTGCTGGATTGAGACACCCAGTTTGTACTTGCACCCTTTACAAATGTCACTCAACCTGCCTGAAGGTAATACACACCCACTTGATATCAACACAGAATCAAGCCTGTGTTTTTGGCTTAAGTTAAAAATAAATCAAGGGAAAGGCTCTTACATAATTTTCTGTGTCTTTCTGGCATTAGATTGCTCTGTATAGAATTTTGTCAACAGAACTTGTATTTGATGAATGAAATACGGTGTGATAGGAACTGTTTTTAGGTGGGGCTACATCAAGAGAACCATTCAGTTACTAGGAGTTGCTAAATATTTACTTCTCAGTTTTCTTAAGTGTCATTTAATTTACCATCTTCAGAAACAGAGTGGCACACCAATTTCCACTTCTCTCTATCTATCAATGTGAGATGTGCTGCCTATTTTTTAATTTTTTTCATGGCATTTCTCTCCAACTAAAGGTTTCTTGATGCTAATATTCAATACTATCTAATATTTTTTTCACTATTTGTATATAAAATGAGATTCTTTCCTCCATAACTTGTACAATAACACCCATCCCTATGGGACCCTTAGCTAAGCAGGTAGCCCCCTTTGCAGTTCAAATATATCAGCAATCACTTGTGTGTCTGTTCCTAATGTATAGAACCAAATCCTTAGCTAATGCAAATTGTCTTAGCTCCACTGACTTCAAAGGTGCAGCAGTCTACTCTCATTGATGATCCAGATCATGTACTAGAAAGCGATTGTATTTGATTCACAGAGACCTCTGCTTGACAGGATGCATGTCATATCCAAGGCAAAATTACTTCATCATAGTAAACCTTTTTTGCTATTCTTTATAACAGTCTAGGAAAATCTCAGGAAAGGACAGTGCTATTTAAATGAGACTATGGTCTGTGTACTGTGGTACAACTTACAACAGTAACTAAACATCGCAGTGTGTATAGCCCAAACCAGATAGTACCAGCCCTGTGTGTTCTCAGCAGCCTTCACTGATGATGCTGTGCTGATGTATCTTATATATTGCTCCATCACAGGGTTCACAAGGCTGCACGTTTGCTCTTTCTTCACTGTAAAGAGTTGTTCCTTCTTAGTTTATGGTAACAGGGAAGGAACTCTACCAAGTTATCTTTTTTGAAGTCTTTATAGTTCTTTCTTCTAGCTTCATTAATGAGCCGATGGCCATGGTACAGCAGTAAATTACTACACCTTTCAAATGTAGGTTAGCAACCTGAATGAGAGCAATTCCACTCCAGCAATTCTACCTCCTCCCCCCCATCACACGCCCTTTTTAATTGCACATTTTCTAAAATAGTCTGAGATCTGGATCAGTAAATGGTCTTTTGGTGCCAGGGTAGAAAATATTAATAAGTCAAAACATCCTGTGCAAACTCGCATATCTCTGCCTATCACAAATGGGTTGGTTTGAAACAAATCCATTTCCAAGGACACTTTTTTCATAGCAGAACAAGCTGCTGAAGGTTTTACTACACAACATTTTCTTCTTTCTTATATTTGGATTTTATTGTTGTTGTTGTTTGGAATTTGTTTGGGTTTTTCACTCCTTATTAACAAGGCAAATTCTGTTTTACTTCTTTACCCTGAAGGAATTCTGCTATTACAATTATTTTCATAATTTTAATTGTAGTGCAAATATATGAAAAAAGCCTTTCTAAAATAATAACTCTATTATAATATTGCAGTAACTCATTTTATATTCAGGACCTGTTGCACTACTATATTATTATGCACTGCCAGAATACACACTAAGTTTTGCTCCAGAGGAATCAGCAATCTAATTTGAATTTGCTCTCAATATTCAGAGTAAAGAGTGGTTATGATATTCCCTGTAATAGGAAGATCAGTACAATACTGCATCCAGACCCCAGTAAGTATTCAAAAGACCAGCCTGTGCGTTGTACACAGTCCCCTGGTATGGCTGTTTCCAGGAAAGTTTACAGTCTTAGGCATAGTGCCATGCAAATTCACAAAGCCAGCTCAGCTTATCTACAAGAAGCTCTTGGTTGCAGATACACAGCACAGGCACACTTAAACTGTCTTAATACCTGAGGAGGTGTATTAGCTTGAGCCCAGCCTCACATGAAAGGGGATCTGAGTTGACAACAGAATCAACACATCTGCATATCACACAGAGTCTGATCTCTTAAGCCCTTCCAGGGTAGAATCTGTTCAGAGTTGGTTTAAGCAGGTTGGTGTCCATGATTCCACTCACCTGCAAGCCGGACAATTGGGCTGCAGATGTAAAACTGAAGGTCAAGATCATGGATGAGTGGCACGCAAAGATTACATAGAAGAGGTACAACAGTTGGCCTAGATCTCCACAGCTTGCTTGTGGAAGTTTCTGCCTCTTTTAAAAGTCACAATTTAGATACTTGACCTTATGGCTAACCTTTCTCTTGTTAAATATATATATATATGCCTTATAATATTGCTTCTGGCTACTTTGAAAAGTAAGAGGTGAAGTCATTCACTAATGAAAGACATATCTGATATATCAACATTGTATTTTTCTCACTACAGGGAAAACCTTTGTCATAAAAAATATAAATCTTATACTTTCACATAGCAAAACAGAAGGCAAATTAAACTCATAATGCATAGAAAATTTGCCATATGTATGACCTGACAGGCGTTAAATAAACACTCTCATGTTAGCCAAAATCTTGTTTCAGTTTGCGGGATGTCAACACGCGCATTAGTAATACCTCTGAAATCGTCACTCTGTAGACAGGAAATCTGATTTGCATGAGTATAGTAAACATTAAAATAATCTTGATTCTCACAGGTCAAAACCGTATTTTTATTTTGATTTACTGGCTATCAAGTGTCAGTTTAAAGTCAATGTCAAAGGACATAAATTTTCAACCCCCTGAAAAGAAGAAATCCCCCAGAGCAATCAGCAGAACAGATCATGTTTCCTATTCCAAGAGAATCTAGTTATAGAACTTTGATGGTAAAATAAAACTCTTTAATCTGTGGCATAATTCTGCAGATAGCATGCTAAAACTTGAAGGACACCAGCATGCAGATGTTCCGAGAGACGTGTTTTTAACCTCTGGGCTACCTCTCTTGCCAAGGAAATTTAATCTTTTAACAAGTACGTTCATGAACATCTACTGCTAATAGTGTCTATGGGACAGCAAAGTTTCCTGCTGACAAGAGTCTGATCCTGAAGCTACTGCATCTGGTATTTAGATGTGGTGAAGAATAGATTATTTTGAATTTAAGAAGAATTTGGCAAAGATTGGAGCCTGGGTTTGTATGTTTCCTTATGGCAAAAGCTCCAGCCTCTCGTACGTTCAATAAAAATGTTAAGAAAGACTTTCAGATTTGCACACCTGATTTGTATCTAACTCTACTGATGGGGATAATCAAGCTGTATAGACCTGAAGCCTATTAAGGAAATATATTACTTCTACAAAAAAAACCCCTCATGGATTGTTATAATCCATTTTATACTTTCCCTTCCACAGGAAGTAAAAAAATGGCTGGTAAAGACAAAGCACCTCTACCATATAATTATAGAGATGTGGTTTTTGGATTGATCAAATAAAAACTTATAATTTGTAATCTCTTGAAATATTACACTGCCCATTAGTAATCTTTTTTTCCAGGTTATTCCAGCTGGCACACAGACTGAGATGGACTTTCTATGGATTTAGGTAGTAATCTTACAATGATTACGTATCGCAGCTACAACAATGAGATCTGTCAGAAAGCTGACTACTGGAGATACTCAAATTCCTCTGTAATTAGCACATTGGTAAAATCCAAATGCCAAACCCTAGCAACCTCAAGGAGCGTGCAAAGAAGCTAAGTAACACAGCAAAGAAGTGACATCTACATGACCCTGGCCTTTTTACACAATATCAGGCAGCTGGAAGACTGCTGCTCCAGGAGGAGGAGGAATGTGGGGGAAGGGGAGCAAGAATAGCTGAAGTTATTGCTTTGGACATTTAGTATTTTTGTAATTGGAACTTAAGCTTTGAGCAATTTTCTAGAAGCTTTTATTATTACAGGAAGAAGGAAGTAAAATGGGTAGCACTTTAATCTCATCTTGGTTTGATTAATCATGAAGACAGCAATGCAAAACCACTATTGCACTGAACTGAAGACCTACGACTTGAAATTGCCCAGAAATTGAGGTTTATCTATTCTCAAAGTGGATGCAACTTCACAATACTCTTCAGAAATGCCTTTTGGTACAGAACTATGTCAATTTACTTAAAAAAAATAATAAATCATAAGATGGGATTTTACATATGCTATTGCTGATATAAGTGTAGGTCTCACATTAATGCATGTGTTCATGACAGTAGGCTCACACCTACTAAATGGCACAGATGTAGAAAATTCCCATTAGTTTTCTGAGCAGCAAAAGATCACTTTGTGTTTCCCTCTATTTTTCAAACTCCTGTCAGTCAATGGGAGTCATCCAAGAAATACTGATTCCAGCTGGTGATTCACAATACTGGAGTGAAAAGTACATTTCCCTATGAGCATAAATCCCCCTCAAACCCAGACTCTCTAAGGATAAAGGGCCAATATACCTTCATACAGGATCTTACTTTAGAATTGTGAACTTCAGGTCTGCTTACACTGTGTAAGAGTAAATCATCTGGGAGAGGTTAAAAGGAAAAAACAAAGCCTTGCCTTTTTTTTCCCCTTCACAGTCATGTTCACCTCTTTCTCAATGGCCACTATAGGTCAGCCCGCATTTGTGTGTTAGGTGTTGTAATCTGTCACTAGCACAGACCAGCAGGAAAATTGCTATGTCCTAATGGCAGCAGAAAAGCAGGGAGGGAATTGTGACTCAGAGGGATGTGTTTGAATCATGGGGCCTTCTGAGGGAGGGGGATGCAGTTTGTGCAATTCTTGCTCAAGGCTGTGCTTTCAGCACTGTCTAGTCCTTCAGATCACAATGGGATGGAAATAGCGATATATTGGCTTCTAGAAAATATCACAAATTAGCATCTCCTGACAGCTCAAGACAATAAATGTTTAATATTAAACATGATGCAATTAATATAGCATAAAGAATCATACTCTTGTTTATCTAACCTGTTACTGAAATGAATGGCTAGCTTACAGAAACATGGAAAGCATGACCTGCTGGGGTGTGTAACAGCAGTAGTGAATCTGTTTTACATAGCAGACTGGGAGATTTAGCTGCTCAATCTCTCTTAAGAGAGAGGCTTTCAAATCCAGCTTTGAATTGTAACAAACATAAAGCGTTACAGAAGTTATATGTTTCCGGGGTAGGAACTTCACTTTTTCCTTTCTTTATATGCCCTACAGAATCTAGTATGTAATAGTCTGGGGAGCTCAGCAATGGATTCACTGAGGACCTGTAGCAAGCCCATAAATGTTTTGGAATGGAGACCAAGTATGGTACATTGAGGAGTTCAATAGTTTATTTTGTACAAGGCCTTCTAAGAGCACCAGAATTTGGATGTGCTTAGGCACGAGTTTCTTCCAGTTCTGGTAATTCTGGGCAGTTGGCTACAAAGAGATGGCAGAAAAAAAGGAGTGTATATTTCAGAAGTGGAAGGCTGATGACAGAGCTCCTCCAGCTGCAGATTGGAGGCATGTCCTACCAATGCTATTTCATTCTCACCTGAAACTCAGGAGAATGGTAAAGGGGAAACCATCCTGTTTCTACTAGTTTACATTTTGGGTTGTGACAAAAAGAAATCTCAAGTTGATAGTTTTCAGATTTGTCAGAAAAATGTTGACTTGTGAGAGCCTCTAGTTATGCTCTCAAAGCACTCCAGTTTGGACTCGCAAAGTTTAGCTTGGGAAACAGAAATGGTTCCAATCGGCTACAGTTCAGGTGCAAAATTAAAGCTGCCAGCTCAGCAAACGTTCTGGCAGCTCCCTAACCTCCTGTAGGCTCTGGCTATACTTCTGAGAGACTCTTGCAGCCCACATAGAAGACTGAAGCAGGAAGAGCCAGTTAAGAACGTTTTTGTGCTTGTTTGTCACAGAGACTCTGTCAGAGCTGTCTAGCATGCCGGAAGGCTAGAAGTTGTGGAAGGTTTTCTTGTTATGTAGCAGTACACAGTGTCCTTCTTTCTAGATGAGCAGCAGCAGGGAAAGGCCTCTCCTAGCTGGCAGCGTTATTTACATTACACATAAAAGTCTGTCCAGGGTCATTACCTGGACTGGTAAAATCAGTCTGCTCTGTACCGAGTTGTGGCACTTGGTGCCACGGTCTAGCCTTGAGCACTGTGGTAATGGGTTGGACTTGATGATCTATGAGGTCTCTTTCAACCTTGGTAATACTGTAATACTGTGGCATTCACGTGTGGACTTGTTATCAATCATGTTCACATACAGTATGTTCTGTTTCAAAGGGTCAAATACTGTGTCCTGGGCTGCATCAAGAAATGCGTGACCAGCAGAATGAGTGAGGTGATTCTTCACCTCTATTGTACTCTGGTGAGATCCCACCTGGAACATGGTCTTCAGTTGTGGGGCCCTCAACACAAGGACATTGAACTGCTGGAGGCCATGAAGATGATCAGAGCACCTCTGCTGTGGTGATGGACTGCAAGAATTGGGGAAGAAGAGAAGGCTCCAGAGAGACCTCACAGCAGTCTTCCAGTATGTGAAAAGGACCTGAAGAAAGCTGGGGAGAGGTTTTTATAGGGCCTTGTAGTGATTGGACAAAGAAGAATGGCTTTCAGCTGGAAGAGGGGAGATTTAGACTGGATATTAGGAAGAAATTCTTTATAATGAGGGTAGTGGGACACTGTGGAAAGTTGTGTGTGCCCCCTCACTGGGAATAATCAAGGCCAGGTTGGGTAGGGTCTTGAGCAACCTGGTCTGATGAAAATACTTAGGTTACCACTCTGAAGCAGTGTAAGAATTCCTATTTTCATCCCAATTCATGGTGGGAAAATTTTAGACCTACTGCAGAAAATTTATCATGCAGCTAAGGAAAAATGGGAGAGTTAGTCCAAGAACAAAACAACTAAATGCTGAATTTCATGCTGCTTCTTCTTTGTGTTTAAAAAGAAAGCCACCAAAGTTGTGCTGAATACACCAAAGTAGTTATTTTCCTCGCTATAAACTGGGCATAATTATCAGCTATTTATCAAGTGTGATTTGCAGTTTAACTGATATTTATCACATCCCTCGGTATTCTCAGATAAAAGGTGTTAAGCAATCTTCACTTAGTTTAATGAACAATATTTAGTAAGTAAAGAACAAAGACAGCCAAAAGCCAAAGTTAAATTACTATCTTTTAAAAGATTTTTGTTGCAGTACTTTCTCTCAACAGCCAAGTAAATCTGTCATATTATATCATTAAGTATCATTAGTATGACAGAACCTGACCAAAGTAGCTAGCAGCAGAAAGCACATTTATAAGCAGTTGATGAGGATGGGGAAACAAGGATCCCTGTTGCCACTGATTTGCTATGAGCTTTGAAACAGGCTGCTTTATTCCTCTTCTTCAACCGCATTCCCTTTTGTCTGTCTATTTAGACTGTAATTGTTCTGAGGCAGAAACTGTCACAGCTTTAATTATAGTCAATAACCAGCCTCTCTAATAATTCTTGAAAATGTCTTTTTGAGGATATTACCCTCTAGATAATAGCATGTTTATTCTGTGATAATTATGCCTAGCATAGCACGACCTGCCTTTTACCATCTTCTTTAATCTAAATAGCAGACAAACATGTGGAGGTACAGAGGCAGAAAGAGCTAAAGAGTGATTTGCCCAAGATTGCTTAGCAGCTCAGAGACTGAATCAAGAACAGAAATCCTGGTTCCTGACATCCACTGAGGGTTGTAGCTGCAATACAGCTCTGAAGATGCCAGCATAATTGTGACATTTGTCCAGGAAATGACAGGCACAGAACCCATGTGAAGCAGATAAGGATCATACGTTGTGCACTTTGAAAACATGAATGAAACAACATTGGTTTAGAATGATTGTATTTAGTCTAAACAGCCAGTTGGAATGACTGAAACCAAATCCAGGTGAGAGTGCTAAGAAGTTATGCATGCACTCAGCTCTCCTTTTGAAAGTTAAACTGCAGCTTGCAGTAACATTAGGTAGTCTGTTTCACTCCATTAATGCTTGCATTAATATATTAAAACACCTCAGTTAATCTATAGCAACAAACCCCCAACTACATGCTTAATATGTATTCTATCCTAATAGTCTTCTGGTGTCAAATGGAGAGCTTTCATTAGCGTAAAATCACATTCCTGTTTACTTGAAGTTTAGAAGGACAGTATGTTGGGTCTTCCACAGACTAACACTGTTCTCACAAGTCAGTGGTAACTCATTCTGGGACTTCAGTGATGACCCAAAATACATAGGTAGGATGCAGATGGAAGACAATGTCCCTGGAGACGTTCAAGAAAAGTCTGGGTGAGCCACTTAGCGCCATGGTCTAGTTGATTGGATTGGGCTGGACCAGATGATCTTTGAGGTCTCGTCCAACTTGGTTGATTCTATGACTCTATTCTATGATTAAGAGAACCTCTTTACAAGTATGTTTTAGAAAACAGCTTGCAGGAAGGTTAGAAATACATACAAGTCTGTGGTGTGAACAAAAAAGCAAACAGCTTTTCCTGCTATAACTCAGATAAAGCCAAGACGATGTGAAAATATTCCTTGTGTGCTGTGCTGTTGTATAGTTTTCCTATGTATCATAGCATCAGAACTTCTTAAAGTCTTTCTGAGAGACATCGAGTAACAAAATGATGTTAATATTCTGACAAGGAAGAGACAAAACGTTGTCCCATTGGTACTATAGTTCTGACCACCTTGAGCATCTTCAGCAGTGGGGCCAGCCATTCAGAAACAGGTCACACAGCAACCAGCAGTTGAAAACTCAATTAAAAAAATTGTTTTTCACATAACTCTCCTTGAAGTTTGATATCAATTGAAATATAAATCTTACATTTCACCACAGAAAGACAGCAATATCAGCTTCCCACACCGATCCCTAAATATCACAGAATCAGTCAGGGTTGGAAGAGACCACAAGGATCATTTAGTTCCAACCCCACCACCACGGGCAGGGACACTCTACCCTAGATCAGGCTGCCCAGACCCTCATACAGCCTGCCCTTAAGCACCTCCAGGGATAGGGCCTCAACTGCCTCCCTGGGCAACCCATTCCAGAGTCTCACCACTCTCCTGCTGAAGAACTTCCTCCTCATGTCCAGTCTGAACCTACCCACCTCCAGCTTTGCTACATTCCCCTTAGTCCTGTCACTCTCCGAGATCATATAAAGTCCCTCCCCAGACAGTCACGTTCTCTTTCTCAGAGTATTCTCACCTTTTGTCCATTTAACACTATAGTGTAAAACAGGCTTAAAAACCACCCAAACAGCTTCACTATCTAATTCCCTCTTCCGTGTTCTTGTTCTAGGAAATTTAAAAGCATTGACCTCTTACACAGCCAGCACAGATCCTTATGTCAGGTCACTTTAGAGAATAACAAATATCAGGATGATGTACTTAATTTGAAAAGAATTGATAAAGTAGTAAAGTTGAGGTCAAGAATATAGTTCTCCTGATTATCTTCACCAATTTCTTTTTTTTTTCTTTGTCTCTTTGCCTTCTTCAAAGAAACTGCAATAATTTAGCCCTGCATTTGGCTCTGGAAAGCACTAAGGAATGCTCAGTATATCAAACAGGTATGAAGTGGGTGCCATAAGCCTAACCCTTGCTTTCCACATAGAGGGATTTTGTACAAAGGAGCTGTGCCTGAAAAGAGATGTAAGTTTTTAAAATTAGATTTATTTTATATATTGAAGGTTACAAAAAAAGGTAAAGGATGTGAAATGCTTTCTACTAAGTCTAGATGTCAGTCTAAGATTTCTCTGAATTAGAGGATTTTGTGAGGAATGTAGATACTGCTGTAGGTGTGAAGAAAAGCTAAACATGTTTCTATACACAATATCCACACTATTCACTAGGCAGCTTCTGATTCCAATCAAAGCAACCTAGGACTAACATAAATGGATGGTCTATAACAAATGGCAAAATCAAAAGATAGCAAAGTTTCTTGGTTCTTTCCCTGGTCCTGTGCAGCTCACCAGAGGCATTGTTACACCTTAATACCATTCAGCAGCTAGTGATAACTGATCTTCGCTTCCTGCAGGCTGAGTGTGCCCTGTAGTTCTGTAGTTTCTTCTCTATCTCTCACATACCATTGCAGTACTTTTTGGTTGTTTGTTTTAAAGTATTTTATTTCTCTTTTGGTTGACTTCTTATCAAATTAAATTCTGAAACTCTAAATTCTGTTCTTTAAAAAACCAAATATTCCAAAGCATCTCCTGGTCCCTAACTGAGCAGCCTAGGAGCTGCAAATGTTAATATCCACTGAATAAATTGACAGCAATCATGGAGCCAGTGCCATGGAAGCTAGATTTACTCCATGAGCACTTTGAACTACAGTCTTATCAGTGCTAACTAGACACAGCTCAATGACTTAATCATAGAATCAGTCAAGGTTGGAAGGGACCACAAGGATCATCTAGTTCCAACTCCCCTTGCCATGGGCAGGGACACCCTATCCTAGATCAGGCTGTCCAGAGCCTCATCCAGCCTGGACTTAAACACCTCCAGGGGTGAAGCCTCAACCACCTCTCTGGGCAACCCATTCCAGGCTCTCACCACTCTCATGCTGAAGAGCTTCCTCCTTACATCCACTCTGAACCTACCCATCTCCAGCTTTGCTCCATTCCTCCTAGTTCTGTCACTCTCTGGAATCCTAAAAAGTCCCTCCCCAGCTTTTTCGTAGGCCCCCTTCAGATCCTGGAAGGCCACAAGAAGGTCACCTCAGTCTCCTCTTCTGTAGACTGAGCAGCCCCAACTCTTTCAGTCTGTCCTCATAGGAGAGCTGCTCCAGCCCTCTGAGCATCCTCATGGCCTTTCTCTGGACATGCTCCAGCACATCCAGCACATCCTTCTTGTAATGGAGGCTCCAGAACTTCAATGCAGCTTTGCTAATCAGAGCCATAATTGAGGTTCTGATACTTTGTATAACTGAGTTTGGAATTATTTCCATTCTAATTTCCTGTTTTCAACTCTTTCTAAGGTTTCTAAAGATAATTTAAACAGAAACTTTTTCCTCAGAGCAAGCAGGGTAACTGCTCTCTGTTTGACATAATAGGATATAATTCCTAACTATAGGAAGAAAATACTTGTTTGTGTCTGGCTGCAACTATTATTATATATTATTAGTGCTCAGTAAAACACAGTTCCTAGATGGATGTGGGAGTAGTCCCACAAGCTCTTCCTACTAAAAGTTATTTCATATTTACCCACAACAATAACTCCATCTCTCCTTATATTTTGTATTTCCTGCCCTTCTTTTTATTATAAGATCAACACAGTATCTGTGTCTCTGGGTTCCCTGCATGCCCTTTTCGCTAGGTTAGTGGCAGCACAGGCTGTCGGTAGTCCAGATTGTAGGTGTGCTGACTACTTAGCTTAGGAAGCTTCCTGGCTGAATATTGTTGACATTATTGATAATATTAACATATAAAACAAACATTAAATACTAAAAGAGATAACTTATAAATGGATACTTCTAAATATGCAGCCATGTAACATTGCTTTCCTACAGGTTAGTTTTTGTTGACTTGCTCACAATTCTTAGAATCATAGAATCAGTCAGGGTTGGAAGGGACCACAAGGATCATCTAGTTCCAACCCCCCTACCACAGGCAGGGATACTTTACCCTAGATCAGGCTGCCCAGAGCCTCATCCAGTGTGGCCTTAAACACCTCCAGGGATGGGGCCTCAACCACCTCCCTGGGCAGCCCATTCCAGGCTCTCACCACTCTCATGCTGAACAACTTCCTCCTCACATCCAGCATGAACCTACCCACCTGCAGCTTCGCTCCATCCCCCCTAGTCCTGTCACTCCCTGATATCCTGAAAAGTCCTTCCCCAGCTTTTTTGTAGGCCCCCTTCAGATACTGGACGGCCACAAGAAGGTCACCTGGGAGCCTCCTCTTCTGCAGACTGAACAGCCCCAACTCTTTCAGTCTGCCCTCATAGCAGAGCTGCTCCAGCCCTCTGATCATCCTCGTGGCCCTTCTCTGGACATGCTCCAGCATCTCCACATCCCTCCTGTAATAGGGGCTCCAGAACTGGATGCAGTTCTGCCCAATTTGTGATCAACAGAGACCGGCACTGAATACAAGGACTACAGGGAGTAGTATCTTTTACTGAATGTGCTGACTAAAAAATACTTATGGGCCTATGGTCCTTTCATCAGTTCTGACAATAAAGCAGCTAAACCAGGTTTAAACTAATTATGTTAATTAGCTAGACAATTTAAAGGGAAAAAGTAAGGATGTGTGTGTGCTTTGGGTTTTGTTCTAGTTTTTTTTTTGTGGAGAAGGAGGTGTTTGTTTTGGTTTGGGGTTTTTTGTTCTAGTTTTTGGTAGAGTTTGTTTTTTTGTTTTTGGTTTTTTTTTTTGTGGAGAAAGTAAATTCTAGCAAAGAGAGAGATGGAAATTCCAGGGGAAAAAAAAAATAAATCTGTCTAATAAAGTCAAACCACCTGAAGCTCCTGGCTCCTGTGAATTTCTGCTGACACTTCTACTGACTAAATTAGTTCATTTTGTCACACTGTATTTTCATAAAAGGTTACATCAAACCCTCAACATCAACAAAACCTCCACAATAAATCCTTTTTTCTGTTTGTTTTCCCGCTTTTGTCTTTAAACTCAGTGATAAGAGCAGGTGAAGGAAAAACAAACACAAAACCAGAATCCTTTTCCTGCTTCTTTACAGCTACAGTTGTGGTGATATCAATGAAGAATAGTATTTCTCTACTATCCTTTTTAGCAAGGCCAATGGAAAATAACTGTTGATCTAAAATAATCATCACTGAATGATCCTTTGGCATATAGTCTGCATGACAACAAAATGAGCTACATCAAAGAAGGACAGCAGGAAAAGGAATGTAGGATAAGGGCAAGGAGCACCATTATAAATACAATGACATTAAACTCAATAGTTTAGGGCAGAAGGGGTGACACAGGCATGGGAATACCATCAGAGTAAGATAAGAACTTATGTTGTTAAAAGGACCATGGTATTAGTTTCTAAAGAGATAAGAAGATGAGCTCCTAATCTAAGGAATCTGAACCAGTCTATCAACACAAAAAATGGATTAAGGCTATATTTGGCTGGATTATTAGATATCTATTTCACATCCACTTTATTTGAAATTGTGTCACCAAGACCCCACAGGAGAGTCTGTTGTTTGCAATTCACTGAGAGCAGATCACTTGTTCAGTTTTATATTCAATTTTATTCTTTATGTTTTTACTTAATGGGAGTCAGTTTAGCATGTATATAGAATCACAGACTCAACCAGGTTGGAAGAGACCTCCAAGATCATCCAGTCCAACCTATCACCCAGCCCTATCCAGTCAACTAGACCATGGCACTAAGGGTCCCATCCAGTCTTTTCTTGAACACCTCCAGGGATGGCGACCCCACCAGCTCCCTGGGCAGCCCATTCCAACGCCAGTCACTCCATTAAGAACTTCCTCCTAACATCCAGCCTAGACCTCTAGAACTCCCCTGCACAACTGGAGACTTTGTTCTGTTGCTGGCTGCCTGGGAAAAGAAACCAACCCCTACCTGGCTACAGCCTCCCTTCAGGTAGTTGTAGACAACAATGAGGTCACCCCTGACCTTCCTCTTCTCCAGGCTAAACACTCCCAGCTCCCTCAGCCTCTCTTCACAGGGCTGTGGTCCTGGCCCCTCACCACCTTATCTGGGCACGTTCCAGTACCTCAACATCTCTCTTGAATTGAGGATTCCAGAACTGGACACAGCACTCAAGGTGTGGCCTGACCAGTGTTGAGTACAGGGGCAGAATAACCTCCCTTGTCCTGCTGGCCACACTGTTCCTGATCCAAGCCAGGATGTCACTGGCTCTCTTGGCCACCTGGGCACACTGCTGCCTCATGCTCGGCTACTATTTACCAGCACCCCCAGGTCCCTTTCTTCCTGACTGCTCTCCAGCCACTCTGTCCCCAGCCTGTAGCACTGCTCGGGGTTGTTGTGGCTGAAGTGTAGAACCCTGCACTTGGCCTTGTTAAATCTCATCCCATTGGCCTCTGCCCACCCATCCAGCCTGTCAAGGTCCCTCTGCAAGGCTCTCCTACCCTCCAACAGATCCACACCTGTTCCTAGCTTAGTGTCATCTGCAAACTCACTGATGATAGACTCAGTCCCCTGGTCCCAATCGTCAGTACAGATACTGAACAGGACAGGGCCCAGCACTGATCCCTAGGGGACACCACCAGTGACAGCTGCCAACTGGATGTGGCAGTTAGGATATCCCTAACTGCAATGATCTTTGTATGTTCAAGTGTAGTTAGATGGAATTCTCCAAGGTATATTTAGCTCCCGTGGAAGGTAAGAAGTTAAGATAGGAAACATTTTAGAGACATCTTTTTATTTCTATAGTTAATTTGTAAAAAATATTTATGTGTCAATCTCTCCTGTGCGATGCTTACCTCAGCTTCAGTGGATGTTAGACTGGTAACACTGCCCCTGTGTGGCCACAGTTGCATCAGGCTAAAAAACAGTAGTACATTTAACACGATTTTCCCAGCTTTCTTCGTTTAGTGGAAGGTAACAGTGAGTGAAACAGTTTAGGCGAGTTACAGCAGATGCTCACACTAAGAGTAGTGTGAACACTTACTGAATGTGTCTCTGTGTCTCTTCAAAAAACAGCTTGGGCATTTAAAAGAAAAATCCTACTGTTGAAGCACTGACTGAGCCGAGGGAATAGAGACTCGGGACGGATTTCTGAGAGGAAATCCTTACTTTCAGTTTTCACATGCACAGACTGCCATAAGAATGGGAATATAAAGGAAATTAAAACCACAGGGGATAAAGATCAAGTTCCTGTGTTCAAGTACCTGTGCTCATGCTTGCCAATTCCATCACTTTGACCTTAACACTACTTTTACTGCCAGTACATAAGTTTGTCAAACATCTCGAATTCACAGACAAAGAGCCACTGGAAAGAATGGAGAAATATCTATGTTAAAGATTTGACCTGAAAAGTTGTAGGAAGATTGAAAGTATCAGGAATGTATAAAGATCTGAAAAGTGTACATAGTTTTCCAGACTCTCCAAAGATGTTTTGGTAGCCTTGGAAATACAAAGCTTTCAATATGCAGACCTTTTCTGCTGTTTATAGTGTTTACACTGCGCTGTTCTATTTACATTATCACAGTCTTTGTCTTTAGGATTAATGATTTTTGGAGAAAGCTTGTCACTATCAGATAGAAGGCTCTATTCTTCCACTCATTTCAGTGAGCTTGGCATTCAACTTGTTTCAAAATTTATCCTTCTTAGTTGCTGCTTCAAGAAAAACTTAATCTGCAGAAAGGGAATAATGGAACTGTTCTACTTGAAAGAGACACTGGAAAGATATCTTCTCTGGGGGCATGTTCATACTGCTTGACAAGACCAAAAGAATAAAAATGAACAGACCAAAAGAGTATAAATCCCATGTGTTTATGACATCTCTGATGCAAGAGAGCAAAGTAGGATATTTCCCATGCCATAGCTTGGTCGTATTCATTTGGATAGTACAAAGCTATTTTGCACAACCTCTACTGGAACTGTATGGGCCACTTCAAAAAAAGCACAGCCAGCAGATGGAGAGAGCTGATTCTGCTACTCTGCTCTAGTGAGACCTTACCTGAAGTACTGTGTCTCTGGGGCCACCAACACAAGAAGGACCTTGGCCTGCTGAAGCAGATCCAGAGAAGGGCCACAAAGACGATTGGAAGACTGAAACACCTCTCCTATGAAGAACAGCTGAATGAATTGGGGCTGTTCAGCCTGGAGAAGACATGGCTCTGGGGAAACCTTTCAATATCTGAATGGGACCAGCAGGAAAGCTGAGGAGGGACTGTTTAGAAGTATTTGTAACAATAGGACGAGGGGCAATGGTTTTAAACTGTAGCAGGGTAGATTTAGGTTGGACATAAGGAGGAGTTCTTTACAATGAGAGTGGTGAAATACTGGAACAGGTTGCCCGGAGAGGTGTTCAAGGCCTTGTCTCTGGAGAAATGAAAGATCAGACTCAATTGTGGCCCTGGGCAGCCTGACATAGTTGGAGGTGTCCATGCTCAAGTGGAGAGGTTTGGACAAGTTGACCTTTGAGGGTCCCTTCCAAGCCAATGTAATCTGTGAGTTACAGTGTTGAAGAGGCCAAAGGCTTTCCGTTATGGCTAGACCTATCCTCTCCCAGGAAGAGCAGACAATGCAATGGGTATGAAGCTACCTAAAACTTCATTAGCACTTTTACCAAACACAGGTCAGATTGAGGGAATGTATACTAACACATACATCTAAACACTGAAACAAATTAATGGACTTCATCTGGTACAACTAATTTGCATTTCAATATGCCACAGATATCCCCTCTGCTGACTGTGCCCAAAGGACCTGCTTTCAACTTAGCTGCAATCTGCTCTCTTCTGTTACAGATTCAATTTATATTAGTTCTCATATCTATAGACTTATGTGTAACTTTCAGAATCAGGGAGGATTACTACATTGCCGTGGGGTACTTAGCTGAAATGGAGCATATGGCTATTAATATTATTATGAATCTGTTGCTTTAGGCTACATTAGATTGCCTTTGGGGTTCTGATTCTTAAGAAGAAAGGATTGAACTACAGCCATCTTCTTTTGGTGCAAAAGATTTGGAAGAAATAATCACTGTTGTATTAAAAAGAAACAAACTTATATGCTTCATTTAGGTAACCTTCAACATGGTGAAAATTGAGATAGAGATCTGGCTTATATTGCTTGTGGCCTATTTAGCTTTAAGCAGTTGTTTCTGTCTTCTGTTAAAAAAAAAATCATAATGCTTTGATACTTTTATGCCTTTTTTTTTAAGAGTCATATTTAGAATTGTCTGGTTTTCTTAGGTGTCTTGATGTCTTACCACACTTTTATTCCCTGTAACAGCTAACATGAGTAACACATTTCAAACTATTGTGTCCTGTGTAAGAGTAACTAAACTGAAAAAAAGTGTTGGTCTGCAAGGAGAAGCTAAGTTAACATTTTATAAACTGGGTAACTTGAATTGCCGAGAGTCAATTACATCAAGCATCAGTTGTGAACAAAGTTTCAACTTCTCCCTTAGAAATAGAATAGAATCAACCAGGTTGGAAGAGACCTCCAAGCTCATCCAGTCCAACCTAGCACCCAGCCCTATCCAGTCAACTAGACCATGGCACTAAGTGCCTCAGCCAGTCTTTTCTTGAACACCTCCAGGGACGATGACTCCACCACCTCCCTGGGCAGCCCATTCCAATGGCAAATCACTCTCTGTGAAGAACTTCCTCCTAACATCCAGCCTATACCTCCCCCGGCACAACTTGAAGCTGTGTCCTCTTGTTCTGTTGCTGGTTGCCTGGGAGAAGAGACCAACCCCCACCTGGCTACAGCCTCTCTTCAGGGAGTTGTAGACAGGAATGAAGTCACCCCTGAGCCTCACCCCTTCACAGAACAACTAGTTTGAATTTAAAGCGTTGTATAAACTGAGCTATGTATTTGTATGTGAGAGTTGAATTAGAAACAAATCTTAAGGGCTGTTTTGGTTTTACCATGTACTGGAGGTAAGCCTCAGATTTTCACCTCGCACTCGCCTCCATCAAGCTGGGGAGCAACAGCGTACAGATTAACAAAACTACGTCTAGGGTCTGGAAAGTGTCTAGGCTACTGGAATGGGCTGCCCAGGGAGGTGGTGGAGTCGCTGTCCCTGGAGCTGTTCAAGGCAGGATTGGACGTGGCACTTGGTGCCATGGACTAGCCTTGAGCTCTGTGGTAATGGGTTGGACTTGATGATCTATGAGGTCTCTTCCAACCTTGGTGATACTGTGAAGTGTCAAAGGGTATTCAAGGCAAGTGGAAAAGTGGTATTTGGAGGGATAGATTTACACAGAATTACAGAACTGGACTTTCTAAGTTTGCCTCTGCTGACAATTCCCCTTTCTCTTCTCAGTAAAATGAGAATAAAGGAATTTTTCAGGAAAGAGAGAGAACTGAGATTGCTCAGTACTTTAAGTCCCAGCGTGTGAACAAAAACACACCCTTTCTTACAAGTGAGAGAGAAAAAGAAGGCATGAGAAGATAGATCTACTAGAATATAAGAACGTGAGTAGATAGTGAAGTTCTGGAATGCCTCCAATTTGCAAGGCATAAGATAGATTCAACAAAGAAGAAACTGTGCAACCAGTTTTTAAGACTTCACACTATGATTACTCAATATCTTCCCTCAAACAAGAACAACCTAATGTGACTGTGCTTAACTGAGAGTAAAAGAATGGGAATGATGATCTTATAGTACTAGTCACCTGAAAACAAACTGTCAGCAGATTGAGCTGACAAGAGCAAGATTAAAATCAAGCCATACTTAGTACATAGCCCTGTCCTCAGGGAACTGTACTCCTGTATGTGGGGTTGATCTTGTTTTACAATTGGGCAATACTCGGAGCGAATTGAAACGACTGTGATATTGTATAAACAACCTGCCATGGAGCTCACAAAGGGCTAAATGTCCCAAACAATAACATCCACAAAAAGTACAGAAGTCATCAACTAACTGCAAGCTGCATGTCTGAACAGGTTCTTGAAAATGTTAATATTAATGTGTAAGTACAAAGAATCATTTTAGACACAACGAAGTATGTTGTCTCCTAAGGCAAGCAGTATATTTTGCAGGTGCCTGTTTGCAAACTGCCCTGCAGACTCCAGACGCTACTGTTTAGGAATATCTCCGGTGCAACCTCGCCGTACGAGACCTGTTCTGCACCTTGCAGCAGCTTGTGGCATATCTTGCAGCAGCTTGTGGCACCTCTTGCAGAATATTTCACAAAGATCACTCGCATTTAAAAGAAATCTCCTTCGAAATGCCACAGCCTGAGCCCCTCATTCCACATGCAGCACATTTTCAAAGGAACGTCGATTGAAACCCATGATTTTCCTTCTCCCTCCTGAAACAAGAGATACCAAATCTCTCTGTAACTGACACTTTCTCATAAGATTTTGGTTTGATATGTCTTTTTGTCCTGCAATGTTTCACCACCCAGCAGCACTCTGCTAATCTACACTTCAATGGTAGAATTCACCAGAGGTACGGTTTAAATAGCACATCTTGAGAAGGGAACAATAAAGGGGGGGGTGGCTCTACAATAAATAAATAAATAAATGGAGCCCTATCACACACTTAAAGCCAAATGCCTGCTGGGACTTAGGTTCAAAAGCACATTTGGAAACCGATCCCTTGAGAAGATATGTTTGTTACGGTGTTTGGCCTCAGGATTTAAAAGGATTTGCTTTTAAGCTGTTACTTTACTGCAAGTATGTGACTGGAAGCCTCAGGTGTGAAAGTCCTTTGATAAAAGGGACCAGTGTGTGCCAGATACAGCGAATGAAAAGCACTAAAACTAGTAAGAGCTGGGAAGTGGAAAGCAGGGAAAGGATGTGGACAAAGTCCATCAAGTTTAAGGCAAGCAAATGCTTGGAATGCAAGGAGGATGAGAAACCACAAAGGCCCTTGAACTTCTTGCTTTGCATTCGCGAGTGATTACACTAACAAACTTCTAAGGAACACCAAAGTTGCAAGAAAGGGTCATTTCTGCTTAATCAGGTGAAGCCTGGCTGGAATCTGCACACAACCCCCCCCATAAAATATTACAGCTTGAAGAAACCACAGGGGTCATCTAGGCCCTCTCTGCTATTGCAAGATCAACCCTATTCAGGCTACTTCAGACAGACAAATGTTTATCTATCTGTACTTAAAGACCTTTAACACTGGAGACACTGCAGTTTCACCACAGGAGATCTATTCCACTGCTTCATTCTATTTCCATCAGAAAGTGGTTCTTAATGCCTGACTTGGATACCTTGTGCTGCAACCCACACCTGTTACTGCTCATCCTGTCAGTAGGGGATAAAAAAAGAGAGCTTAATCCCCTTCTCTTTGCCAGTCTGAAGACCCTTTGGTGTCTAAACTATGTCAGTCTTATCATGCTGTGCTCCTTATACACCACTTGAATTAGAGGAGTCAAACTGTATCAGTTCTTTAAATAAGAAAGTTGCAGCACAATTTTATTTCAGAAGGGAGGTGGACCTTGATATCATCACACTTTGTTTCCTCGGTTGCTGCTGTGTGATGGAGAAACTTTACTTCCAGACAAGAAATTGCTCCAAAAGAAACTCCAGGAAGAGCAGCATGCTCATACCCCCCCATAATTTGCTTCATACTGTAATTGAGCAGCATAAATTCTTTTTATCAGAGCCTTTATTGGGAGACTACTTCTTCACTGCTCTGAAACAGTTACACCTGCCAAACCTGTTGGCTGCACTTACAGTCTGCTAGGTACTGTACAATTAACGGTGGTGCAGTGTCAAAAGTTTATGGTGGATAGAACACGCACTACATTTATTGGTTTGTTTCTACCTGAAACTCGTGAACAACTGGGTGTACACAAACCAAAACTAGCTGTAGGCACAGGATGCAAACGTGACAATTTGACCTAATCCGTAGAAAGCTCACGCAGCCCTAGAACACAGCTCTAGTTAACTATCATTCCTCCACTGAAATAACAAGAAACAGTAACCGAAGCACTACAGCATCTGAACTACTTTGGATCATCCAACCATTCAATTATTGTCAGTATCTATGCCATCATTTTCAGACTAACAAAGAATTCTCAGTTGTCATTATTATAACCTCCTTAGCATCAGAACTATCCTTATCACATTGCAGGCACAATCACTAATATAGTACATGTCTATGGCTTCCACAAAAAAACAATCCCAGGATACTGACATTCTGCACATGAGTATTCTCAAGAGCACTACTTATGATGGAATCATAGAATCAACCAGATTGGAACAGACCTGCACTCTTCAGCTCTGCAGCTTTGTGATTCTCACAACTCCTTAGACAGAGACTCTGATTAAAAAGAGAGACTCACAGAATCAATTAGTTTGGAAGAGACCTTCAAGCTCATTCAGTCCAACCTAGCACCCAGCTCTGTCCAATCAACTAGACCATGGCACTAAATGCCCCATCCAGTCTTTTCTTGGACAGCAACTCCACCACCTCCCTGGGCAACCCATTGCAATGCCAATCGCTCTCTCTGGCAAGAACTTCCTCCTAACATCCAGCCTACACCTCCCCCAGCACAACTTGAGACTGTCCCCTTGTTCTGTTGCTGGTTGCCTGGCAGAAGAGAAATCTATGGGTATCTTGCTCTGGAGTGCTGCATATGTATTAAAGTGACTGAAAAGGAAATAAACTCACATTATATTTATATGAGGTTTCATATTCTATAGCAATGTACTCAGAACTGCCTTGCCAAGCAGACGTTGCACATAGTGTTACACGTTGCATTCAAGATTAAACTCAGAATACATAACATCTAGGTACGAAGAGATAAAGAAAACATATATAGTTTTACTTTCTGACAAGCAGTTACATTATAAGGTAGAAGAGAAACATATTCACTGTTGAGATGAAGATTACTTGAGAGAAAAAGAGAAAATAAGTGTAAAAGAAAGACCAATTTCTATGGGGACCTCAATGTTAATCATGAGACTTCATGTATTTTCATGCACATCCTTTTCATCTTTCTCAACAACAAAGGAAAATGAAAACCTCTCCCACCAGTACATAGAGAGTATCTCTCACTTCAGACAGCGAAAAGCCTGTCTCAAACATACTGGCCACAACAGTGACTAAACTCCCTGAAAGTTTGGACGATTCTAATCATTGTGTGGGGCTCTACCTCGTGGTCTGATGTATGTACTGCAGCAGCCTTAGCAAAAAAGAGTCTGCTTGCAACACGAAAGAATTTACCTCGGCGGTGGCTGCTTTGATGACTCATGTTACAAAGTTATTTAGTATCGTTTAGTCCAAGAACGTGATCTGACTCTGTAACTTGCAAAGTTCCTACACTTCATGTATATATCTCACTTCCTTGTTTCACTTTCATTGTCAAACCCCACTTAGCTATTTCAGCACCAAGTTACTCCATTTATGACACGTAACAGGAGATAGAATCCAGTTACATGCACAAGCCAAATTGGGACTAGACATGGTGGTTTTTTTGGTTGGATTCCCATTAGGGCCAAAGTCTCAGAATCAGCCAAGGTTGGAAGGGACCACAGGGATCATCTAGTTCCAACTCCCCTGCCATGGGCAGGAACACCCTACCCTAGATCAAGCTGGCCGGAGCCCCATCCAGCCTGGCCTTAAACACCTCCAGGGGCGAAGTCTCAACCACCTCCCTGGGCAACCCATTCCAGGCTCTCACCACCCTCATGCTCAACAACTTCCTCCTCACATCCAGTATGAACCTACCCATCTCCAGCCTTGCTCCATTCCCCCTAGTCCTGTCACTCTTTGATATCCTGCAAAGTCCCTCCCCAGCTTTTTTGTAGGCCCCCTTCAGATACTGAAAGGGCACAAGAAGGTCACCTGGGAGCCTCCTCTTCTCCAGACTGAACAGCCCCAACTCTTTCAGTCTGCCCTCATAGCAGAGCTGCTCCAGCCCTCTGATCATCCTCGTGGTCCTTCTCTGGACATACTCCAGCACATCATTATAATAAGGGCTCCAAAATTGGATGCATTACTCCAGGTGGGGTCTCAGCAGAGCAGAGCAGAGTGGAAGAATCACCTTCCTCCACCTGCTGCCCACACTTCTCCTCATGCAGCCCAGGCTCTGGTTGGCACTCTGGGCTGCAAGTGCACACTGCTGGCTCATGTTGAGCTTCTCGTCCACCAGCACCCCCAAGTCCCTCTCCTCAGGGCTGCTCTCCAGCCAGTCTGTTAACTAATGTCTGGACATGACCTGTACCTGGCTCCACAGGGAAAAGCACAAAACATGTAACAGCAGCTTTCTTTCAAGTTTCAGGGGAAGCCCTTACAATTTTATTATACAATATTTGTGTAATTACAATATACACCCAGAAACTAGGAAACATAGATTAATGTTCTACCTTAGGAGCTTCTAATCCAAGTATCTTTTGTTTCCATTGTTCTGTATAAGACACAACTTGCATTTTCTATGGTAACTATGTGGAAAACCCAAAGAGCAGAAAGAAGAACTGTGCAGTCACTGTGCACTGAAACAGCAGTTTAGGCAGTCATATCAGGGTTAGAGATGTGGAGTTTGTTTAATTTCCAAGGTCTGCTTTCTGCTTTGTTCAGTCATGATTTCAAGTGATACACAGAAATGAATCTTTGCTCTAAGGACTGAACAGAAGCTTTCTCTTTCCCCAGCTAATGATTTTACAATTATGTTAGCAAGCATGACTTGGCTATTCTTTTTTTCTTTACCTCTGGCACAAAACTTTTCCTTCATAGTCATAAAGCTTGAAGTACAGCTGTAGAAAGAGTTTGCTGTTTGCCTAAGGATGGCAATAAGGGAATTTCTTCTGAGAAATTAAATACAAGTTTGAATCCCTGTCAGCTGGCAGGATAAATTGAATTAATGCTGCAGATTGTTATATAAGGCATGAGATAGCAAAATCATTGTCTTTCATTTCTCTGCTTGCAAGTTCACCAAAGAAAAGAAAACTTTGATTTCTTTGAAAGAAATGAAAGAAATACAGCTCCTGGCAGAGAGGTGAAGATTATGGCTATAAATTCAGGTATAAAGGCCCTTTCTGGCAGACATGATTAAAGAACTATCCAAATGGAATTTGAAATTCATTCTTTTGAATTGTTCCTGTTGCTTTGCCCTAGGTAGCTAGTCAGCTGTAGTGGCTGGCTATCTCCCCACTTGGTGCATTGGATTAAACTCCACCATCCCCAGTCTGCCCTACCCTTGCACAGGGTAAGGCTTGACTTGCAACCATCTAAATCCTTTTATTGAATGTAACTTTGTTCTGTCTCTGTTCTCAATCCACTGGACACTAAAAACACAGACTTCATGGGAATGTCATACAGATATTATACAGAAATGACAGCACAAGTTGAGTATAGGACACAAGATACCCTTCTGAATAGAAGACGCAGTTCCATTACTTGGCCCTCACTGCGATTTGGCTTCCTCTTTTCCTGCTATAGGCTATTGTCTGTAAGGAAAATACTTAGAAAAGTGTTGTTACATCTATTGCATCTAATCTTTTTTCCTGACATAGGCTGTTGTAACAACACTTCAAAATATTTTCCTTATAGACTCCAATCTCAACTGCAATGACTGGTGCAGTTAATAGGAAAATTCAGTCCTTTTACTTACATTTTTCTGAACGAAACAAATCATGTTCTGACATCTAACTGCAGCTGTGTGATGCAATTGCAGATCTCATTTGGTAGGCAATTCAGATTCAATATTAGAGAAAAACTGAGAAAGTATTAACCAACAGAAAAGTAAAGATAGAGCTCATTTCAAAACAACGTTTTTGAACTATGCGTCTTGAACTATGAATTTTTAAGACCATCCTCTTCCAACATTACAGTTTCAAAAAAGCATTTTTGTATTTCCAGATCTAGATTATTTGCTAAAACCAGTTTCAAATAGAAACACAGCTTAGTTGCATATGGAATCTAAATTGGAAAAACTAATGTAACATATGTAATCATACCAACAGAAATCACAACTCGTTTTGCTTTAGGGTAACACAGTAAACACCTGCAAAAGCTGGCAAACACAGATTGTGTGTCACTGCTTTGGAACAGCACATAACAGTGCTGAGAGAGGCCTTTAAAAATCATGGAATAGTGGTGGCTAGCACACTTTCTGATAGAATCATAGAATCAATCAGGTTAGAAAAGGCCTCCAATCATCCAGTCCAACCTAGCACCCAGTCCTATCCAGTCAACTAGACCATGGCACTAAGTG
>WAAF01007570.1:0-25439 GCA_013400475.1 Tricholaema leucomelas | reverse complement strand
TGGAAGAGACCTCACAGATCATCAAGTCCAACCTGTTACCACAGAGCTCAAGGCTAGATCATGGCACCAAGTGCCACGTCCAACCTTGCCTTGAACAGCCCCAGGGACGGCGACTCCACCACCTCCCTGGGCAGCCCATTCCAGTGTCCAATGACTCTCTCAGTGAAGAACTTTCTCCTCACCTCAAGCCTAAACGTCCCCCGGCGCAGCCTGAGGCTGTGTCCTCTTGTTCTGGCGCTGGCTGCCTGAGAGAAGAGAGCAACCTCCCCCTGGCCACAACCACCCCTCAGGTAGTTGTAGACAGCAATAAAGTCACCCCTGAGCCTCCTCTTCTCCAGGCTAAACAATCCCAGCTCCCTCAGCCTTTCCTCGTAGGGCTGTGCTCGAGGCCTCTCCCCAGCCTCGTTGCCCTTCTCTGGACACGTTCAAGCATCTCAATGTCCCTTCTAAACTGGGAGGACTGTGCTGTTCCGTATAATGTTAGTGCAAGATCCTTAGTGGAGGATGGGCTAGAGCATGTTGTTGGGAGTTTTTCAGACAGTACAAGACAAGACTGTTGTGAAGAGTCTCGCTCTCTCTTGGTTGTCAAGAAGTCCATAATAACTCCTCAGTGCACTCAGTTACACTGAAGCAGCATCCCTGTTAAAATGCAGTTTAGGAAATCACCTGTCAGAAAGTTGTGCTGGGTTTTGACTTCTGTTCTCTGCCTTCTGAAGCATGACTGCATCTTTCAGCCCTAATGGCAAAAGGACTGGCAGTTGATCACTAGCTCAATACTATAAGTCTGTCAGTGTTGTGAAGTTTAGAATTATAGAATCAACCAGGTTGGAAGAGACCTTCAAGATCATCCACTCCAACCTATCACACAGCCCTAGCCAATCAACTAGACCATGGCACTAAGTGCCTCATCCAGGTTTTGCTTGAACACCTCCATGGATGGTGACTCCACCACCTCCCTGAGCAGCCCATTCCAATGCCAATCACTCTCTCTGCCAACAACTTCCTCCTAACATCCAGCCTAGATCTGCCCTGGCACAACTTGAGACTGTGTCCCCTTGTTCTGTTGCTGGTTGCCTGGAAGAAGAGTCCAATCCTCACCGGGCTACTTCCTCTCTTCAGGTAGTTGTAGACAGCAATGAGCTCTGCCCTGAGCCTCCTCTTCTCCAGGCTGCACACCCTCAGCTTCCTCAGCCTCTCCTCACAGGGCTGTGCTCTAGGCCCCTCACCGGCTTCATCGCCCTTCTCTGGACACGTTCCAGTATCTGAACCAGGAGAAAAGAGTTTTCTGAGAGTGCTATGATCAACATTGGAAATTAAAACTAGGTGCCTGAGGATCCAGCAAAATTCCACGTTCTTAGCTTGGAAGAGGACTGGAAATTTCAAGACTCTGTGATATAAGAGTTTTTCAAGGGCTTACTATTTAGAAAGATACCCAAGGTACAGGCTTCTTCTAGTATAGGATGCATCTGCAGGCAGGTACAACAAATTGTATTCCATAATCACATGCAAAAACAAAGTTAAAAAAAAACAACAAAGAAAAGTTATTAACTGATAAAAATGTAAGGTTTCAGAACAGAAGTACAAAATCAGGTTACATTAATTGTTAATTTTCACTGTCAACTTCATTTACTCCACCAGGATACCTTTAAAAATGTAACACTGAATAATTATAGAACCTGGGGAAACATCATTATGTGCTGTTATTAGGTCTTTTATAGCCTTTCCTGAAAAATTCTCAAATTTTTCTAGGTTAGTCATTATTTTTCCACTGCTCAGGCCTACTTTTTTCCTCTAGTAGATTCCTCTCTGAGTCCTAATTATATGTATGTTAGGGCTTTGAAGATTGCAGCAGCTAGTTTTAATTAAATCCACAGCCTAGAGCTGGAAGAAAATGTCAGAGCAAAGATCCTTCTATTCAGATCCTATCCAAAACTCCCATTTTGTTGAATTGCCCACATATTAATTAAAGCAACAACAAAAATAGTCTCTTACTTTTACAGTTTTATTCCCTTCAGTATCTCATCACGTGTTAGAACCTCTAGTTGTTGATGCACTGTAGTGGTTCTGGGCATCACCCGCCCTACCCACCAAGGATTCACCCAGACTAAACTCAGCTGGCTGGAAGTTAAAGAAGGAAGCTTTTATATTCACAGCTTAGCACAATTTACAATCAGATATATGCAATATAGTACAAATATTTACAACTATATACAGTTATATACAAGTTTAATACAGTAATACAAGACCCCTCCCAGTGGTCCAAGTGCCCCAGAGGGGCTCCCAACCACCCCTCCAGCTGTTTTCTGCCCTCTGCCTTGTCTCAGAACCTCTCTTATGTGCGAGGTGAGCTGGAAAGGTCAGCAAGGGGTGTTAGAAGCAGAATGATTAGTTGTGTGTGCTAGTTTGAAGCTAGCTAGAATGTTTTGGTGAGAAAGATTAGATCACAGGCTGTGAAAGACAAACAAGTGGTGATGTCTACTTCGCTCATAGGCTTGCTGAAATGTATAAGAACAAGAGTATAAACACAGATAAGGTATTTGCACTTGGGGCACTGCCTGAGCTCTGGGCATTTCTCTGACCTCACCCTCCGTCTCTCTGATTAATCCACTTTGCTTCCTAACCCCCCTGGCCAACCCTCCAGTCTTCCTTGGGGCACAAGGCAACGTCTGGGGTAACATAGGTGAGTGGGAGAAGGTGGAAGGGCGATTGGGAGCCTTTTACCTTGTATATTTCTGTCTATAACTGTATATATTGTAAATATCTGCGTGTATATTGTGCTAAGCTGTAAATATAAGCTTCATTCAAAATTTCCAGAGCTGGCTGACTGTGGTCTGGGTGATTTTCAAAGGGGTAGGCGGGCGGAGAACACCCAAACCATCACAATGGGAAATGTGCAGGGTCAGGCAGAAGAGGTAATGTAGCAAAAGCCAGGCAGAGACTCTTTTGTATGTTTCTTCCCTTGCTTTTATATGTCCCAGTAGAACGAATAGGTGATTTAGACATCACTTTATTTTCGTTTTACAGAGAGTAATCTAATTTCTCTCATTAAAATATTCAAATTAGCCTCAAAACAGCACATGGACACATGGAAGACTTCTTACAGAAATACTTCAAGAAGAATGAAAAAGTTATTCAAAGGTAACTAGTGAGAGAATAAGGCCTCTTACCTCTCTCCAAGCTCTTAGCCTGCAGAGATTGAAGATATAAACTAATCCTATTAATGTACGGATCTTATAGTTGATTCATTTAAAATATGTTGAGGGCTAGGAACGAGGGATGTTGCTACACCACTTCTTAAATAGCACTTTTGTCTCACTGAGTATTTCTCACATCCCAGACAATCAATGCTCTAGCTGAGTTTGGAGTATTTGGTGTTGTTCTACTTGCCTCGTGACTTGATGTAATGCAGATGTGGATCACTCTGCCAGTTTTGCCCTGATAATTTGGCTATTTTGTATTGAAGACTGTAGACTAGGCCCTGCAATTCAGTGCTATGTGTTCATGATGTGTACAAACTTACCAGATAGTTTTTCATGTGATGCTATGAGCCTTAAGTCAGACACCAGAGGTTGCCACCTAATACAGCTTCCTGTGCCAAGCTGGGCTAATGCTGAAAGTAGATCAGGTTGCCTAGAACATGGATTTTAGATGGAGGTGGAGGAGTTTTGGCAAACCAATTTTGCTTTTCCAAGGCAAATTTGAATCTAAATTATTTTTTCTGTATTAAATACATGTATTTTAGAGCAGTGACTGATTCTGACACTAAAAGATATGTAATTAACACATACTGAGTGTAGTATCCATCCATGGCTGAAATGTCTCTCATTGCTCAGAGTGGTTTTTGAGATTTGTTTCCCATGTTTCCATACTGAACAGTTGTGATGGTTTGGGTGTCCCCTGCCCTCCCACACTTTAGAAATCACCCAGACCAGACTCAGTCGGCTCTGGAAATTTGAATGAAGCTTATATTTACAGCTGGCACAATTTACAAGCAGATATTTACAGTATATACAGTTATATACAGAAATATACCAGGTAAAAAAGGTAATACAAACACAACTGCCCTCCCAGAAACCTGAGTCCCCAGGAGGGGCTCTCAACCACCCCTCACCTTCCCTCACCTTCACCATTGTTTTCATTTTACAGCCTATCATCTAGTTCTTCTCACCAAAACATGCTAGCTAGGCTCAAACTAGCACAACAGTTAATTTGCTCTCTGCTGTAACTTTAACTCCCTGTTACCTACTCCCATTCCATTGGCCCTGAACAGGCTGAGCAGGTTCTTACTGTGTTTGCAGTTTTAGAGCAACCGCGCACAAGGTTTTTCCCTTTCACATTGTGTTTGCTTAATAAGAACTTGGAGCAGCAGCAGACTGAACAATCCTAAATGTTGGGAAAAAAAATTATAAACCCAAGCAACAACCCAAAGAAAAACCTCAGCAGTTTACTTGCAAGGTTAGTTTCAAGTTTGCATGCAAGTAAACTTGTTAGAACCTAACCATCTGTACACTATTAGGTGCATAGTTGACCAAAAAAAAAGGTAAACAAAAAAGCTGTCAAACTGCTCTTGAACATTCTGACAGCTCAAAGGCTCTTTGTGTAGTAATGTTGGCAGAGCTCCTAAGTGACCAGATGGAAATTTATTAACACTCAACAGGACAAGGGCTGAGATTTTGTTTCTTAACTTACTATATTTGAAACACTTGTAAAGAGTGTGTCAGAAAGCTTCATTTTTTTTTCTACTACAGAAAATTACACATGTACCTTCCCTTAATGCAAAGGGTAGAATGGAATAGAACAGAATAGAATCAGCCAGGTTGGAAGAGACCTCCAAGATCATCCAGTCCAACCTAGCACCCAGCCCTATCCAGTCAACCAGACCATGGCACTAAGTGCCTCATCCAGGCTTTTCCTGAACACCCCCAGGGACGGTGACTCCACCACCTCCCTGGGCAGCCCATTCCAATGCCAATCACTCTCTCTGGCAACAACTTCCTCCTAACATCCAGCCTGTACTTCCCCCGGCACAACTTGAGGCTGTGTCCCCTTGTCCTGTTGCTGGTTGCCTGGGAGAAGAGACCAACCCCCACCTGGCTACAACCTCCCTTCAGGTAGTTGTAGACAGCAATGAGGTCTGCCCTGAGCCTCCTCTTCTCCAGGCTAAACAACCCCAGCTCCCTCAGCCTCTCCTCATAGGGTTTGTGTTCCAGGCCCCTCACCAGCTTTGTTGCCCTTCTCTGGACACGTTCCAGCACCTCAACATCTCTCTTGAATTGAGGAGCCCAGAACTGGACACAGTACTCAAGGTGTGGCCTGACCAGTGTTGAGTACAGGGGAAGAATAACCTCCCTCGTCCTACTGGCCACACTGTTCCTGATACAGGCCAGGATGCCATTGGCTCTCTTGGCCACCTGGGCACACTGCTGGCTCATCTTCAGCCTACTATCCACCAGTACCCCCAGGTCCCTTTCCTCCTGGCTGCTCTCCAGCCACTCTGTCCCCAGCCTGTAGCGTTGCTTGGGGTTGTTGTGGCCAAAGTGCAGAACCCTGCACTTGGCCTTGTTAAATTTCATCCCATTGGCCTCTGCCCACCCATCCAGCCTGTCCAGGTCCCTCTGCAGGGCTCTCCTACCTTCCAACAGATCAACACCTGCTCCTAGCTTGGTGTCATCTGCAAACTTACTGATGCTGGACTCAATCCCCTCATCCAGATCATCAATAAAGATATTGAACAGGACTGGGCCCAGCACTGATCCCTGGGGAACACCACTAGTGACTGGCTGCCAACTGGATGTGGCACCATTCACCACAACTCTCTGGGCTCGGCCTTCCAGCCAGTTCCTGACCCAGCACAGAGTGAATTTGTCCAAGCCACGAGCTGCCAGTTTAGCCAGGAGCTTGTTGTGGCAGACAGTGTCAAAGGCTTTGCTGAAGTCCAGGTAGACTACATCCACAGCCTGCCCCACATTCACCAGGCAGGAACCTGATCATAAAAGGAGATCAGGTTGGTCAGGCAGGACCTGCCCTTCCTAAACTCATGCTGGCTGGGCCTGATCCCTTGGCCATCCTGTAGGTGCATCTACAAAGATGTGGACTCCTTCAGAGGTTGTCATTTCTGTGATGTGGATAAGAAAGGAGAGAGCTGATTTATGTTCATTTAAATAGAACAGCTTTTCTAGTGAAGTTTTAAAAGGTGCATCAGACCCCACCTGGAGTACTGTGTGCAGTTTCAGGGCCCCCAACACAAGAAGGACATGGAACTGCTGGAGCCAGTCCAGAGGAGAGCCACGAAGATGCTCAGAGGGCTGCAGCAACTCTGCTGTGAGGACAGGCTGAGAGAGTTGGGGCTCTGCAGCCTGGAGAAGAGAAGGCTTCCAGGAGACCTTAGAGTGGCTTTCCAGTATCTGAAGGGAGCCTACAGGAAGGCTGGGGAGGGACTATTGACAAGGTCTGGTAATGTCAGGACGAGGGGGAATGGGTTTAAGCTGGCAGAGGGGAGATTTAGACTGGATGTTAGGAGGAAGTTCTTTACAGCGAGGGTGGTGAGACACTGGCACAGATTGCCCAGGGAGGTTGTGACTGCTCCCTCCCTGGAGGTGTTCAAGGCCAGGTTGAATGAGGTCTTGAGCAGCCTGTTCTAATAGGGGGTGTCCCTGCCAATGGCAGGGGGTTGGAACTGGATGATCCTTGAGGTCCATTCCAACCTAAACCATTCTATGATACACAGTTAGTGGTCATACACTAGCAGAGTTTAGAAGTAGGCTTTTTAATAAGCAGACTTAAAGAATATTTTTATAAGAGACATCAAAAATGTATATATCTGTATTAAAATAACCTTTATTTCTGACATCAGTAACCACTGACAATGGTGATGTCAGATTTCCAGTTAGGAACTCTGGTAAACATCTACAACTGTATGAATGTAGTAAGTCTTCCTTCTCTGGAGTTATAATTCGTTTATTTTCAGTAAGAAGAATCTGAACACGGAAAATCTCCATCAGCTCTGATGAATCACAGGGTGTCCTTCAAACCAGAGAGCTTAAAAACGAAAACCTCTAACACACTATGGACTCATCCTTTGTCGTGTGTCTTTTAAGGGCTTGCATTCCATATCCAAGGGTTTTCAATGAAATCCTAATGGCTAGAAACATGTCATGTTACAGCTTAGTATTTCGTAACACCTGTTAGAAGAACACTGATGTGACATACGGTTAGAATTAGAAGTGCTAATTTTGAGCCCGGATGTCTTATTCAGGCAAATTTGTCATTGTTGCATGTGAAAGATGAGCCTGAGGGGTTTGTATGTAATCAGGTTCCATACTTGTTCAATAACTCAAACTGGTAGCGTAAGTATAGGTATGACAGATACTGTACTCTGTGTGTACACTTTATAGAATCATAGAATGGCTTAGGTTGGAAGGGACTTCAAGGATCATCCAGCTCCAACCCCCTGCCATAGGCAGGGCCACCTCCCACTAGAGCAGGCTGCTCAAGGCCGCGTCCAGCCTGGCCTTAAACGCCTCCAGGGAGGAAGCATCCACAACCTCCTTGGGCAACCTGTGCCAGTGTCTCACCACCCTCACTGTAAAGAACTTCCTCCTAACATCCAGTCTAAATCTTCCCTCCTCCAGTTTAAACCCATTCCCCCTCGTCCTGACATTACCAGACCTTGTCAATAGTCCCTCCCCAGCCTTCCTGTAGGCTCCCTTCAGATACTGGAAAGCCACTCTAAGGTCTCCTCGAAGCCTTCTCTTCTCCAGGCTGCAGAGCCCCAACTCTCTCAGCCTGTCCTCATAGCAGAGCTGCTGCAGCCCTCTGAGCATCTTCGTGGCTCTCCTCTGGACTGGCTCCAGCAGTTCCATGTCCTTCTTGTGCTGGGGGCTCCAGAACTGCACACAGTACTCCAGGTGGGGTCTGAGGAGAGCAGAGTAAAGGGGGAGAATCCCCTCCCTTGCCCTGCTGCCCACACTGCTCTTGCTGCAGCCCAGCACACGGTACAAATTTATTTGTACTTACTTGCATAGCATAGGACCAAAGACCAGATTCAGAGCTTGCTGAATTGAATGAGAGATGCTCTCATCTTCTTCAGTGTTTTTGCCAGTCCTGGAACTTTGTGTCCTCAGCCTTGTATTGCCTGGGTTTTATTTATTTTTAAATCATAGAATTATTTCGATTGGAAAAGAACTCTTAAGATCACTGAGTCCAACCACTGACCTAACACCTTATGTATTTATATTATTTTTTAATAATGCCACAGCTCTCTTCATACCTTTCAGGGAGAAGATGATAGGCATAGTATTATTGCAACAGGAAAAAGTAATTTTAACTTGTCTATTGACATTTCTAACAGTACATTAACCTTGTTAAATAAATATCAGGAATAGTGTGGCCAGTAGGACAAGGGAGGTTATTTTTTCCCTGTACTCAACACTGGTCAGGCCACACCTTGAGTACTGTGTCCAGTTCTGGGTTCCTTAATACAAGAGAGATGTTGAGATACTGGAACGTGTCCAGAGAAGGGCAACGAAGCTGGTGAGGGGCCTGGAACACAAACCCTCTGAGGAGAGGCTGAGGAAGCTGGGCTTGTTCAGCCTGGAGAAGAGGAGGCTCAGGGGTGACCTCACTGCTGTCTACAACTGCCTGAAGGAAGGTTGTAGCCAGGTGGGGGTTGGTCTCTTCTGCCAGGCAAACAGCAGCAGAACAAGTGGACACAGTCTCAAGTTGTGCTGGGGGAGGTCTAGGCTGGATGGTGGGAGGAAGTTTTTCACAGAGAGAGTGATTGGCATTGGAATGGGCTGCCCAGGGAGGTGGTGGAGTTGCCATCCCTGAAGGTGTTCAAGCAAAGCCTGGATGAGGCATTTAGTGCCATGGTCTGGTTGATTGGACAGGGCTGGGTGCTAGGTTGGACTGGATGAGCTTGGAGGTCTCTTCCAGCCTGGTTGATTCTGTGATTCTGTAAGGAATCACAGAATCACAGAATTTCTTAGATTGGCAAAGTCCTTCAAGATCCCCCCGAGTCCAGTCATTAGTTTCATACTGACAAATTCTTGACTAAACCAAATCCCTCAGCACAACATCTAATCACTGTGAATCCCTATGGTTGGAAAGGACCACCAGGATCACATATAGGAAAGTAAACTTCAAATCTAAATTGCTGTCCTGCAAATGTCCATTCAGAATATCTTCTGGGGTGACATATGTGTTACTCTGTTGAGTAACAAGACATATTTTGTGCAGAGGTTAGAAATAATCTTTATTGAGAATCAGGAGCTCCATTAAATGATACAAAGGAAAAAAAATTGGTGTTTATTCTAATATAGTAAGGGAAGTAATTTAAAGTAAAATTCAAAAACGTGTAGGAAAGTTTTTTTCTTCCTGATTATGCAATGTCTGTATTAGCATTTGCCACCTAAGGTCAACTGGAATCAAATTAGGATCAAGATGTTTTGAATGGGTATTTGAAGAAAACTTAAGAGGCAGCAGCACAGGTGAAGATTGTTCCAAAGAAAAGATGAAGCTGCGAGAGCCTGCAGTTTTAAGTGTCCTGTTTCTAGACTGTACTATTTCAGTAGATTAATTTTCTTCTATTTGTTTTCTATCACCTGCTCTCTCTTCTTGCTATCTTGACAAATTGCCTCTCGCTTGCTAGACTCAAAGTGCTTCAGGCAGAAATCATCTGGATAGGCAGAAGAGGACAAAATAACATAATAAAACAGCTAACAAATGAAAATAAGAGCCAATAAAGAGATAAAAGCCCTGCTAGTTATGTGTCTGTGGGTGTGCACACACACATGCATACATAAGCTTTTAGTTTCTGTACTCCTGCTGTGTATAGGTTGTCTATTCATATCTAATAGCTCTTTCACAACGTCAGTTCATTGCAACTTGTAGAAGCTTAAATCACAGAATCAGTAAAGTTATGAAAGACCTCTAAGATCGTCATGTCCAAGTGTCAACTCAAATCCTGGAAGAAACATGCTTATTTCTTGGTGGCCACTCCTGTATTCCTCAGCAGGGACTGACAGGGAGATTGGCAGTGCTGAAACAAAGGGTAGCTGCAGCCTGAGCTTCAGCTCCCAAGCATTCTTCATGAGCTCTCATCTAATATATGTACCACTGCAGATCAGACCTGTGGGGGGGTAGGAGGAAGAAGCTGCATAACAGCCATCACACTTAGCAAGCTGGGGTGTGCAATGCTGCACCTACACAACATGATTTCAAGTAACTGCAGGCTTCCAATCCTTTTTCTGAACAACCCAAGTGTATTTGTCTAAAGACAGCAGTGCACCTGGACTTAGTGCTTCTACATAGCGTGGGACGTAGCAAGCACAGGTTTTGACAAAGTCTTGTCAATTTAAGAACAATTTATCTTTTGAATAACATTGCAGATTTTACTCAGTTACACAGGGTAAGAAAAACCTATATACATCCTAATACACAAGGTACTTGTCTCCTGTATTAGTTATATTCTCAGGGTATAAAAAAGTTGAGCCTTAACAGGACTTGTTATTTCAAGGCTTAGCTTGTGGTGTACGTTTTATAACTTACCTTTGGTTTTGACATGCATCTATGGTTAAGCTGTTATTTCTATTGATGGTGGGATATTGTCACCCAGAAGATGAGTTGGTATTTTTTCAATGTAAATATAGTAGGAAGGCTAGGATGATTATTACTTTTGAGCTACATTACACATACAGATTTCCTTGGAAGAGGTTAAGGTACTGCCTTCTGGTGTCCAGTTCTGGGCTCCTCAATTCAAGAGAGATGTTGTGATACTGGAACGTGTCCAGAGAAGGGCAACAAAGGTGGTGAGGGGCCTGGAACACAGCCCTGTGAGGAGAGGCTGAGGGAGCTGGGGGTGTTTAGCCTGGAGAAGAGGAGGCTCAGGGGTGACCTCACTGCTGTCTACTAGTACCTGAAGGGAGGTTGTAGCCAGGTGGGGTTGGTCTCTTCTCCCAGACAACCAGCAACAGGACAAGGGGACACAGCCTCAAGTTGTGCCGAGGGAAGTCTAGGCTGGATGTTAGGAGGAAGTTCTTCACAGAGAGAGTGATTGGCATTGGAATGGGCTGCCCAGGGAGGTGGTGGAGTCACCATCCCTGGAGGTGTTCAGGCAAAGCCTGGATGAGGCACTTAGTGCCATGGTCTAGTTGATTGGACAGGGCTGTGTACTAGGTTGGAGTGGATGATCTTGGAGGTCTCTTCCAACCTGTTTGATTTTGTGATTCTACACAAACTCAGAAGATGCTGTAATTAAGTTTCTTACTATCATGCAGCTCTGCTTTCTGTTTTATTGCTGGCAGTAGCTGAAGCATCAAAGGGAATTTCTCTTTTGTAAGGACACAGGGCAAGTGCCCTGCCCTACCTTAGCCTTTTTTTCTATATGCTGCAATGAACTTTGCTTTTCCTCTGTATTCAAGTTCTGATGCTGCTTTCCAGAAATGTGAGTACTCTGTATGGTGATCTGGAGAGGAAAATCTCTTAAGGACTGTCTTTAAAAATCTGTCAAAGAAAAAAAGGGTAAGGTCTATTCAGTAGGGTGATTCTGAAGAAATTAACTGTGATATGCATTAATGTATTAAATGAATGTATTTATAAAAATAGTTGTATGAATAAGTGAGCATTAAACTATAGGACACAGAGGAAAATTCTGTCTTACTTACTGTAGAGACAATAAAACATTTTTCTTCCATTCAGCACTCAAACAGTTTTTCTCTGAAATTTGACTGTCTTGATACAAAACATAAGGAAGAAAGAACCAACCAGCATCTTACTTTCTTAATTATCAGTTTTATAACAGAACATTGATTAAAACCACTAATGTGCAATCCACTTTGATTGCAGATGATCTTGTGTGTCTTGCTCAGTGAGGAGCCAATGAGAATTTAAAAGGCTGTTGTCTGTCAGAAGTCCCCATTAGTATTTTCTGTTATGCTCTGCATCTCTCCTGGGTTTTTGCAGTGTGGCTCAGTGAAGATCAGGCAGCTTTAGAAAATAAACAATATGAAAATAAAATGTGCAGTTATTTGTCAGTTAAGTGCAATTCCTTACAAATTGGTAGCCAATTACACATATTGTATATTATTTACATATGATATGAATTATATATATTATTATATATATTATATATATTGTATATGATCTGCTCCTAGTAACAAAATACCAGGAAAGGCCTTTCCATAAACTGGGAACTGGGTGTCTTCTTCAGTTAAAATAATTACTTTTTCTACTGTAGCTTATTCTAAAGTGAAATTCATCCAGTGCAGATTATGAAACAATATATTTCTTTTATATATATGAAAAAACACTGTTCCATCCTTCTTTTAGGGCCTGTTTTAAGCAAAACCTTTTAGCTCTCTTTACAAATCAGTAAAAGATGTTACACCGATTTCACTGAATTTTGATCAGTTTCTTTGGACTTTAAGATAACTCCAGGTAATCAGTGTTTAATTATGAAACATAAAGATAACTGAATCTATACCACAGTTTCTTACAGAAGGGACAAAAATCTTCCAAGATCCTGCATAATCTTCTGAAATGTCCATCTTATAGTCCAGCCTTTGCAACTCAGGATTTAAGTAGTGGAGGAAGGATCGTTAGCATACATAAACCCATTACAGCAGCTACAGATCAATGTACCTTGCAGTATTGTAAATATGTTTGTATTAATATCTATTGTTTAACTGGGACTACAGATCTCTAAGCTGAAAAAAACCCCAAACAAGCAAAACAAAACCAAACCAACCCAGAAAATGAGAAAAAGTTATTTTAGCTAATCTCTGTTTCTGCTTATCTTTAGCATTGAGCCTTTTAATTCTGCTTACAAACATATTATTGAGGCAGTTCCAAAGTAGTAAAAAACCCCTTGACAACACCACACTATCTGCTTAAAATTAGCCAGAACTCTACAGCAAAATGAAAATTTGCATTGGCAAGAGATTCCAAGTGAACCAAATGCTGGGTGATGGTACTTTGTTTAGGTTTCCATCCTGATTTTCAATATAAGCTAAGTGGTTGTTAGTAGGTATTGACTGACCTGGTAATGACAAAAAATAATTAGGTCGCTTACTGCTCAGATGGCAATGAGTCATAGTGTGTCAGTATTTTTAGGTTAATAAAAAAATGAAGCTTCAGGAGAATCAAGATGTCAGAAGAACAGATGCTGAAGCAAAGGGATAAATGAAAGAGTAACAAGTCTCTAAGAGCAGATGGTATATATCTAAGACTCAGAAAGTGTTTAAGAATGAAGCAGCTGAGCTGCTGACAAATATAGGCACTCTTATTAAAATTAGTTACTATGCTAAAAAAGTAGAGCAAATCTACCTAAGTTAAAAAGAGGTTGCAGCAGGAGCCCTGCAGTTAATGACCTATCAGTATTTCCCTGGAACTAGTAATATCAGATGACAAAAAAACCCAACCAAATGAAAAAAACCCTCACACATCTCAATGAACATGGTAGGACAGGAAAAAAAACCCAGCAAGATTTCTGTTTAAACAAAGAAAGTAAAGTTCCTCCCTGATTAGGATGTCTGGATTCATGGATTTAAGTGTTAATCTGGTTCAGGGACAGGATCAGCTTCAGGACCTGTTCAGCACCAAAAATGCAGATAACACAGGAATTGCCTTACTGGCTGTGAAGAAGCCACAAAGCTTGAATTCTGTCCAAGCTTCCTAGATCCAAACAGATGGCCCAGGAAGGTCTAAACACATCCAAGGAGATTTGTTTGGCTATCTTCTTATCTTGGGGAACCAGAGAACTGAGGTGCAATGTGGCAATGCAGATGCCATATGACCACCTGTAGCCAAAAGTCATTGCATCCAGTTGTCCTGTTTCTAACAGTGAATGATCAATAGCTTATGTCTAGAAAAACACTGGGCAGGGCAGGAGTAGAAGGAAGGGAAATACACTGTGATACACAGCCAGAGACCTGGGGGTGCTGGTAGATAGTAGGCTGGACATGAGCCAGCAGTGTGCCCAATGGCATCCTGGCCTGTATCAGGAACAGTGTGGCCAGCAGGACAAGGGAGGTTATTCTTCCCCTGTACTCAACACTGGTCAGGCCACACCTCGAGTGCTGTGTCCAGTTCTGGGCTCCTCAATTCAAGAGAGATGTTGAGGTACTGGAATGTGTCCAGAGAAGGGCAACAAAGGTGGTCAGAGGCCTGGAACACAGCCCTGTGAGGAGAGGCTGAGGGAGCTGGGGTTGTTTAGCCAGGAGGAGAGGAAGCTCAGAGGTGACCACATTGCTGTCTACAACTACCTGAAGGAAGGCTGTAGCCAGGTGGGGGTTGGTCTCTTCTCCCAGGCAACCAGCAACAGGACAAGGGGACACAGCCTCAAGTTGTGCCGGGGGAGGTATAGGCTGGATGTTAGGAGGAATTTGTTGGCAGAGAGAGTGATTGGCATTGGAATGGGCTGCCCAGGGAGGTGCTGGAGTCACCGTCCCTGGAGGTGTTCAAGCAAAGCCTGGATGAGGCACTTAGTGCCATGGTCTGGTTGACTGGATAGGGCTGGGTGCTAAGTTTGACTGGATGATCTTGGAGGTCTCTTCCAACCTGCTTGATTCTGTGATTCTATGATATTCTCACAACTTCCATTAATCTGATGTTTAGTCATTTCCTAATCCAGGCATCTTATGCATATTATAGTATGTATGGACTTTAACTTCCTCATTTTTTTTTTCTAATTGAGTAAGTTAAATAAATCTCTTTGTGGTCCCAGTCTCATAATACTTTCACAACATGTTTTCACATGGGGTGAAAATATACTTTATTCTCTTTAATGTTGCTTATTAATTTTAGTATTCTGGTTGCTATGTTAGGAGAAGCAATAAATGTTAGCTTTCTTTTTATTATCTTAGTCTTTTTCATGGTTCCATATCACAGAAACATTCTGCTTGGAAAAGCCCCTCAGGATCACCAAGTCCAACCGATAACCTTCCTCTGCAAGTTACATCCTAAACCATATCCCCAAGCACCATATCCAAATGACTTCTAAGCACATCCAGGGGTGGTGACTCCACCACCTCCATGGGCAGCCTATCCCAGTGCCTGACCACTCTTGCTGGGAAAAAAATCTTCCTAATATCCAGTCTAAGCCAACCCAGTCGCAGCTTGAGGCCATTCCCTCTTGTTCTATCATGAAACGGCTTGGGTCAGAAGGGACGTTGAGAGATTTGAGAAGAGACCAGCAGCAGCCTCTCCACAAGGTCCTTTCAGGTATCTGTAGACAGCCATGAGGTCTCCTCTCAGCCTTCTCTTCTTCAAATTAACCATCCCCAGCTCCTTCAGTTGCTCCTCATCACATTTATTCTCCAGGCCCCTCCCCAGCTTTGTTGCTCTCCTCTGCACTCACTCCAGCACCTCCACATCCCTCTTGTAATGAGGTGCCCAAAACTGAACACAACACTTGAGGTGTGACCTCACTGGAGAGAATACAAGGGGACAATCACCTCCCTATTCCTGCTGGACACAGCATTTCTAATACAAGCCAGAATGCCTTTATGTCTAGATCATTTTTTACCCTCAGTCATCTTTTTCTCTAAAGGAAGGGTCCTTGCCTGCTTAACTTCCTGAGGAGTAGTTGTTCCTTACCTTTCTTCAGCCATATCTGTGCCTTTTCTAGTGCTTAAGCATGTCATTTGCAGCATTAGATGCCTGGAGTTGTATGCAGTATTAAAAATACAGGTGTGTAGTAGAAGTTTTACAGTGGCAATATACTTTTCTATTTCCTGTTGCTCAGCACAGCTGTTGGTCTTTGAATTGTCACAAACAATTTGGTCTGGTCTGCCCTTACCAGGTCTCCCTGGTTGCACATCCAGAGGCAGTTTAGATGACCTGCTGTTGGAGATAACCCCAGTCTGCTAGCACATATCTGCCAGCACATCTCTTGCATGTCAGCAGAGAAGAACCCTGTGGCTCATGCTGCAGCCATTGTGCACTGGAGAGATGCTGTGTTTTTCTGGAGACTCAAGGGAACAGGAGTGCCTATTCCATTAATGACGTCACTCAGAGAAGGAACATCTCTTAAGGACCAAAGAAGAATCCTGTGCCAGATTGTGACTTGGAAAGGCCATATAAAAGAGCACCAGCACACCCAAACCCATCTTTTTCAAGCAATGTTAATTGAAAAGAACCATCTGCATCTGTATCCAGCTTGGCTACAGCACCAGTGCCTGCTTGTCATTTTTCAGAGATGTGTTTCTCTGTTCCTGATCCTTCTCTGACGTTGCTGACTGAATGACATCTGCAGAACAGAGCCTGTAATTCTCAAATGGCCTGAATTTACACAGCAGCTAGGGCCTAGTAGAGAAGAAGAGCAGCTGCTTACTGTGGTGGCCAGCACCTCCATCTCCCAGCTCTGGTCTGCAATGCCGTTGTGTAGTGGAGGAGGACAGCGCACAGGCTCACGTAGCATGTGCAGATCCATCTCCTGTCTGCGCCAGGCAATTGCTAATGCAGTCTGTGACTACGTCAGGTCTGTCAGATGCAGTTCACGCTGAGGTTATCCTGGCTACATCCTGGAAGCATGTAAAATGCCACATTTGCAAGGACCTGCTGTCAGCCATTTGTCATTCCTGAGAAAAGAAAAATGTGGGAATCCAGTGAGTCGCACTAGACTTTCTCTGCCATTAGAAGAGCACTGTTACTTCTGTTGCTTTAGGAGGCAGCAGCCAGTAAGTTTCTCCTGGCATTACCTGTCAAAAATTAATTCTTCATCTCCAACAGCATGTATCTGCTTCCTGATCAGATGTTCAATCACAGAATTCCCTGGCTAGGCTAAGAATAGGAATCATTTCTGGTAATCAATTGAGGTGGTTTGACACAAAGCACTGTACACTTGGGAGGACTTGAAGGCAGCTGCTGTGAAGGAGGGAGTTATTTCTTGGCAATGGCCTAAATGTGAGGACAAAGCTCTTTGGTCCTCAAGAAACTGTCTATATTTTTGGTATTTTGTGTGGCTGTATTTTGGGTATAGCACATGTCTTGGTAGTTAAAATGTTGTATCAGACTAGGTATCTTCTGGCAAGGTGTAACAGGGAAAGCATCTCAGCTTTTCCCTATACAGATTCATAAAGGACCCATCCTGTGGATTACTGCCATCTTATTCAATGTCCTGTGAACTAAAAGTCCCTTCTTATCTGGGGAAGTGGCATCTGATATCATGAAAGATCAAGGCATGCTGCAGATGTCACTAGTTGCTGAGCTTCCTGCTGCAGAAAGTAATTCAGGCTAGATATGCTGCTCTGCAGGCAGCCAGCTTCAGAATCAACAAACCGCTCCCAAACCCATCCTCACATACACCCACACACTGAACGCTCACCTAAATGTATTGTGTCTGTCTGGGCTCTGCATCAGTTCATAGGTTCTCAAATAATATTACTTTAATATTTCATAGAATCATAGAATCAGGCATGTTGGAAGAGACCTCCAAGATCATCCAGTCCAATCTATCACCCAGCTTTATCCAATCAACTAGACCATTTATATATATGTAAAGGGTGAGTGCCAAGAGAGGATGGATCCAGGCTCCATTTGGTGATATGCCAGGACAAGGAGCAAGGTGTGGAAGTTGAGGCATAGGAAGTTTCATGGAAACATGAGGAGGAATTTCTTTTTTTTCCCTGTGAGGGTGACAGAACCCTGGAACAGGTTGCCCAGGTGGGTTGTGGAGTCTCCCTCTGTGGAGGAGAGAGAGGTAGTCAAAACCTGCCTGGGTGTATTCCTGTGTAATCTGTTCTAGGTGATCCTGCTCTGGCAGGAGTGTTGGACTGTATGAGCTTTTGAGGTCCCTTCCAGCCCCTGACACTCTGTGATTCTGTGAATGTCATTCAAAAGCAGTTGTGGTGTGTCAGTGGTGGATTTTTCCATATAGTGAGTTTGCACTGAAATTAGAGGAACCTGAAGTCTGTGCAAGAAAAGTAAATAATTTCTGAAGTCTAGTCTGTGTAGATGTGCATGCTTGCATTTTAAAGATATCTATGCCATTGTAACAGAAAGAGACACATAAAATGCTGGAGCATGTCCAGAGAAGGGCCACAGGGATGATCAGAGGGCTGGAGTACCTCGCCTAGGAGGACAGACTGAAAGAGTTGGGGCTGTTCAGTCTGGAGAAGAGGAGGCTTCTAGGTGACATTGTGGCCTTCCAGTATCTGAAGGGGGCCTACAAAAAAGCTGGGGAGGGACTTCTTAGGCTCTCAGGGAGTGACAGGACTGGGGGGAATGGAGCAAAGCTGCAGGTGGGGAGATTCGGACTGGGCGTGAGGAGGAGGTAGTTCAGCATGAGAGTGGTGAGAGGCTGGAATGGGTTGCCCAGGGAGGTGGTTGAGGCCCCATCCCTGGAGGTGTTTAAGGTCAGGCTGGATGAGGCTCTGGCCAGGCTGATGTAGGGTAGGGTGTCCCTGCCCACGGCAGGGGGATTGGAACTAGATGATCCTTGTGCTTCCTTCCAACCCTGACTGATTCTATGATTCTGAAATGGCATAATTTCTTCTGCTCAGTTTGGTGGCTCACTGTTTTCTGAGAGGCAGTGAAACAGGCTCCAAAGACTCTGAGGCTAATAATTCCCTGTTACAGCAGAACTGCTTGAACTTCTTATTTGATCAGCCTGTTTCAGTACATCCCATTTCAATATCTATTAATTTTGAATTTTTTATCTGTTCGTCTTCCTGTATAATAGAAGAGTCCCTGTAATAACAACAATATATGAGGTGTCCATCAAAAGATACAGGAAATGTTCAAATGAATTCTTATTTATAAATTAAATATCTGTAATGGAAAAATACCCAAAAATAGATTAAAAAGCTATCTAGACAACACCCATCCATCTAAATACTCAGCTAAAACATTGTAAGTACTTTTTAACCTCAGTCTGAGAAAATAGCTCTCTTTTTTTCATGTGTACTGTGACTTTTTCCATGGTTTGAAGATGCTGTGTGCTTCACGCAAAATGAGCAAGCTGGTTCTTGTCCTCAGAAGCTGCATCCCAAGATAAGCTATTGAGTACCTTGCAGAACTATCTGCAGCCTAGGCAGCTTTCCTGTGTCCCTGACCCTAAACAGCTCTGCTATGAGGACAGGCTGAGAGAGGTGGGGCTCTGCAGCCTGGAGAAAAGAAGGCTTCGAGGAGACCTTAGAGTGGCTTTCCAGTATCTGAAGGGAGCCTACAGGAAGGCTGGGGAGGGACTACTGACAAGGTCTGGTAATGTCAGGACGAGGGGGAATGGGTTTAAGCTGGAGGAGGGGAGAGTTAGACTGGATGTTAGGAGGAAGTTCTTTACAGTGAGGGTGGTGAGACACTGGCACAGGTTGCCCAGGGAGGTTGTGGATGCTTCCTCCCTGGAGGTGTTTAAAGCCAGGCTGGATGAGGCCTTGAGCAGCCTGCTCTAGTGGGAGGTGTCCCTGCCTATGGCAGGGGGTTGGAGCTGGATGATCCTTGAGGTCCCTTCCAACCTGAACCATTCTATGATTCTAAGATGAAAGAACAGTTCTTCTGCGTAAAAACACATTAGTGATTGAAAATAGAGATGAGTCACAGAAAAGCTCTCAGAAAATAAGGTACAGGGACATGAAATGGAATATTAGAGCATTTACTTCTGTTAGTTTCTTACTCTTTTTCTCTGTAAAAAATGCCAGTGTGGGAAACAGAGCAAGAGTTTCCAAGAGATAGTAGTGATGCTCTGCCGCCAAAAGCAACATGAGCTACTGTAGAATTTAAACCACCTCATTTTTGTGAGTGTTTGTGCAGGAGCAGTTATCAGGGGAAAACAAAATGCAGCTGTACATGGTGTGTGCCAGACAGCTCTTGCCAGACTCCACTTCCTGATTTATCAGTTTTATCATTAGGGTATATGGGATTAAGGTGTATGGGATTTAGGGCTTTCTGTCTAGATAAAGGAACCAAATCTTCTGAAAGCAAACCACTAATCCAGGTGTAACTGAGCAACCACCCCGTGATCAGGTTTCATAATAAAACTAGATAGTTATGTTAAATATCTAACTTGGTGTCTCATAAACTCATGACTTGATACCAGACTGCTCAACAACTGTGCCACAGGGTATATTACTCCCCTCGTTTTTTACCATTACCATCCTGTTCTTAGTCCATTAGGTCTTCCCAACAAATGTGAGCTTTCACATGACCTTATACATTAACAAAATCTACTTACATTTCCATGACACTCAGACAAAAAGGCTGGTTTTACCCACTGGGTTTTTATCACTGCAAATCTGATCAGCCTGTGCAGTAACAAGCCTACTGGAAACAGCTTCTGTAGAAAGGGAGAAAGAGAACAGGAGATAATGACAAGAAGACAATGGGGATTTTGTACATGGAGACAAGCATCCGCAGCTTCTTCACTAAATGACAAGTTCAGGTCAACTGTGGAACTGCAGAAGTGAGGAAGCCTTGTGTAATTATATGGTGAGGTCCCACTAGAACTCTGCAGTGTTTCCTTTCTGAAATATGCCTGTCAGTGTCAGCTCAAAATGTAAGATTTTGGTTTTTTTCAAAACAGCAAAAAGAAGGAAGAAAAATCAAAACCAACTGAAGAAAACCTCTGAATCTGTTTAAGCTGTGTTTGCATATGTCCAAGATTCTCAGGTTTCAGATTTAAATGTGTCTTTCGAGGTACTGACCCTGTTTAGAAAACTTTGGGTTTGCAGAAAGAGGGAGAGGGCCAAGTCTTAACTGTTTTTTTTCCTCTGTGTCCATGGCCCTGTGACACCAAGCCAAGAGGTCTGTTGTTTCTACAGTATTCCTACTTACTGTTTCTTCCTTTGCACAGTGTGCTAGTTTGAGGAATATTTTAATGAGAGAAATTAGATTGTAGGGCTGTGAAAACAGTGGTGATGTCTACTTCACTCATAGGCTTGCTGAGATGTTTGAAAACAAGAACATAGATAGACAGTGTGTGTCTCTGTTGGAGTCGGTGTCTGTGCTTTTCCCCCTGGGCTTTTGCTGTGTAATCCAACTAATTCTGCTTTCTAACCCCCCCATCTTGCCGGTCCTCCAACCTCACCTTGCATATAAGACAGACTCTGGGATAAGGAAGAGGGGAGAAAAGAAGATGGAAGGGTGGTTAGGAGCCCCTCCTGGGGACTCTGATTTCTGAGGGGGGTGTTGTGTTTCTGTATTACTTTTAACTTGTATATTTCTGTATATAGCTGTAATATATTGTAAATATCTGCTTGTATATTGTGATAAGATGTGAATATAAAGCTTCATTCCTGAATTTCCATGTGGCTGAGTCTAGTCTGGGTGATTTCCTAAGACTGGTGGGGGGCAGGTAACTCCCAAACCATCACACACAGAATGTGAAGTCTCAGGCGGCAACAAGTTTAAAGTTGTACATCTGCTGGAAAATTGAGGATTATTGGAAATGGGTTTAGAAGCATTTTATGCTTATGGTTTCTAATTTAAGTTCTATTATTTATTTTTCAAGTACTTACAGTATCCAGTTATCTAGTTAAGTGGCAGTTTGGCACATATTGCTGCATAGTTTCAGGAGACATTTTAAAAGGAACGTGGCATTCCGTTGCCACATCTGTCCATTGGTGCTTGAAGTGTGCCTGAAGTTTAAGTTAAATGTCCACATAGGTCAGTAGGATGTGCACATGCTCAGTACCATGAAAAAAACGAGCTGCTTGTCCTAGGGGATGCATGAATCATTCTACGTTTCATATGTAACTGTATCATATTAAAATGGTTTTCTCTAGAAAAACTTACCATGGCACTGGATAGAAATGGGAGGTAGGGAAAAGAAGACTGGAGAGACTGTGGTAACTTAGTAGAGGTAGCAGATTCTAATGTGGTGTAAACTGGAAGAAATCCCAAATATTTGAGGTAAAGCACTCAGCTCTTTGCACAGTAAAATTGAACAAGTGGAAACTTGTGATTTAGTTGTTATATGCAAGGTAGAAGAGGCTGTAAGAGAGAAATGAAGTCTGAGTGTGCTCTACAATAACAATAGCCTTTCTCCTGTGATGGTTTGGGTGTCCCCCGCCCCCCAACACTTTAGAAATCACCCAGACTAGACTCAGCCGCCTCTGGAAATTTGAATGAAGCTTGTATTTACAGCTGGCACAATATACAAGCAGATAGTTACAGTATATACAGGTATATACAGAAATATACAAGATAAAAAGGTAATACAGACACAGCTCCCCTCCCAGAAACCTGAGTCCCCAGGAGGGTCTCTCAACCACCCCCTCACCTTCCCCCTACCCCTCTCAACCTTACCCCAGTCCCAAGGAAGAATGGAGGCTCGGCCAGAGGGATTAAGAAGCAAAGGTGAATCAGCCAAAGCAAATGGAGGGTGAGGTTAGAAAGCAAGATGGAGTTCAGCCAGCAGCCCCAGCTCCCCAGCAGGCAATGAGCTGAGAGCACAGCCCAGAGCGAAGTGCCCAAGCAAAGTGCAGAGCAAAAGTGACTTTATCTAATGTTTTGCTTTTCCTTTCTACACATCTCAGCAAGGCTGTGAGGGAAGTAGACCTCACCATTGTTTTCATTTCTCAGCCTATGATCTAATTCTTCTCACCAAAACATTCTGGCTAGCTTCAAACTAGCACATCTCCATAGTCAGTAAAAACTGGTATGAAGGTGAGCTTTTTACCTATGGTAAGTACTCCCCCCTCTTTTATATACGTAGTAGGTTTAGCTCTCTCGCTATAAGTGGTTGCAACAGTTTCAAAGCTAAGTATGTGACTATAAATGGAGGTGTAGTGTCTGTAGGGTGGAAGAGTGCTGACGAAAGGAATATGAGATGGGAAATGGATAAGGAAATTACAAGGTGAAGTGGAGCGCCAATGTTAAGTTGTAGCACTGGGGCTCGTGACTGGGTACCCTGCACCTCTGTCTTTTGACTGATTCCAGTGATATGTCCTGAATAACCGATTTAAGCAATGAGACTTAGCAGTACGTCTCCAGCTCTACTATTGGTCGCTTCATCCAATAAATGTGCTGCAATAAATCTGCTAGACAGTAACAACAGCCAGTACAAGGGAAAATTGTATCTTTTTTCTCTTGGTATATTGTTCCAGGAGGTGTCATTTTAGTGGTGCAAGAGATGATAGGGAGACAGATATGTCAAGAAGCATAACTAAGTGCAGCTACCCCAAAAGCTTTTACAGTGTTGCCTGCACACTGCGGGCTCTCTGCTTTTAGGAGTTATGACATTCCTGGCTATAGTATAGCTAAGAAACTTGTTTGTTGCTGAATAGACACTAACTGCCTGATAAACAATTCCTTGATGGATTTCACACCTGAATACTGAGCACTTAAAAAAATGAAGCAACTTACCTTTACCTCTATGGGATATTGGGCTACAAAAGCAGACACTAATACACAGAGATGGGACAAAGCAACAGCGTTATATAAGAAGCAAAACAGCTCCAGGAGGAGTGAGATTCCATGCTTTGTGGGATGTTTGCTATGTCTCTGCTGGGCCACCAGTGCCTCAAAGACTAATAAAGGCAAGTTCTTGCCATGCCTCTTTTCCTTTGCGCCATTCCACATGTGGGCGAATGGAGAGGAGGCAAAGCTCAGCATCTGCCAGCTCATTTATGAAAGGAGCTTCCCACATCAATGTGAAGCTCTAAGGCAGCACTGTCTGCCTTTGAGGTGCAGAAGATACCAGTGCTGCGTTGCAAAGAAACTGTACCTATGGTTCTATAGGGCTTGGGTCAAGGCTTTCTGGTTAGTCCTGGAGAACAAGAGAAAGGTAGACACTATTTAACATTATTTGTTTTGAGTAACATTTTCTGCTTACTGACAGAGTTGGCATGGAAACTGAATCTGTTCAGTTTTAAAAGGATAGTCCATTCAGAGAGGGGTTAGTCATTCACAGGCAAACCAAAGAGACTCAGGCTGCAGCTGCTAACACTTAGAACTTGCTCGTGAACAGACAGAACATTCAAAATGGTAGCAGTCATATAACCCCAACTATATGTGGGAAAAAATATGCTTCTGTTGAGAACTATATTAGGTGGTTTGAGTGTTGATTTGTTTTATAAGGAGAGAAGAAATACTTAATTATCTGACATCCACAACAGAACTTTCTTATTTCTAGAGGATACCTTATGTTTTTATAGATATGTTGAATTCAAGGAGTTAACACAGTTCATATGGACAGTGGTGGTTCCAACATTATGGTGGAAAATGGCATCATACTTAAAAAGCTATAAGCTTAGCACTTAGCATCTGGGATGTGTAGCCAAAATGGAAACATAGACAGCATGCAGAAAATGGCATTTTCAATTACCTTCCCTTCACTAACGCAGAAGTTCAAGAGACACTAATTTGTGTCATTTTTTCTTACACACAAGTGTAGAATTGAAGAAGCTGTTGCTGGGTTTCTGCACCAACTAGACTGAGAAAATATTCATAGAACCAAAGAATCAACCAGGTTTTAAGAGACCTCCAAGCTCATCCAGTCCAACCTATCATCCAGCCCTAGCCAATCAACTACACAATGGCACTGAGTGCCTCATCCAGTCTTTTTTCAAACACCTCCATGGACGGCAACTCCACCACCTCCCTGGGCAGCCCATTCCAATGCCAATCACTCTCTCTGCCAACAACTTCCTCCTAACATCCAGCCTAGACCTCCCCCAGCACAACTTGAAACTGTGTCCACTTCTGTTGCTGGTTGCCTGGCAGAAGTGACAGACCCCCACCTGGCTACAGCCTCCCTTCAGGTAGTTGTAGACAGCAATGAGGTCTGCCCTGAGCCTCCTCTTCTGCAGGCTGCACACCCCCAGCTCCCTCAGCCTCTCCTCACAGGGCTGTGCTCCAGGCCCCTCACCACCTTCGTTGCCCTTCTCTGTACACATTCCACTATGTCAACACCTCTCTTGAATTGACAGCCAAATTACCGTTCCGTAGCATTTCATAAAGTGCCTGCTGGTAGCCTGTTCTGAGATGGGGAGTGATAAATGTACATTTAAATTTGAAAAGTTTAATTTGACCTATAGCCTTCGACTCCTGACTTTCTGTATTCTCAGAATACAAACTATACTTGCCACCTTTGTTGATACTGGGTCTTGTTTGCTTCACGGTAAATGTTTACATTCAAGACTATGATGCTGTTACCAAATTGATGAGGACACTGATTTTTGTTTGTGTTTATCAAGCAGATAATCTAAGTGATGCCCTGAAAAAGCTGAAGATAGCAACCACTGACAGCACAACAGATAGTCTGGAGGGATGCTTGGACTGTTTGCTTCAGGCTCTGGCACAAAACAGTAAGTGGCATGGAGTTTTCAGATTTTATGTATAATGAGATATAATAAGAGTATAATGAGATCAGTCTTTGTGCCCCATTTTAATTCACTAACTCAAGCAGTAGGCTGTTGGATTGGTTGTTGTGGACTTCAATGTTTTTAACCACTGTACGTCAGGAACATTCAGCTAACACTGAAAACAGTGACAGTGTGTACCTG
>WAAF01007567.1:135725-172909 GCA_013400475.1 Tricholaema leucomelas | reverse complement strand
GCTGAGGGTGCACTCAATTCCTCTGTCCATATCACTGACAAAGATGTTAAAGAGCACTGGTCCCAGCACTGACCCCTGAGGAACACCACTTGTCACCGGTCGCCAGGTGGACATTGTGCCATTGATCACCACTCTCTGCATGCGACCATCCAGCCAATTCCTTATCCAGTGAGTGCTCCACCCATCCAGTCTGTGCTTTTCCAGTTTGGTGACCAGGATGTCATGTGGGACAGAGTCGAATGCCTTACTCAGGTCCAGGTAGACGACATCAGTTGCCCTTCCCCTGTCCATTGTAGCTGTGACCTCATCATAAAAAGCCACCAAATGATTTTCCCTTAGTGAAGCCATTGCTGGTTACCACCAGTCACCTCTGCCTGGTTTTCCATTTGCTTTTGCAGAGCCTTCAGGAGGATCTGCTCCAACCCATCTCACTGTCTACTCTTTCATCCCACACTTCTTGAGTTTGGTCACAAGGATGTTAAGGGAGACAGCATCTAAAGCTTTGCTATGGTCAAGGTAGACTACATCAGCTCCTCTCCTTGCATGTACCCATTTTGTTACAGCATCATAGAATGCTATCAGCTTAGTCAAGCATGATTTCCCCTTGGTATATCCATGCTGACTACTCCTGATAATGTTCTCTTCTATGTGCTGGGAGAGATGACCTCGAGAATAAGCTGCTCCATCATTTTTCCAGGGCTGGAGGTGAGGCTGACTGCTCTGTAGTTACCTGGAGCCTCTTTCTTGCCCTTTTTGAAGGCTGGAGTGCCATTGGCTCTCCTCCAGTCCTCAGGCACCTCTCCTGTTGCCATCATTTAGCAAAGATGATGGAGAGTGGCAGAGCAACAACATCAGGCAGTTCTCTCAACACTCTTGGATGCATCTCATCAGGTCACATGCATTTGTGAATACTCAATTTGTGTAACTGATCCCTAACCCATTCCTTCACTGACCAGTGGGGAGCATTCCCTCCTCCAGGTTTCCTCTCCTTCATCCAGGAGCTGGACCTCATAAGGAAGTTCAGTCTTTGGAGTAAAGACTGAAGCAAAGAAGGTATTTAGCAACTCTGCCTTTTCTGCATCCTCAGTGCTTAGCAGTGGGCCCACACTTTCCCTATTCTTTTACTGCTGATTTATTTGAAGAAACCTTTCTTACTCACTTCTACTTCCTTTGCCAGCTTCAGTTCTAAGACAACTGTGGCCTTCCTTGTTGCCCTCCTACATGTCCTGACAACTTCTCTGTAGCTTTCCCAAGTGACAAGTCCCTTCTTCTATGAATTGTGAGCTTCTTTCTTCCATGAGATTATATTCAGAAGCCCCTTGTTCAGCCATGCAGGTCTCCTAGCATATCTACCCAATTTTTTACTCAAGGGAACACACCTATCTTGGGCTTGGAGGAAGTGGCATTTAAAAAATGACCAAGTTTCTTGGGTTCCTTTACCCTCTAGAGCCCTAGACCATGGGATTGCTGCAAGTATATGTCTGAAGAGTACAAAGTTAGCCCTGCAAGCTACAACTCCAGAGTTGTAATCCTACTTACTGCCCTGCTTCTACCCTGTATGATACTGAACTCCACTGTGTCATGATCACTGTCACCAAGGATGTTCCCAGTCTTAATGTTGCCAGCCAGTCCTTCTTTATTAGTTGATACAAAGTCCAGCAGTGCACCTCTCCTTGTTGATTCCTCCACTGCCTGCATCAGGAGGTTGTCATTGGTACACTGCAAGAGCTTTTGGACTGGCTGTGCCTGGCTGTGTGAGCTTTCCAGCAAATGCCAGGTTGATTGAAGTCACGTATGAGTACTAAGGAGTGTGTTCAAGAGGCTACCTCCAGGTGACTGTAGAAGGCTTCATCAACCTATTCTGCTTGATTTGGTGGTCTATAGTGGACACCCACAACAGTTTCACCCCACTTCCCACATCCCTTAATTCTTACCCACAAGCTTTCAACCTGTTCTACCCCCACCCTGGATAGACCTAAACACAGTTCAGTTGCTCTCACGTATAAAAAGCAACACCACCACCTCACCTGGCTGGTCTCTTTCCTGAATAGTACACAGCCATCCATGACAGCAGTCCAGTCAGGGGACTTGTCCCACCATGTTTCAGTGATTGCAGTGATATCACAGTCATGCAGCCTAATGCAGATCTCCAAGTCATCCTGCTTATTCCCCATGCTCCGTGCATTGGTATGTAAATGTTTCAGGGAGGGAGCTAATCCCTCAGTTTTCACTCTTGCCATCTGATCATTCTCAGCCACCTCCATGGCCACCGACCAATGAGCAATTCCTGCATGTGCCCTTCCTCTCCCACAGGCACTGGAGCATCATATTCAGGCTCCTTTCTAGAGACCCCTATCCCACTTGATACCTAGTTTAAAGCTCTGACAATGAGCCCTTCCAGTTCCCTTCCTAAAGCCCCTTTCTCCCTGTGGGATAGGCTATTCCCATCTGTTGCTAGCAGGCCTGGCCTCTTGTAAATCAAGCCATGGTCAGAGAACCCCAACCCCTGCCAGTAACACCAGGCTTGGAGCCAGGTATTTATCTGCTGGCGCATCCTGCCTAATCCCTCATCATTCCCCACAGGAGAACACGACCTGTGCTCCTCATCCCTTGACAAGATGTTCCAAGGCACTGAAATCTTTCTCTATTATCTTTGGAGGAGTTCTTCCTATTTCATCACTGCCTACCTGAAACAACAAAAGGGGATAATAATCCGAGGGTCGTACTAGGAAAGAGAGCTTCTTCCTTATGTCTTTAACCTGGGCCCCCAGGAAAAAAACAGACCTCCCTGTGTAGCAGGTCCAGTCTGAGTATCAGGCCTTCTCCTCCCTTAAGCAGTGAGTCACCAGTTATAATAACCTGTCTTTTACTCTGTACTGAGGAGGTTTTAATGCAGGGGGCAGTTTGACTAGACTTCAGTGACACCTCTGAGCAGGAAGAACCATCATCATCACCATTGTACAGTCTCCCTTGCAGAGCACTCTACCTGTCCTTGTCTGCATCTTCATTCTCCTGGCTGTCAAATCCCAAAGCCCCATACCTGTTGTAAAACAGCAACTGGGTAGGGGAGGGGGACTGAATTGGTTCTCACTTGCCTTTCCGAGGAGGGACCTCTCTCCATTCCCTCTTGTCCCTTATGTCCCCTCCTTTTGTCTGGTGACAGGAGGAGAGGAAGTGCTCCACTACTCATAGAGCCTCTTCCTGTTGCCTTGGCCCTTTGTATCTCCTGCATTTGTGATGAGTTAACTTTGGAGAAAAAAAAAATCGGTGGCAAACTAAGTGAAGGTTAGAACATGCTCTTACAGATCAGTGTGTAACATCACATGAGTAGAAGTGCAGTCTTCCTTGATATCATAGGTACTGAGCTGTTCAAAGCGATGCAGGATTTGGGTGTTTTTCTTGTTGGGAAGCAGTAGCACATAGTCGGTCTAGAAAATCTCACTTTGATATAGCTTAATTTGTTTCCCACAGAAAAGCCGTTGCTAGAATGACAGAGAAACATTCCACTCTATTCTCAGAGCTATTATGTGGGCTATTTGCTCACCGTTTCACTTCTTTGTGGGCCAAGTCACTGTCGCTAAAGGAGGTTTTTCTGAGAGTGCCTTAAGGTGGTGGGTTGTATGAATCTAGATCTCCCATGCTTTTACAGACCCTCACTCTTAAGATGAGGGGCAGTTTCACTGATTTGCACTGCAGTTAATCTCAACTAACCCAAATATACCATGGCAAATTTAATCTTTGTTGCATGCCTTAAAAAAAAAAAGCCAAAGGATTTGATTGTCACTGGCATTGTGTTTCGTAGAGTTTAGGTAGGTTGCAGGAGGCAGTAAACTCAGTTACCTGATCTAAAGAAATGCATTAGTAAGGTAAAAGAATAAGGCAATTTCAAGAACCCCCTTTAGTCTTTGAACTGGCACATTACCTGTGATATCCTGTTAATGCAGGTATCAGTTCTGAATGTATGTTACATCAAGAGCAGTCTTAGAAATCATTAAAGTGTGTAGAGCACATTTCTTTGGGAATTGAGAATCTCAGACGCAGTTCATCTGCGTATCTCAGAATAACTCTGTGGTGTAATCGGTTTGCTGTTTTTAGATAACATGTCTTTCAGAAGCAGATAATGGTATGTGTTGATTAAATCGTGTAGGAAATGATTAATTTTCTGGGTTTAAACAAAAGAGGCAGGCCTTTAGAATCTTAATCTGTTCAAGGGCGTTGCAAACCAGCGTAGCTTCTTTCAGTTGGACTACTAAAAGTAATTTGAGCGTTAAAGAGAAAATTACTTTTGTTATCTGCAGCTATTTTCTAAACTTCCCTATTGTGAGGTTTAATTTTTACAGGATTATTTGCACATTAATAAAATGTTTTATACTCTGTGAATTTTCATTCAATTTGAAATGCATCAAGATAGCAATATAAATACACATCTAAAAGAAAAGAGCTCTTGTAGTTGCAGTGATTCTTGAAGCAGTTTTGGATTTCCCACTGACAGGAAAAATGGCACAAAGCAGCTATTTTTAAGGCAACGTTGTAAGTCTAATATTCTTTCTAGATAGCTGTTGTTTAGGAAGAACAGTATATTAAAATGATTAATGTGCAGTATTTTGCTAGTGAAGTCATGATGGCAGAATCAGAGTTTCCTATGACAACAGTGTGTGCTTTGAAGTAAATCGCTCGGTTACTTTCGGTTAATTAACTTTGGCCTCCGGTTAATTAACTTGGCTCCACTTTGGCCTCTAAGTGGTAACCAGTTTGCTTGTTTATCTCAAAGATATTTTTGAAGGAAAAATAAACAGAGAACCATGGCAACAATACAGTCACTGCCACTGCATCTGATAGAAGGACTGACATACCTGATTCAGGCAGGGCTGCTCACTAATACTCTTAATGGGTTTATGGATAACTGGCAATTCAAGGTTTAATTAAAGCAGTTCCAACTTGGTAACCTTGGTTGAAGGCTTTGGCTGCAGCTAGGGTTTGTATGCTCTAGTAAAAGGTTGAATTCTCAACTATGAAATGGGCAAACAGTTTGAAAAAAAAAAGTACGGAAACAAGAAGTCCCTGGCTGACCTCCATGTACCAGCTAGTATTTAGCTGAAGCACTTTTTGGCTGTACAAGTTAAGAGCCTGTCTCATCAGCATTTTACCATGAGAGTGTTTTCTTTTAGACCAGATTATTTTGCCTCTGTAGTATTTGCAGAGTTAGCTATGAGATGTACCACTCTCTCCTAGACCTGTTGAAAGCTCTTGAAAGCTCTCTGAAGCTATCTTTTCCTCAGTATGCCTTTTCTCAGGGTGGATCAAATCTCTCTTTCTCAACTAGGTCTTTTCAGAATTCTTTCCCTTACCCCACAGACATGCAAGGTGCAGGTTTATATCAAACAGTACTGTTGCAAATTGTTACTGTTTTTTCATTCTTTGGAGTCAGTCTCTGAGAGCGAGAATGCAGCACCAGGGAGTTTTTTGGAATTTACACTTTTAATGTATTTCTGAACTAACAGATTCTCTCTGGGAATTACTGGCACTTTGTGCTCTTTGCAGGGCTTTTAAGATTGGATACTCATTTTGTGTTGTTTTTAGACCTTGAACATGTAGTTTGCTGGTAACTCTTCCTACAGTCCCTGTAAAACATTAGCAACGTGACATATTCATCATCCATTTCTCTTCTTGTTTGCTTCTTTTGACTTCTGATGCTTTATAGTCAGCTCAGTTTCATGTTAGGTACACATGTAACCTGAGTAGGAGTGAGGTCTTTTAAAATAACGTTGGTGATTAGAGTTTCACATGTACCACTTGCATCTGTAACCACCTAAACGTGCATCAAAGTCTTGTTCCTTAGTTCCTTCTAACTGTTTGTGGCAGGCAGATGGCACGTGGGGGTGTCTGCTGTTTTCTTTAGAAATGCACTAGAGAAGTAGGTGCACTGTGATGCCTCTTCAGAGTGTAGGGTTTTTTGGCTTTAGGTCTTGGCTATACTGTCATGCTAATACGCAGAATAGGTGCTTGGACCTTTTTCATTTGGACATTTGACTGCAGCTAACCTTGAGCTGAAAATGTTGGATAGCCTTCCAGTCACGTAGTTAGGCCAGTGTCATGCGATGCCAAAGTTCACACTGGCTTTTCCTTGTACTTTAGGGATTGACACCAATTTTAGCTGAAGCCTAATGCCATAAAGCATATTCCACACATACACACCTGAAAAAAGAAATCAGAAGATATCTACTGCTGTTTGCTGTCAGCTAACAAGAAGTAATGAAAGAAGATCTTACTGAACAGGGCTTAACTGTCAAGACTAATGATCCAAACAAAGAAAGAGAGGTTTGTGCAAAGAGGTGTAGTCCTGCTTCCTCTGAAATTGGAGTGATCTAATTAACCATGTCACTCACAACTAGAAGTCATTCTGGTGTCAGATCAGCATCTCTCTGTACGAGATGAGGCCTGTGTTGGCTGAGAGATGTCATTTTTCCACGTACTTGGTTGTCATTACTGTAGTGCAGAACTTGAGGAGACCATTTCAATCTCATTCAACAAAATAGAGATTGGATGTTGTGTGGTGACCATCAGTCGTCAGACCAGTGTGGCTGGGCACTGAGGTATGACAGGCACCGTAACGTGGCTAACAGGGCAATGGGATCTTTCATCTTCTCCAGAGGGGAAGTGCTAGTCTTCATACTGTGGAGAAAAAGTTATGTAGGATGCTTACTTGGCTGAAAAGAATAAGCTGTCTTGTTTTCACATGAAAGCATGTCCAAATAAGTACAACTTTTTTTTCAATCAATTCAAAGAGCATAATTAGAGCACTGTTACTACATCTCCCACTGAAGTTTGGGTGCTTAAGATTTTTGTTTTGATATTTGGTTATTTTCACCATGTTCCAGCTTGAGGGAATTTTCAGTAAGAAACAACATGAAAAATAAAGTCATGTCAGTCCCTCAGAAATGAGGGAGTGCAACAATTAAGGCTTTTTCTACAATCTTAATTTTTCCTCCTTGTTTGTAGGCATCATAGTACTGCCTTTAATCACACAATCATATACTATTTTGCTGATGTCTCGATTCAATTGTTCAGTATTTCTTTTCATAATCCTTATTCTTTGTGTACCTTGCTTCTCAGCCTGCCATTCAGACACTTCAATGAATGCAGAAGTATTCATTTTTTTTCTCTGAGAACATGTGGTCATGTTGTCTTACCCGAATGCCTCACAAACATCAGATAAAGCTTGCTTCCTACTCCCATTATGAGATGAGGTGTGATCATCCCCATTTGACAGATGAGTTTCTGTAAACACAGAAATACAGAAACATTAAGGTTAAAAAAAAAATCAAATCAACTTTATGCCACTGTTGAGACATCTGGGACAAGTTGCTAGCACTAATAATGCTTAATGCTTGGAGCACATCAAAAGCCCTGTTTAACTTGCCATTATTAATTCTTCATGAATGTGATCTGTAGCCCTTCACTTGGTATCCAGAAAACAAAGGAACCGTAATAGCAGTGTGAGACACTTTGTGCTTGTTTGAAGCTAGCTAGGATGTTTTGGTGAGAAGAACTAGATTGTGAAAGGAAAACAATGGTGATGTCTACTTCCCTCATAGGCTTGCTGAGATGTATAAGAACAAGAAATAAAAACATAGATAACTTCTTCTGCTGGGGAACTGGCTGAGCTGCATCTCTAACCTCACCCCTCTCTGCTGTTTCTTTGAATTATCCACTTTGCTTCCTAACCCCCGTGGCTGAACCTCCATTCCTCCTTGGGACTGGGGTAAGGTTGAGAGGGGTAGGGGGAAGGTGAAGGGGCGGTTGGGAGCCCCTCCTGCGGACTCAGGTTTCTGAGAGGGCTGTTGTGTTTCTGTGTTCCCTTTTACCTTGTCTATTTCTGCCTGTAACTGTATATACTGTAAATATCTGCTGGTATATTGTGCTAGCTGTAAATATAAGCTTCATTCAATTTCCAGAGCTGCTGAGTCTAGTCTGGGTGATTTCCAAAGTGTGGGGGGACAGGTAACACCCGAACCACCATACACTTTGAGAGATATTCTTTCATAGCATCTTCGTTAATTTTGGAGAGAGAGTCTCTTAGCTGAGTGTACACTTAAAGTATATTATGGAATCCTGTTTGTGTTGGTAACGTAGGGCTTTATGAGCAGGGAGATATCCTTTTACAAAGGGTTTCTGGAGTGATCTTTGAGCTGTATTTGGAACATTACATTACGTTTCTGACTTAGGCAGATTTATGTTACTTTCTATCTTACAGTAAATCTAAGAAGGTGTATTTTCCTTACAGCAATTTTCCTTCTGAATCACTGAATTTGTTAAAATTATTTTTTTACTGTCCCCTGGTTTATTTTTTTTCTTTCATTTCTAGTGTTTAAACATTAGTCTTTTACCTACATGTGTGTCCAAAATAAATATTTATCATTTTGTTCTGTACTTCTGTATGCAGTGGAATAGTTTTACAGTTTTAGCATATGCTGTGGATTTGATACTTTGCGTTTCTGTGTTGTTTTGAACTGCCTTTAATGCCGAATTGCCTTCTAGCTATCTAGAATTACATCAAAATTCATTCTTCTTTTCTTGACACAGTTTCCTCAGATGATAATCTGTGAGGCTGATTGTTTAGGCAACATCTGTAGACATGACTGCAGATAACATTGTCACTATATGTAAAAATCGTTGTCTAATATTACTGTAGCCTTTGAAAAAGCCACTAGAAGTGAAATTTTTTACTTAGCATCAAGCAAGTACCACGTGCTCAAAAAAAATCAGTGTTCTTTCTATTCCTTGCTGTTGGCAAGTTTCCAACAGTTCAGTATGTTCCAAGAGCATAATTATTTTATATTATTAATACAAAGTAAGTGAAAATAGTGACTAAGGACTGGCTTAGGGATAGAACAGTTCAGTAGTACTAGAGTTGCAGTTAGTAATGCAGCTTACTAGATTTAGCCTAGAGATGGTTTATTCTCTGTCAGTCATATATGAGTTACTCAGCTGTTGCGCTAGTTTGAAGCTAGCTAGAGTGTTTTGGTGAGAAGGATTAGACTACAGGCTGTGAAAGGAAAATAGTGGTGATGTCTACTTCCCTCATAGGCTTGCTGAGAGGATCAAAACATAGATAAGGCACTGACTCCTGCTGGGGAGCTCTGAGCTGCATCTCTCTCTCTAACCGCACCCTCCATTTCTCTGACTAATCCACTTTGCTTCCTAACCCCCTGGCCAAACCTCCACTCTTCCCTGGGACTGGGGTACGGTTCAGAGGGGTAGGGGGAAGGTGAAGGGGCGGTTGGGAGCCCCTCCTGGGGACTCAGGTTTCTGGGAGGGGAGTTGTGTTTCTGTATTACCTTTTCCCTTGTCTATTTCTGTCTATAACTGTATATACTGTAACTGTCTGCTTGTACATTGTGCTAGCTGTAAATATAAGCTTCATTCAATTTCCAGAGCTGGCTGAGTCTAGTCTGGGTGATTTCCAAAGTAGGGGGGGACAGGTAACACCCAAACCATCACTAGACTCCTGCAAGCATCGTGAAGAACATTCACTAATTAAAAATCCTCTTATGGCTCATGAATCTGTGGTGCTTTCTGAAAATTTTGCACTGCTGAAAAAGCTGCTGAAGTTACTTCCTGAGAGGAAAAGAAAGGCCACTTAAAATTTCCATGCAGCTTTTGCATTGTCTCCCTTGTACATGTAAATCAACAAAGATACAATCACCTTTGCTTACTAGCCCAGGAGGGGTGCAGTAGAAGACCCTCTTGAATATCCAACAAAAGATGAGCTCATCTCTACCCATCAAAACCACAGGTACCCTGGAAAGGGTGAAAAGGCTTCAGGACTATGCAGCAGATTCGTCAGCAGGCCTCATCAGCCCAGAAATGTGTAATGGGGCAGAGGCCTCTGGAACGTGTAACAGAGCCCCCTCTGGCCTGATAAGCAGGTGGGAAGCAAAGAGGGGTGGAGGCCCACTCTCCCAGCACTGGACTCCTGCAAGCACACAGGAATGCACAGGAAGATTTGCTGGAGGTGACACCTGGAAGAGAATGGACTAGAATATGGGCCAAGAGGAGGCTGTGATTTAGAACTGTATAAAAAGACCTGATTTAGAGGGGGAACATCACCACTAACATCCAGCCTGGAAGCAGCAGCCCAGGAACCCTCTTTCCACCACCACCAACCACCACCCCACTACCATGCTGTGCCATAAGTTTTGCCTGCTGTAAGAAGAAAAGAACTCCTGAAGAATATAAAAGAACACCACTGAGAAACACTCTGTGCTGGAGGCTGCTTGGGGAAGGGAAAAACACTCTGCTAGAGGGTGCTTGGAGAAGGGAAAAACACTCTGTGCTAGAGGGTGCTTGGAGAAAGGAAAAATGCCATATGCTGGAAGCTGCTAGGAGAAGGGAAAAACACTGTGCTGGAGGCTGCTTGGGGAAGGGAAAAACGCTATATGCTGAAGGCTGCTTGGAGAGGGATGCTGTCTCCTCTTCTCCAGCTGAGGACAGCACAAACCAACAAGGACAAACTCCAAGCCAAAGTGGCAGCACCCTTCCTTGGACCTCCTCCACCCATCTAGGATGGGGGAGAGAGATGTAGCAGCATAGTTCCTTTCCTGCTCTTCTCTCTTTCTCTGTTTCTTTCTCTCTCTCTTTCTCTGTTCCATTCCCTTTATCCTTTAATAAATAGCCTCGCTTTTGACATTTGGCCTCTTTTGTGTCCTCAGTCCTGTGTAGAAAACAAGCAAAAAAATATATATGTAGCCCAGAAAAATAAACAAAAAAGCAAAGAACCCCAAGTAGACTTTCTTCTTCTGGTTTCTTTTTGGGTAGTGTATATGATTAACACTCCAGGAGGAGTGTCCCTGAACTCGACGCTTGACCTCAGGTGGTCTTGACCCCTCCCAAGGGGTGGGTCTGGGCACCACCAGGTGGTGGTTAGCCCACTCCCCCCTTCCTGTCCCATAAAAGCAGGGGGACTTCCTCTTCCTCTCTTTCTCGACCACTCTGCAGCTCTCTCCACCCCTGCATCTCTCCACACACGTGGTCACCACCATCACACACTCAGGTTGTATTTATACCTTTGTATTTGTTATTCTTCCTTCCCCACACCTTTGTAACCTCCTTACCTCCGATACCCTTTGCAGTTATTGTTAAACTTTTCCTTTTTTACTTCCAAATCGAATGAGATTGATTTACTTGGGTGTGCTTACCTTTCCTCTCCCTTTCTTTGGGGAAGGAGGTGGGGGAGAGGGAAGGGCATTTTACAAATTGTCATTGGTTCTATCCAATTTTATTAGAGTCTCTGGAGATTTAAATTTGAACCCCAGACAGGTAGTGTCTTAAGGACTTGCCAATCTAATTTGATTCAGGTGTGTGAACCAGCGCTTTCTAACGTGTGTAGCTTTGCATTCCTGTCCGGTTGTAACAAGCCTTGTTTCTCAGCATGAATGCCTAAGAAAAGTCACTTCTACTGTAACTTTGTTGAAAATTTATATAGTACTTTTTGGGTTTTTTTTGGTAGGGTGCAAAATGTACATGGTTTAAATGTTCAAGTGGCTAATAACAGAGAGATTTAATGTCTGTGTTTCTGTTTTAGGAACTTGAACACTACAGAAGAAAGGCCTCTAAATCCTGGAGAGCAATGGATTTTTGACTCCGATGAAGTGCTCTAGGTGTCTCCAGTTTAACGTTGGCAAAAGTAATCATTTGCACGTTACAAGCAACTTAATCTGGTGCGTTTGACAATGTAAAATATCAAATGACATTAATATTTATTGTGTGCTTCTATTATTATTTGTAATAAAAATCTGTCTTCACTCATTCCAGCCAAATTCAAGTCTATCTTGGCACCAATACAAAGTTTAAAAGTGTGGAAAAAGGCAATCTAGATTATTCAGAGATGGGTCTGAAAATGAAGACTGCCATTAGTCACTTCTTCCTTTTTTTTGTAACACATTATTTGGTTTCTTTTTGAATGCTTCTGCCCTAAACTTTTAGTTAATTATAAACAAGTTTTCACGCTCCAGTCGTGACACTGCATAGGAAAGTGTGCTAGGCATCTGTGATGGTTTGGGTGTTCCCCACCCCCACACTTTAGAAATCACCCAGACTAGGCTCAGCCAGCTCTGAAAATATGAATGAAGCTTATATTTACAGCTAGCACAATGTACAAGCAGATAGTTACAGTATATACAGAAATAGACAAGGTAAAAGGTAATACAGAAACACAACAGCCCTCCCAGACACCTGAGTCCCCAGGAGGGGCTCCCAACCGCCCCTTCACCTTCCCCCTACCCCTCTCAACCTTACCCCAGTCCCAAGGAAGAATGGAGGTTCAGCCAGGGGGTAGGAAGCACAGTGGATTAGAAAAGAAACAGAGGGTGAGGTTAGAAGAGATGCAGCTCAGCTAGTTCCCCAGCAGAAGTGAGAGTGGTTATCTATGTTTTTATTTCTTGTTCTACATCTCAGCAAGCCTTTGAGGGAAGTAGACATCACCATTGTTTTCCTTTCACAGCCTGTAATCTAGTTCTTCTCACCAAAACACTCTAGCTAGCTTCAAACTAGCACAGCATCTTTTCCTAGATCTTTGCATGTCTAATTCGGAAGCAAAGCTTAAATGTGTATTTGCGTCACCATTTTATGTATTAGAACAGGATAGAGCCAGAAAGCCTGGCAGAATAAGTGGAATTTAAACCACCTTTGACCTGGATTCAGGAACTTGCTTTATCCGTTTCAGTATCACATGGCTTCATGCCCTTACTGTGTCTTGTAATGTATAATGTTGTAGTAACTTTGCACATAATTTAGAAGATGGACACTGGTATTCAAATGCTGGGAAGTCAGTCTAATCAATTTGATGTATTTAGATAGTGCTGGAAGTACAATCGATTCACAATCAGCCTAAGCTAGTGAAATCCTAGCCTAAACTAGATAAGGCTTTTTGTCCGTGGATATCCTCACTAATATGAGATGGACTGAGTGTTTTCAGCATACACAAGACAAGCTGCAGTTTAAAGCCAGGGGTCTGTCTTGAGAGGTAAGAGTTGTCAGAGAGTAAATGTCTGACCAGTCACTCGGCAGACCAGATGGTAAGAATGTTCCCTGATGGACAACCCAACATGTGTGTAAAAATGAGAAGGACAAACTAAGCTGCTGTCTTTCCATCTCTTTAAAGTGACTTGTTATTTTTAACATACTTTTTCTGATATTCATATCTCAGAATATTATATGTGGAGATAGCAGAAAAAAAATGTTGTCCTGTTTGTGCCAACCTGAGGATTTCAATTTCTGTGTTACCAAAGCTGATTATACTGTATTGGAATTTCAAGATAGAAGTATACTTACCTGTTGGATATAGTAGTATTAATTAGTGATTTTATAGAATGGTCTGACTGTGGTACAGCTATTGGAATATTATACAGTGAAACATAAGCCATGGATGGGCGAGAGTGCACGAGTTTGGAAGTACTGATAGAGGGTTGGAATGGCCTTAGAGCATGGTGTAACAAAGACAAATGTAAGGCTGGAGCCTGTGGGTTTCGCCTGTCTCTGCTGACAGAAATGCCTAGACACAATAGATGTGTTGTTGAGAGTATGAAGAATGTCTACGCTAGTTAGTGTGTAATCCTAACACAAGTGTATGTAGCCAATTAGAGTCTAACGTGATTTGTAATCCTGTTATGTAGCCCTCTGATAGAAAGCATATAAACCCATGCTTGGGGTGCAGAATACGGATCTGGATCTGGAATTTGCTTATGTTAAGCATAGCCCCATCTCTTCTTCTGATACCAGGGTATCTCAGCCTGTGGCACTTACCTCCTCAAAGAAGTGTCTGGTTGTCCTTCTGCAATGAATAATTTCTCCACTGAACATGAAAACTTAGTTACAGAATTTAGGAATTCAGGTTTTCAGGTTTGAGACATACGTATGAAATGCATAAATTACAGTCCTTGTGTGCATTTACCTATTAGAATAGTTTCTGAAGCTGCCCACTTCAAGAACTTGCTAACAACTTTGCTGTTTTTTAATAGATAAATTGACATTTTATTAGCAAAGAGAAAATTGTTCTAGTAATTCACAAACTGCTTCCAAAACGAGATTTAAAACTTGATAATGAAAAGAAGGCAGAGATATAAATAAAACACCTGTCTTCTCTAATTTACCATCATTTACAAGAGAAAAATATGTTGGGTGACTTCTATACTGCTTTAAGATCCTGTACTCATTCTTTGTAGATGATGCAGAAGATTAAAGTGGAGTGATTGCTTGATTCTATCTCTACACGTTTGCTTGTTCCCTTTCTATGAACCCCTTGAATGGGATCAAATCACAGGACTTAAAACATGACTCTGGAAAGGAGGTTTACTAGCTGAAGTAGCACTCTGTTTATTGGTAATGGTGAAAAAAATAGAGCTCCATTGCTACATTGTTAAAAATTGGGAACAAGGCTTGCTAAATTAAGATTTGAAAGCCCTTTAAAGTGGGATACTGTAGATGATTTTGGTGGAGTGGGATGGGAATAACAATAGCAGGAAGCCATTCACACTTGTAAAAGGGCATTGTTTTTCAAGATGGAAACCAACATCCAGTAAGAAATAAGCATGAGAAGATTAATGTGCTTCTGTGTGTATAATCATATCAATTCTGTCTAACATTCAATGACTTAAGTCTTCAAGCATATTAAAGCTAAAAGTGCAGTATTAGACATTGTTAGAACTGCTACATGTTTATAGCCTGTCAATAATTCTCTCTCTTATTTTGAAGCTCAGGACTGCTATAATGACGAGTCCTGGTAGAAAAGCATAGAGTATCAGGAAATCAGTTGTGAACCAGGACAGTGCACCAGGAAAGTGTTTGTCAATGAACTGAACACCATGAGAGAAAACACACGCAGGGTTGGTTGCAGTGGAACCATTGGCTTCACCTGTGAAAAGAAAAATTCATTTTGGTGGCAGCTTCAATATCTAGCTCATCCACTTACATATCCCACCCATACGGTTAACAGGGGGCTGGACTAGGTCTTCAGAGCTCCCTTCCAGCCCCTACCATTCTGCATATTTTATATACCTCACCCTGATGCTGTTTGAATGTTTGAATGAACTATACCACAGCACTTTATTTCTTATTTTGGAGGAGGAATAGACCAGCCATATGTTTCTGCAGTTAATCTATGTTGATCTAGTTATTCTGTGTTAATGCAGTTCATCTAGTTTCTGGAGCCCCCAACACAAGAAGGACATGGAACTGGTGGAGCGAGTCCAGAGGAGGCCACAAAGAACCTCAGAGGGCTGCAGCAGCTCTGCTGTGAGGACAGGTTACAAGAGATGGGGCTCTGCAGCCTGGAGAAGAGAAGGCTTTGGGGAGACCTTGGAGTGGCCTTCCAGTAGTGAAGGGGGCTACAGGAAGGCTTTAGAGGGACTATTTACAAGGTCTTGTAATGACAGGATGAGGAGTAATGGGTTTGAACTGGCAGAAGGGAGATTCAAACTAGATGTTAGTGTTAAGTTCTTTCCAGTGAGGGTGGTGAAACACTGGCACAGGTTGCCCAGAGAGGTGCTGGCTGCTCCCTCCCTGGAAGTGTTCAAGGCTAGGTTGAGTGACCTGTTCTAGTGGGAGGTGGGGGGTTGGAACTGGATGATCTTTGAGGTCCCTTCCAACCTAAACCACTCTATGATTCTATACCATACTTTTGAAGAGAAGAATCAGGCCACTAGGAGCTTTCTGTTTCATTCATGCCAAACAAAAGATGATGTGTGACTCTGCAGACACGTTATCAGGGGGGTGGGTGAGGTGGTGTATGCTCATAAGGCAAGTCACCCTAAGTTCTAGACTTAGTGCTCACATTTGTTCAGTGCTTCTAGAATTCAAGAAATGGAGACTGACTTGTAATAAAGAGGGACAGGAGAGTTTAATGGATGAAGAACATAAAGGCTTGGAGAGGAGCACAGACACCGGGTTGCAAAGCCCAAAATAGGGTGGGTCCAAAGATGTAAGCTGTACTCTCCTGATGGAGTTAGCTACTAACCCAGCCAACCTGATTGATTCTAATTTTTTACTGGTGGTCTTGCTTACAAGCAAGCAAAGCTCAGCCCCACAGATCCAAGCTGCTCAGTATATGCTGTGGTAACAGGTGAACTGAAGCCTCACCAGAGACAAAACATCTGGTCAGGTGTTACCTGTCAGTGCTCACTGCACTGATCTTTGATCTTACATTGTGCAAGTGTATTGATCTGGATAACACTGCTCTGATAAGCTCTTAACAGGCTACAAAGTTTACCTTCCAAAACTGCCCCAAAGGGGGATGAAGGAGGAGGAGAGGAAGAGAAAGATCAAAGCTGAATTTTTTAACATAGTCAGAATTTGTCTGTCTTGCTGATAGAAGGTAGAAAGAAAATAATCATTGAGATTTCACTAAAATTATTTATAGTTGGCTTAAAGGTTGCCCTTTCTTTTAACACTCACCGCATGTGAAGTTCAAGCCATAAAATTCATTGACTATAAGAATTTCACTGCTGTATTTTTGAAAGGTGAGATAACTTAGTATTTTAAACAGCGTCGGCATTTCTTCCAGAGTCCTTAAAGAAACAGAGAGGTTAAAACTGACTTCAGTTACATTCCAAGAGCCAGTTCTCCCCCAGATTAGAACAAACTCTGCTCATAAACTGTTACGGAATCCATTTTTGGCTGTACCTGTCAGCCTTTCAAACACGAAGTCCGTTTTTGTGAGGAGTGAGGACACGATTTATGCATGGTCACAAATAATTCTGTGAAGTTGTTTGCTATCCACATTGCAACGATAAACTGAAAATTACAAAAGCCACTATAATGCTCAGTTGCAAAAATGTGTTTCTTCTGAGATAAGAAACCACATTCCTCGCTCCATCCTCAAAACCAAAAAGGCTGAATATCAATCTGGGGGAGGAAGTGAATCAGTAACAAAACAAAAAAATGAAGCAAAAATAATTGGACAAAAAGAGCATGAAACTTGTGAAATAACATTATTCAACAAGACCAGGCAATTTCTGCTCCTAAAATGCTGCATGAAGTTATAATGTAGCAAACAAAAAAATTGTCAGCCCAAGGCCCAATGCTATTTTTAGCATCCTCCATTGCCGATGAAGATTAATGAAAGAGATTCGCAATATTCATTAGCAGTGTCTCTACTGTCAAATAATGCTTAGAAACCACTCTAACATTTTATAGCAGCTCCCATTAAGGCATTAGACTATAATAGTGAGAATAACTGTCTTGTGTCCACAAATGTACTTCTTCCTGAACTTAGGGACCAAATCATTAGATACTGAGTTACACTTGATAAGCAAGCATTAGCTGAGATCTACTTTGAAGAGACAAAGACCACTCTAACATTTTATAGCAGTTCCCATTAAGGCATTAGGCTATGATTGTGTCTACAAATGTACATCTTCCTGAACTTAAACAGGGACCAAATCATTAGACATTAACTGAGTTTTACTTGATAAGCAAGCATTAGCTGAGATCTACTTTGAAGAGACAAAGCATCAAGAACTTTATGAAGGCTCATATGCTTTGAGGACAACTTGACATCATCTCTTAGGCTTCATTTTCATTGGAAAGATCTCAGGTGAATGCATCATACTGATGTCACATCTCAAGAAATCTTATTTTTACTATGATGTATTTGTAAGTTTCTTACCAGTAACTAAATTATTGACAAATACAAGGAGAAAAAAGTTCATGCAATTAAAATGCAAAAAACATTTATTTGCACAGTAGTAGGGCAAGTGGATCATGATTTTCACACATTTACTACTTTTTTTAGGTAGAAAAGTGTCTCAACAACTAATTATAAACTGACAAATAACAGCAATAAGATAGCTGAGAACAGCTGCTTGGTTTTTAATCCACATGATTCCCAGTGTTTAAAGCCTGGTTTCAGCAGTTTCTAAAAGCTGTAGGAATTATTTTATAGGTTACTTTAATGAGGACATAAGTGAAAGCATTCAGCTGAGCTGACAGATAGTAATTTCTCAGTTTTATCTTCAGTTTATTTTCAGGAAGTTTGTATCGTGGTTGATATCTAATGTTACTGTCTGGTTTGTGTGTTTAGTACAAGGTCTAACGTGATAATGTATTTCTACCTCTGAGGGATAACAGCTGCACTTTATTTCCATTGCTACCTGTGTGTTACTGTGCTTCTGCAATACAGACTGTTCATTAAACTCTTCCACAGGTAAACTACTTTAACATTAACACTAGAATAAAATACAAGTCTTTTTCCTACCTTACTAGTCCCGTTCCCACTATCACGCCCGCTGAATTTAGCAGCACCACTCCACTTTGGACTATATTTGGGTTTTGAACCACTCCGAGTATAACAAGTGTTAGTAGTTCACCAATTACATGAGACGCTAGGACAACAGCAAAGAAAATTCCAAATCTGGAAGCATCCGGATACAGCCCTATGGTCCTGTGCAAAAGGAGCAAAAGGAGATTAAAAAGATAGCGTTTGCCTATGACATTTGAAAGGAGTTTTTTTGGGTTTCCTTATTTTCATTTACTTTTTGCAATTACTGCTCAGTAAGTGAACAGTTTATGTCTTAACCTGTCTCAGTTCTGTGCTAGTTTGAGCCTACTAGAATGTTTTGGTAAGGAGAATTAGATCATAGGCTAAGAAATGAAAACAGTGATGTCTACTTTGCTCACAGTCTTGCTGAGATGTGTAAAGAAGAGAAGCAAAACATTAGATAAAGTCACTTCGCTTGGGCACTTTGTGCTGGGCTGTTCTCTTCTGCTTTGCCTGCTGGGGAGCTGAGGCTGCTGGCTGAACTCCATCTTGCTTTCTAACCTCACCCTCCATTTGNCAGAGACTCTAATATATTTTGATAGAACCAATGACAATTTGTAGAGTGCCCTTCCCTCTCCCCGCCCCACCTCCTTCCCCAAAGAAAGGAATTAGAAGAAGAGAGGAAGGGTAAGCACACCCAAATACATCAATCTCACTCGATTTGGAAGTTAAAAAAAAAACCAAACAGAAAAAGAAAAGTTTAACAATAACTTCAAAGGGTATCAGAGGTAAGGAGGTTACAAAGGTGTAGGGCAGGAAGAATGAGTACAAAAGGTATAAATACAACCCGAGTTTGTGATGGTGGTGACCACGTGTGTGGAGAGATGCAGGGGTGCAGAGAGAGCTGCAGTGTGGTCCAGAGAGTGACCCAGAGAGAGAGAGGAAGAGGAAGTCCCCCTGTTTTTATAGGACAGGAAGGGGGAGTGGGCTAACCACCACCTGGGGGTGTCCAGACCCACCCCTGGGGAGGGGTCAAGACCACCTGAGGCCAAGTGTCGAATTCAGGGACACTCCTCCTGGAGTGTTAACCGTATACATAACCCTAAGTATGTTCTTTGGAGCCTTAATGTAAAGGACATCCACTTGACCCTGCCGCAGAAGTGCAGCTGTATTAGGTTTTCTCCATCTGTATTGAGCAGGCTGATGTAAAGACGCAACCCTGGCAGAAATGTGTGTAGCTTCAGGGTGACCACCATAGCTTTTACAAGCCTTCAAACCAGCATCCTCCTTTTAGGGTTTGTGCACAGGGAGTTATTTATGGAGGTCACACTTTTAAGGAGCATCCTTATGCAGATAACTAACAGATGGAGTTTTGCACTTCTGGTCCTGTGAGTGCAAATGTGAAGATGAATTGGCGGGCCAATTGAATTCACCACCCGCGTAATTCATCCAAACAGTTTCCTCCCTACTCCTCCACTCTCATACAACCTGCTATTCACAGCTTTTCCCTAGCTAATCAAAGGGGAAAAGTCCTCCCAAAGTGTACTGAAAGTTTTAAAAGTTAAGAAAGGCCAGCAACTGCTTGGCAAACTTATTTCAGGCTCATAGCACATATGAGAGATGGGTAAACCTTTTATTACATAGTACTCCTTCTCCAAAAGACTTGTACCACAATAGCCTCACACCAGGTACAGACTGAATGTTTTGCTTTTCTAAGAAGCAGCATTCAATATATTGGTTTTTTTTCCCTCAATGCAAGGCCCTCTACATACACATACCTGGCCTTAAAACAGACATATTCCTGTAGCATTGTTTGTACTGCTAAAATAATGTCTATTATAAATAGATGGCTGAACATTGGTTCTTCAAGTATTAAACCTGAAGTATGCAGTGACCTAGCAGGTATTTAGCAACCCTTAACCACAGACTGGTGCAGAAGAAACAGCTTTTTAAAGTCTGATCAACTTCTCTGAGGTGCTCTTTTACAGAGAGCTATGTAGCCACAGACTAGTAAATCCGGGGTAGGAACTGAAAGAGAAGGGAGGTTGAAACAGTAGGGGAAAGAAGTCAAAAGAGAAAATATTACAGACTTAGAATGGTAGGATGATAGAGTCTCCCAAAACATTTCCCAGGGGTATCTTTAGCTAGGAAAAGCTGCATAAACAGCACATTTACTTGATGGCAAAAGTTCCTGTATTTGTTCTTGGCAGGACCTGTCTTGTTTCTGATCAGGTATGGTTCTGAGTCTGTATGATCCAAACTGCCTGACCCTACAAATACAAACTGAGGCTTGTAAGAACACCTGCCAGAGGATCTACAGAAGTTATGTCCATGCACTTAAATTCACTTCTGCACAGGTACAATCTTCAGGATTTCATAAACTGCTTACCCTGAGGTCTAAGGGCACTGTGAAATCACTGACACATTGCTTACGGCTTCCAAACAGCCAAAGCAGCAGATATGCAGAGGCTGATATTTGTAATATTACCCATTAACTGGAGACACGTATCTTATTGTTGATTGTATTTGAAGCTACCAAAGCACAAGGGCAAAGTCTACCCATACAAATTTCCTGCTCATTAAGGATTGACAAAGAGTGGAAGTCCACAAACCTTCCCTCAACGAGCCTGCGAAAGTGCATTCCAAGTGGCTGCCTTCTCAACAACCAGCTCAGTAGCGGGCAGAAACAAAAGGGCTCTGGTGAGCACAGAGCATCCTCTAAACGCTTGTTGGGAGGAGCAATTTCTGCTTGTCCCTGAAAAACATCTTTCTGAAGGAGCACTGCCTGAAGCAGGCAGCACTGACAGCTTGCAAAAATGAAAGCCCAGGTAGTCAAGGGAACAAAGAGGAAAAAAAAGCGCCTCATTAAAAATTACCAAGCTACCCACAGACTGGGAGGGCTTACTGACAAAATGTTTAACACCACCGGAAAGAGAAGGGCTGAAAATAGGTTACGTTTCCTTAAGATTTGCCTGCATTCATTCTGAGACACGACAGCAGGAGGCCTGTTGCTGACAAGGCAATTGAAACTGGTTAAGCAACAATCCAATAGCTGGTAGAAGTGCTTACCAGTATATAAATGTGCTGAATATTGCCACACTGATGACACTGAAGGGCAGGAAATGTACTATATATGCCAAAAGCATTTCCCACTTCTTATACAGGCCGTCTTTACTTTCTTGGTCACTGATAGCACGTAAAGGTGGGACTGGATTAAACAGATAAGAAATAAATTAAATCACAATTAAATAAAGAAATCAAGACTTGTCGCTAGCAAAAAGTACCTGAAGTTCAGAGACAACTTTGAGAACGTATCAGAAACATTCTGTCTAAACCAATCTGATTGCTTCCTCCACTCCCCCAGCAGAAACATGAAAAACATGCTGCTCCCTGCAGATTGCAAACGGAAGCTTAATAGCAGAGGGCTAGCTAGGCAACCTGCTAGCTAGCATGGTGCCTTCTCTTTTTTTCTGATACAGATTAAAGAGATGGAAAACCTGCCATTACTGGGCAATTTCTTGAGGTGCTCTCATCTCAAGGGGACAAGGTAGGTACATTCCCTACACAGAACAGTTTTTAGAGGTGTAAGTAGAAACTACTCTTGGTCTTAGTATGGCATCTGTAAAAGAAAAAAGTCATCATCATGTAATAATCTTAAATTAGTTATGCTTAATTGTTGTCTGGAGAGGTTCTGTAGTTCCATCCATTCTGTGTCTTTAATTTGATCTTAAGATGTTAGCTATGGACGCAGACTTTGTCCTGCCTTTATAACACTACATGCAGGCAAGTTAAGGGCTCTTGCACAGTTCAGAATACAGGCTCCATACAGAGGCGNGGTACATTCCCTACACAGAACAGTTTTTAGAGCTGTAAGTAGAAACTACTCTTGGTCTTAGTAGTTGTCAAAGGGAGAGGCAGGGATCAGGATATATTCCTTCATTAAGTGCAATGAACCTGGACCCCCTCTGATGGGCTCATCTTTTTCTGTGCTGTGAGGCTTCCTGTTGCTTCACCTTTGAAATTCATGTTTCTATATAAGCTCTGACACACTAACTAAAGGTTAAGAACCTTTACATAATTATCTTCAAAAAAGACTTTTTCTTATTTACAAAAGAGCGGCAGCGATTCCTGCTGCTGCACAGAGCACCGGAGAGAAACTCACAGAGGGCAATAGCATTCAGCATCCCTGTGTAGGGCGGGGCACTCACGCACTGGTAAACAAGCCCCACACGGTCCTGCACAGCTCCTTTCACCAAGTCACTCTTTAGTCTAAGAAGGAAAAATGCTACAAACAAGCCAAACAACAAATTCTGGAGGAGACGCATGGTGATGCCCGACTTATCTCTGGATAAGTTTCTTGTTGTCCTCCTGGTGATGAGATAAAACGATAACAGAACAGGCGTTAGCTACGACTGGTCACTTGCTGGTAGATATTCAGCTCTGAGCAAATCTTACAGACAGTGTCCACAAAAAGGCAATGCGTTACAAAAGACAGGGACAAATACAGTGGTGGACCAAAAAAATGAATTAGAAAGTAATAACAATTGCGTTTATATAGAGAGGGGAATCCCAAAAGATTAGTGCCTAAGGAAAGAGAGCCTCCTTTCATAAAGGAACACACACACACACACACAGAGGTCTTACCGTAAGAGAATCCACAACTTGAAAAAGGCACTGGTGGAGTCTTTGTTTTTGAATGGTATTGGTGGCAGGTCTTTCATATACTTTGTTCTCTCAATGGCTTCCAGTACTTTGGTAAAGATCTCTGAGTTTTTGTAGGCTGATACAATTACCTGAACCCTACTGTAGGTTTCAAGCTCACGTTCCTTGCTTCTGGTGTCCACAGACGTCAGATCCACTGTAAATTTACAAAGTATTTACACTACATATACACATCAATTTCCCTTCCTATCTCTTCCTCCTTGCAACTACCCTTTCCTTCTCTATATCCTGAAAGCTGTAAAGAAGGAAAGGTCCACCAAAAGTATTCAATGTTGCTTTTATTCCTCGCTTCAGTTAGAAGCAGCATGAAGGAATAGATGTGCAGCCACCACAAATTTCTGTGTTTTGTAGCCTCTGTAGAGCTCTGAATGTGGAGTCCTTCGACTGGAAATGCAGGGACTGAGCGATGTGATAGTCAGATCCTTAGGATTTTCCTTACACAGAGAGCTGTGCCACCAGTGAAGTACTACTGCTGCTGAGAACAAGACAGAGCATCAGCTGAGGGAGGACACTGACGAGGATAAAGAGATGATGTTCTGGACATGTATGTTTCAGGTTTTCAGGCAAATTTGAGTTTCAACAAGATCAAATGCCAGGTCCTGCACTTGGGCCACAGCAACCCCAACAATGCTACAGGCTTGAGGCAGTGTGGCTGGAAAGCTGCCTGGCAGAAAGGGACCTGGGGGTTCTAACTGACAACTGAACATGAGGAAGCAGTGTGTCCAGGTGGCAAGGAAAGCCAATGGCATCCTGGCTTGGATTAGAAATGCTGTGTCCAGCAGGAGCAGGGAGGGGATTGTCCCTTTGTGCTCGGCTCTGGTGGGGCCACAACTCAACTATTGTGTTCAGTTTTGGACACCTCATTACAAGAGGGATCTGGAGGTGCTGGAGCAGGTCCAGAGGAGGGCAACAAAGCTGATGAAGGGCCTGGAGAATAAATCTTATGAGGAGTGACTGAAGGAGTGGGGCTGGTTAGTTTGAAAAAGAGGAGTCTGAGGAGAGACCTCATTGCTGGCTACAGCTACCTGAAAGGATATTGTGGAGAGCTTGATGCTGGTCTCTTCTCATAGGTAAATAGTGATAGCACAAGAAGGAATGGCCTCAAGCTGCAACTGGGTAGGTTTGGACTAGATATAAGGAAAAATTTCTTCACAGAAAGAGTGGTCAGGCATTGGAATGGGCTGCCCAGGGAGGTGGTGGAGTCACCCACCCTAGACGTATTTAAAAGCTGTTCAGATGTGGTGCTTGGGGATGTGGTTGAGGGTGAATCTTGTAGAGTAGGACTCTTGCTTGGACTTGGTGATTCTCAGGGTCTTTTCCAGCCTGAATGTTCCTGTGATCCTGTGAAATGCTGAGACACGGCTCCTTGATTTTGTCTTGGTCTCTGCCTGCTCCCATAACCATGGAGCTCCGGTTTTCAGCTCAGCTGAGCTCCTGCTGCAGACACACTGCTCTTCTCCCCTGAAGCTGTTACTGTGCTGTTGCTCTGGGTTTTACCCATCTGCTCAGACAAACTGCTGCTTTAGTATTAAGTTAGAGGACGTCCAGCAGGCCAAATTCCCCTAGCAGGCTGAAAGAAATACGACTTACTCCTATGTACCTTATGAAAGGTAAATGCTTAACAGTGTTAACGTTCCTTTCCTGATAAATCACACACACCAGCAGTTCTGGTACTGGCAGGTGGGAACTTTGTATGTGCTATTAATAGAAGTCATACAGATTCAGCAAGTGCATTACGGATTTCCTTTGTCCCTAATGGCAAAGTTTCAAGAACAAGACCGTTGTTCTCAGGAAAAACTGTTCCTAGAGACTTTTATATTACTCCTCTAGAGCTGATGTCTTTATCAGTAATTTCTGCCCAAAGTTTCCATATTCCTTAGTTTTGCAGTGTTACTTTCAACTTCAAAATACTCTTGTCCAAGAGTCTTAATTTGTCCTCAAAACCTGAATTAGGTTTATGAATACTTCTCTAGTGTTCTGAAAGCTGGAATTCAGCAGAACTGTCTTTAATGGTAAAGAGATGCAAAATGTCTTCTGCAAATACACCCATCCGAAATACATTCCAATGACTCTATCCATGCCGAATACATAGGATCTATTTTCCTCTGCTCTTGGTGTAAATGATACCAGATTATGTCCCTTCATTCACATCATTAAATCACCCCAAAAATATAAACTACCAATTTTCCAAAGACTAAATATTCTGCTGATTCTTTGCTCTAAACTGTATTCTTGCCTTTTCTCGTCACATTCAAAGCCTGACATTTGAAGAATGCACTACTCTCTTTACCAGTCTCTTTTCAAAGTGGGTCTCAGGCTCAAATCATCTATGCTTTTCAAGACTATTCAGATTCATGAAGGCAAAATTATCTTTGCTGTCATACCAGTATTTTCTGCTTCATCCCATTCCAGCTTTGTGTCAACAATGTTCCTCTTTTCTCTCCTGAGATTAGGATGTCATCCAGAGAGTAGGATAACACTGTCTCCTCTGAACGCAACTTTCTGGATTGGTCAAATTCCCTGCTCAACGCCCAGGTAGAAAGTAGCTTACATGCTAGATTTAAAACCAGAAACACAGACATGCATGTGTATGTGTACATAGACATGCACACACCAATGTGTAGTCTTCAAATGTGTATCTGCTGGGCTCAAATATGCACAGGTGCCCTGCAGTGAAACCAAGGCTCCTTTCCAAAGTCTCATGCTAACCCTTTTTCCCCCCTTCATCCTGGATTGGTATAACATTGCTCTTCCGCCTTTGCCAACAGCTTATGATGATCATTGCTCTTTGGTCTGCTCCAGTAGCTCAATCTGGTATTAGCAATTCCCCAAACTTTTGGAAACCTCAGTCTCTGAAACTCTGAAAATTGATGCCTCAAGTCATCTGATACTTATTCTAACATCCTTTCCTCAAGGCAACAACTGTTTTCAGTTGCTTGGCATCACAGAATCCATAATAGACTTTCCACAGTTCTGGGATCATACTGATTTTCCAGCAGCCAGTGGACAGGCATAGGGAGATGCCATCAGGAATCCATAGGCTTCGTGAAGTTGAGATTCTTTTTTGATTGGAAGTTTACTCCTTTCTGCTGTGTTTCAGACCTAAACTTTTGCCAATCTATGGAGCCAGTGGAGAATTTACATGGGCCCCTTGCTTCATCTCTGAGCTGAGAATAATTACAGAGTTGGGGAAGAATTCAAAGACATTCCTATCTCTGGAAAAAACTTCAATTTGGGGAAGAAAACAACTTGTTTGTCTGAAGGAATCCCATGTTTTTATCAAAACAACTTAGTCAAACTTACCATAGAAGTCAAAAGGATTTGATTGCTCAGGACAAGAGTAGCCACAGTCACTAAAGAATGTGATCATTTCCATAGGGTTCCCACAGAAAACCATTTCTCCAAAGCTCATGATGGCTATTTTGTCAAATAACTGTGGGAAGGCAAATGAATATGTTAGCAATATCTACTGAGGAGCAGTGCATTAATTCTTGAGTACAGCTGCTGTCTTGGTAATAAAAATGCTTTTATCAGGGAAAATTAGTTTTGACGTATTCAAACTTCCTTAGTGTATTTCACTCAAAGGAAATTTGTCCTTTCTTTTGGTCTTCTCAGTGGTTATGCAAGATGACAAATTTTAAAGCTCTTAAAACTAGTGGTTCTCAAAACTGTCAGCAACAGCAGCATTACAGAGGCAACCCACACACAGAAATGGGAGCCGTGGGCTTCTGACTTCACTTCTAATGCTCCTTCACTTACTGACTGACCTCCTTTGATGCTTAGCAACTCCAGTCTGTAAAATCTCCATACTGTTGGAAAAAGTCATCCTGAAGTGCTTAAGGACTTCAACAGCATTGCACTTCGGGTGAACGTTTGCCAATGCAGGGTTTCCACAGGCTATGAACAATCTACATTCCCAAGGCACCAAGACTGCTTTCAGTCCAGAAAAGCACTTTCACTCCCTGCTGGCTTTATGACCACTTACACTGAATTCAGTCAGCCTTGCATTCACGTGGTGGGTGATGGAGGTATCAGAAGAGCAAAATGTGAAACAGTAATGGAAGGGAAAAATGCTCTCTGCAGCATAAGCATAAGCAAGCCACATGATCAAGGAGTACCTACATCACTTGACACAAAGACAGAAAAAGAAGCTTTCAGGTTTTTTTCCCCAAGTCTTGGCTTAATCTCTCTTAAGCTGCAACTGTTACTGAAATGTGAACATGTAAACTGCTATTTTCCACAGTGCCTGCACACATGGCTTCTCTCAGTGTTTTTGATTTAGGTAGCTGCAGAACACCACGGTTAGGCAGTGTGCATGCTGTTTGCACAGGGCATTATATGTTCAAAAGTGCCCTGTGACTGGTGGAAGGCCAGACCTGCAACATTCAAGGCAAACCTATGTTCATGCAGTGGGGAAGGAAGAGAGCTTTTGGAGGAAACTATACTGGATCTTGAACTCTTGTCCTGAAAAAAAATCTTAGGTACTAAAAAAAAAAGAAATAATAAAATTAAAAACCAGACCAAAGCAAACAACCAACCCACCAACCCCTCCTCCAAAAAAACCCAACAAACCCAAACAAAACTCAACAAAACCAAACAGTGAGTAGATATCATTTACCCTGAAAAGTTCTGAGCGAGGCTGGTGGATTGTAATAATCACTATCCTGTCCTTGTGGGCAAGATCTGAGAGAAGTGAGACAATATGATTTGCAGTCAGGCAGTCCAGCCCGGTTGTTGGTTCGTCAAGTAGCATGATCTCTGTGAAATGACAAGGAACAACACTAAATGTCACATAAGTGGGGAGGAAGGATCATAGATTTTGGCTTTGAGGCTCAGTTGGCAAATAGTAGAGAAATGACCTGTGAAGTTCCATGTGTAAAACAGTGCATGCATTCATATTGGCATCATGTGAATTTTCAAGTTTAGCGCTTAGCCAGTTTGGTTTCAATCACTAGGAATAAGGACATAAAAACTGCTGCAGGATTAGAGTGAAATCTTTCTTGCTNGAGGGCGAGGTTAGAAAGCAAGATGGAGTTCAGCCAGCAGCCTCAGCTCTCCCCAGCAGGCAGAGCTCCCAGCAAAGAGAGAGCAAGCAAGTGACTGTGTCTTTGTTTTGTCTTTCCTTTGTACACATCTCAGCAAGACTGTGAGGGAAGTAGACCTCACCATTGTTTTCATTTCTCAGCCTATGATCTAGTTCTTCTCACCAAAACATGCTAGATAGGCTCAAACTAGCACAACTAGGAATGAGGACATAAAAACTGCTGCAGGATTAGAGTGAAATCTTTCTTTGCTAAGTTAAGGTGAATGTTGAAGTTTTCCAAATTAGCCTTAATGCATACATCTGTTTCTAAGAACAACGACGGCAAATTTCAGTGTGTATATGAATATAAACAATTAGCTAGAAGTTACAATCTGAATGAAATAATTACCTAGAAGTTCTAATATGAATTAAATCTATAGACACACAATTTGTTATGGACAAAGATAAGCTAAACTCCAGGATATATAATTCCACAGATGAGAGAATTTTGGCACATTTCTTTATGGTTTTATTGCACACAGAAGGGTCAAAGTTACAGATTCATTATTTGCACATAGACGAGATACAGCACAGAAGAGGGTAACTCAACCTTGATGAAGATAAGAGAGGAGGAGAGCTTTCTTTATAGCTTTACCTACATAGAATTATAGTGTTTACTATAGAGTTTAGTGAACTAACTGAGCAATTACTACACCAAACGAACTGTCCAGGAATGAGCAGTAGCAGTGTTATACCTCATTTGGCTACTTAAATGCTCTTTCCAGCCTGGTATGCAGTCCTGGCACTTCTGTACCCCTACAGGGACTCCAGAATCCAATAATTTCATCAAACTGTTTCCAAACTGACATTTACAGTGCTGTTCCTCATGGTTAATCTTTCTGGTTAGTCTGCTTTGGTTTTCATTGATCACAGTGTTTTTGGCTCTGGATGTACACGGTGCTTATACATACATAACTCACAGGCAGCTACTCCACTACAAAGCTCAGTGAGTGCATTTGTATGTCTCTAATACACTCAAGATATACATTAAATATAGCAAATATAATGTAGGTAATGTGCCACAACCAACACTGCAGACACAAGACAGTCAAGCCCAGATAGACTTAAAATGGATACATGCAAGTCTAAACTTACATTCAGTCCCTAGGACTTTAAAACTGGCCACTTTACAAGGCCAACTCATAGATTAAGAGGAGACCCCACTCATCCTTTTCTGCCATTACTGGACTAGCATTTGCTGAATTACAGAACATAAAAGCTTTAGTATTGTAAAGTGCTTTATGGAGGCCCACGGCCAGAGCACAAAGTGACATTGGTTTTGACAATCCATGCAGTGGTACTCACTGGGATCTTGTAAGAGCTGGGCTGCAATTGAAACACGGCGCCGCTCACCCCCAGAAACTCCAGCAAAAATACGGTTCCCAATCATTTTGCCGGCGATGTGGCTGAGACTCAGCTCAGCCAAAACTGCATCCACCTGCAATATAATTACGATTTAGAATCATAGAATCAACCAGGTTGGAAGAGATCTCCAAGATCATCCAGTCCAACCTAGCACCCAGCCCTAGCCAATCAACCAGACTAAGTGCCCCATCCAGGCTTTTCTTGAACACCTCCAGGGACGGTGACTCCACCACCTCCCTGGGCAGCCCATTCCAATGCCAATCACTCTCTCTGTGAAGAACTTCCTCCTAACATCCAGCCTATACTTCCCTCGGCACAACTTGAGACTGTGTCCCCTTGTTAGAAAGACTAAGCACAGTCCAACACAGATACCTGTGTGCGATGTTTAAAAAGACTGGAGGAAAAGAAGACATTATTTTTATCTATGACTTTCCCAATATGCTGATTGCATCCACTCACTTCTGTTTGATCATTTGTAATACATTACTTCAATTATTGTTTTTAAATGTTATTTTCATCTATTCTGAAATTAGTAGCATTTTTGCTTCAGCTAATATAAGGGATTGAGTTCAGAAATGGGACTACAAGTTACCACATGAAGCATAATTCACTGATCTGTCTTCCAAAATAAGGCAGCATAAAGGTACATCAGTTCTGAGGAATTGTAAAATACTAAGTGGAAGATAGGTGAAGAGACCAACATCAAAAGCCTTTGGTCAGAAGTATCCAATCTTTTCTGTCAAAAGAGGCCTGAAAGACTCTGAATTTCAGTGGAGCTGAAACACATCTATTTTTATCCAGAAAGTAGCTTGCAGAGGGCTTCTTAGACCAGTGTTTTACACAGCTGTTCTGATTAGTCAGAGCCATCCAGCAGGATCCAGAGTAGTTTCAAGGACTCCTCTGCTCTCCATGAGGATTGGGCTTACCAGCTGGGGAAGGGGAACTGGCTTCAATACCGACAGCAGCATCTCCTACAGCAGTAACTGCTGGCAGCTTTGGGCGGGAGAGCTTTGTCCTGGCACAACAGTGATTCTCTGGGCCGTCATCACAAGCCTTTTGCAGAGGAGCACCAGAGACCTTGCATCATCCTCCTCAGCAGAAGGATTTATTCCAATTTTCATAATGAAGACTGCAAAACCTTATAAACTTGAAACACAGCTATGGACGGCAAGTGTTGCTGCTGAAAGCATTACGTGACCCAACATCTGCTTGTCTGGTGGAAGACGACAAAATACAGACCTTCTTTTTGATGAGGTTGTTGGAGCATTTCTGAAGAGTTAGTAAAGCAGTGTAGGTCAGAGACTCTTCTATGGTGAGGAAGCTTAACAAAGTGTCACTCTGAATTAACAAAGAAGGGAAGAGGAGGACACAGTCAGTGCTATAGGAATTAAGATCTTGCCTTTGCATGCACTACCTCCATTTGTTGATACAATTCATTAGTTGCTTTGTACCAGACGCTACACAACAATTACAGCAGATCACACTACTCCATTACACTAGCAGATTTGTTTTCTTTAAAGCATGGTGCACAAGAATAAATACAGAAATCAACCTGTGGCACGTAAGAGAAGCAATCTCTAAACTGTTCTCTCTTCAACTGATGCCCATTCACGTACACTTCACCAAAGAAGTTTTCTTTATCTCCCAGTCTTCCTGATACTGCATCCAGAAGTGTTGTTTTCCCAGATCCTTTCAAACAAAAGAGATTAACTTTATGATTTCAAGAGCTAGTAGCCTCACTGGGTTGGAGACATATAAAAAGAAGAAAGGCGGGTTTATAGAATAGAATAGAATCAACCAGGTTGGAAGAGACCTCCAAGATCATCCAGTCCAACCTAGCACCCAGCCCTAGCCACTCAACCAGACCATGGCACTAAGTGCCTCATCCAGGCTTTTCCTGAACACCTCCAGGGACAGAGACTCCACCACCTCTCTGGGCAGCCCATTCCAATGGCAAATTTATTCTCAATAACACTAAAATAATAGATCCTGAAAAGGCAGCTAGTTAAGGAAAGGTAAATGGGAAAGCTAGAATATGTGTAAATTAGCATTTAATTAGTACAAATACAAACACTTCACAGAGGAACACTTGGGTTTATAAGTAACCTTATTTTTTATTTAAGTTGCAATTGTTAGTTAGATGACAGACTATTGAACTCTGAACACCAGAGTAGTTTTGCAAAGCAGAGGTTAAAATCAACTGCAATTCCATTATTTAAAATGCAGACCTCGATCCCATTCATGTAACTGTGGAAGTCACCGGTTTGAATTCTGACCTTATTTCTTTTAAAGTACTGGAACAACTTACCGGAATTTCCTAAAATCCCCATAATCTGGCCACTCTCTATGTGAAATGAAACATCCTTAAGTATCTGTCTGCTCCATTTTTTACAGTATGAAGAAAGGTTCCACCAGGGGCCAACATGTTCACTTGGAAAACAAACATGAAGTAATTAAAGAACTAAATACTTAAACTTCAAACAAAATGTGTAAAGCAAGTAAATGGTGTGTAGCTACTTGCGTGTGGGATAGGACCATGCAAGGGTTTTGAAATATTGAACACATAAACAATTCTTTCAATTTTTCCCCTCCTCATGACCCCCAGGCATTATCTTTTTAGCTTCAGTGTTATCTGGAAGCTAAAACAAAGTCTGAACAGATTTCTCAAAATGATTGCTAGGAGGCTTTCAGACTACAACCTAAAGGGGAAACTTGACCTGAGGCTTTATTTGTTGATGATGTTTGCCAGTCACTAACCCACCTGAACGTGTTCTTAGGGCCTCATATCACCCTCCTGGCAGCAGCAGGACAGGCAGCAGGGAGGAGCACAATCATTGCAGATCCTCTGAAGCATCTCCTTCAGTGATGTGAAGGAGAACTGGCAAACCCTCTGGAGGGCAGACTGGGTTTGCCTCCCTCAAGTCATGTACTCTACCTCTGTGACAGGCAGACCAGCACCATGAGGCAGCCCAAAAACACCCTTCCTCTACTGGTCCGAAGTCAAACCCACAGCCAACCAGTCCCAGTCCCTCTCCCCTTGGTCTCTGGGGGTCAGAGCAGCTCCTGGAAGGGAGGGGCTCACCTACTATCCTCGCTGGCCCTACCTGATGGTGTAGGAGATGCCTCGGACACTGATGTTGTTGGACAGCTGCCCTGCAGCCTCTGCCTCACTTGTCTGCCCGCTGCTGCTGCTCCTCTCTGGGGCAGAAGAACCTGTGCCCAACATCCTGAGGTGCAGGGGCCCCACAGGCTTCCTCCCTCACGACGCTGGCCAGGTATCCAATCCTGCCACCACCATGCCTCCCTTGTCACTGGGCAGAGGCAGCTCCTCACTGACCCCGGGTCAGCGTGGGTCACTGCCCCAGTGCTTGCCACCCGAGCAAGCACTAAAAAGAAAACAGAGAAGCTCTCAGTTGTGTCTTTCTCCTGCGAACAACTGATCGGTGATTAGCTGAAGCTCCTATCTGATGTACCTTTAGCCTGAGCTGTTACAGTCCCAGAGGAAGGGAACGTTTCCCAGTCCACAGGGTCACACCAGCTTCAGAGACACAACGTGCCAAGAGGCATGGCGCTGCCGTGAAGGCGGCTGGAAAGGGCTCAGCTGGAAATTCAAGAGAAGAGAGATTTCCAGAGCTTTCAAAGAGCCTACAAACTACCACAGGGAGCAAGACCTTTGACCACCCACATGAAGGAAGCCATGGAAACTGTCTCACGAGACAGTGCCAGCTGGACAGCACGCAAGGGCTTGCCGGTGAGTGAGAGCTGTGCGTAACGGGAAGGAACTCGACAGGCTCATCCTCTCTCAGCTACAGCTCTTGTCCGGGGCTTTCTCAGGCAGCAAGACTTTAGCTCCTTCACCTGTGACATGTGGAGTTGAAAGCATCCCTTAAAAGAGCACACTGGAGATGAAGTTGGCACCATGTAAGCCATGATGAGATGTCATGGTGGTGGGGCTGGGAGAAGAGCTCTTCAAATGAGGGTGGAGCAAGAAGTCCCTGAGCATGGACAGGAATGGCTTCCTCAGGACATGCTTTCAGGCTCCCCTCATTTGTGGGGACCACCTCTTTTTTAAAAAATGAAGTTCAAAGTAAGCAAGTGTGCAGAGTGCTTTGACAGCAGAGAGAATGTGGAGGGCTTTAAGGAGACTTTTCCAAGCTGCTTTCTGCCGTATATCTGAAGAGTTTAATTACCCTCATTTGATACGAGAGCAAATGTGCACACTGAGATTGTGTGGTCACCATCTGCCAAAGATACCACAGGAACAGATAAGATCTGCTACATGGGCAACAGGTCTGTTTGCCTTAACTAGGAATCAGTTTGACTTTTTGGAAAGGCACGAGGTTCTGGGAGTGATATGGCTGTTTGGCATAAACACTACGGGCATGCACACAGAATTAAATCCAAAGCAAATTCTTAACTGCAGTTATATGCAAAAGGTTAACCAAGCCAAGTAGAGACTCACAGCTCGCGAGTCCAAGTTGAACTAAGAGGGGAAAAAGAGACTGTACTTGTGGTCATCCACCTCTTCCATAAAGCCTTCAAGTTAAGGAGTCCCTGTGGAATTCATTAAAAATTATAATTTTAGTGGATCTTAATTTTCAGGTGCCATAATTTATGAGTTTTAATCTGCACCATTTTGATCCAGCAGGGTAACTTTGCAGCAGCAGTACATTTTTTCCTCAAAAGCAGAAATAGAGCTGAGTCTCTTTATGGTGATGTGAAATTTATCTCCATTTAGAAAGCAGCATCATTTAAAGTGAAAGCAAACAGAAGAGCATAGCACAGCAGGTTTGGCCCTCAGTAGAACAAGGTACATTTCATGCTGATTAACCGTTAGCTCATCTCAGCCCTTCAGACTTCTGCAGCAACAGTTACAAGCCATAAAATATACTTCCTCTTCTGCTTTGTCTTTTCCAAACTCAAATTCTAACAGCAACTTAGGTATTGTAATTAACTATTGCAATTACAACTTTTCCAGACCAAGACTGAGGACAGTATTTTTCGTTCCGAAGAAGATAACAGTCTGTATTTCACATACGGTGGAAAGGCAAATGTTCTCGAGGTCAAAGAACTCAACTACCAGGTACAAGCTTTATTTATATACCGATCTTCAGCAGGGAGCACATCCAGCACTATCTGTTTGTACACAGCAGTAATTGTAAAAGTCAAAACTGCAAAACCAAGGAAAAGTCAAAAAATCAAAAGTTCATAACACTAATTCACATTCCAATTTCTCAGTCTTGAGACAAACACAAACCCTATGAGGAGAGGCTGAGGGAGCTGGGGTTGTTTAGCCTGGAGAAGAGGAGGCTCAGGGGGGACCTCATTGCTGTCTACAACTACCTGAAGGGAGGTTGTAGTCAGGTGGGGGTTGGTCTCTTCTCCCAGGCAACCAGCAACAGGACAAGGGGACACAGCCTCAAGTTGTGCTGGGGGAAGTATAGGCTGGATGTTAGGAGGAAGTTGTTGGCCGAGAGAGTGATTGGCATAGGAATGGGCTGCCCAGGGAGGTGGTGGAGTCACCATCCCTGGGGGTGTTCAGGAAAAGACTGGATGAGGCACTTAGTGCCATGGTCTGGTTGACTGGATAGGGCATCCAGGTTGGACTGGACAATCTTGGAGATCTCTTCCAACCTGATTGATTCTATTCTATTCAAATTATTCCTGTGAGAGCTGAGGCAGAGGGATTTTCTCTTCAACTAGGGATGTCAGGAGCCCTTGCTGGCAAGAATAACAAGCAGAGCATGGAAACCATGCTTGGCTGTGAAAGAACTTTTATACATGTTGTGCTAGTCTGAGCCTAGCTAGAATGTTTTGCTGAGAAGGATTAGATCACAGGCTGTGAAAGAGAGAACAATGGTGATGTCTACTTCACTCAAAGGCTTGCTGAGAGGTATAAAAACAAGAATCAAAACACAGATAAGGCACTTCTGATTGGGAGCTCCGAGCTGCATTTCTCTTTCTAGCCTCTCTGCCGTCTCTCTGATTAATCCACTTTGCTTCCTAACCCCCTGGCCAAACCTCCATTCTTCCTTGGGACTGGGGTAAGGTTGAGAGGGGTAGGAAAGGGTGGAAGGGCGGTTGGAAGCCCCTCCTGGGGACTCAGGTTTCTGGGAGGGCTGTTGTGTTTCTGTATTACCTTTTATCTTGTATACTTCTGTATATACTGTAAATATCTGCTTGTAAATTGTGCCAGCTGTAAATATAAGCTTCATTCAAATTTCCAGAGCTGTCTGAGTCTAGTCTGGGTGATTTCCAAAGTGGGGGGCAGTGGGGAACACCCAAACCATCACATCTTTTATTTTGGCACCCAACGTGGGGCAAATTGATTTTGAGCAATTGTTAATTAACTCTGAGAATCAGAATGAAACTAATGAAGCTATTTTACTTAGTGGGGGCTATTGTGTGGCCTATTATCTGCTTTCTGGTCTATAACTGAGTCAAAACACAAATTGGTTACTTTTTGTTTAATCTAATTTTGAAGAAGATAAAATCACAGATTACATCCATTTTTTGGAGTTGTAGGGATTTCATCCTTGGCTATACAGGATTTAACATCACTGAGTCTTTTACCAGTAACCTTACAGGAACATTTACCAGTAGCATTACAGGAAATGGAAAGAATTGTGCTTTATCTACAGCTTTAATGAGAGTGATTCTGCCTAAGGCCCAAGTGCCTGACCCTTGTTCTGAATTTTATTCACGTCAGACTGTGGTATTTCTGTCGTGCGTGAACTTAGGTCTTGTGATTTTGATTTTCATATTAATTTTGGCATAATATAAGAGAAATTTGAGTGTGATGCCTTTAAGAAGTAAAAAGAAGGGGCCAGTGTCCCAGACAAACAATAAACAGAGTGAGATAAATGGCAATCCGAATCAAAACACTGCTAGCTTGGGGGGAGAGCAAGAGGGGGCCACCACTGCACTTCCTCCCCTAGATTCTGGGAAAGCTGCCAATGTTCCCACTAAAAACAATAACATGGCACAATGCCCAGGAACGGAGATAGCAGCTCAGGCCAATTCAACTAATTCAGCCAGTTCAACTCCTCAGGCAACAGGAAAAACCCTAGTCCTACGGAAGATTTGGACTCACAGGCCTCAGGCCAGACCCCCAATAATTCAAAACCGCTAGCGGAGTTGTCAAAGTCCGTCTCAGCTCACATCTTTTTGGTGCCAGCCAAAGTACAGGCTAAGACAAAACATTCGACAAAGAGTGATTCAAAAGAGGACTTAGGGAAGGGGACCTCTGATGCTCAAGAGGAGGAAGAGGAGACCTATAGTCTTTGAGATTTGGCGAACATGCTTAAATCCCAGTACTCTGATGAGAGGAGCACTGTGAGGTTGGCTGCCAAGAAAGAGGATGGTTCTGAGGAGTTTAAGAGTGCTCTTAGGAAAGTTCTGTTTCTAGGCCAGGGACAACCAGAACAACAAGAGGAAGAGAAGGAGGATGACATCCAGGATTCCAATAATCCCCACAGAGAGGTCAGGGAAATTAGAAAGGAATAGTCAAGGGAATCAGGAGAGCCAATCCTAAGTTGTCTGGTGAGATGATGATGTAGTCACAGCTGCAATGGACAGGGGAAGGGCAACTGATGGTGTCTACCTAGACCTGAGTAAGGCATTCGACTCTGTCCCACATGACATCCTGGTCACCAAACTGGAAAAGCACAGACTGGATGGGTGGAGCACTCACTGGATAAGGAATTGGCTGGATGGTGGCATGCAGAGAGTGGTGATCAATGGCACAATGTCCACCTGGCG
>WAAF01007567.1:14118-134388 GCA_013400475.1 Tricholaema leucomelas | reverse complement strand
CCAGGAGGAGACAAATTCCACCTAGACACCAGCAATCACCTGCGTCACTGTGGATACTTCTGCGTGACTGATTCGGTGAGAACATGACCAAGTGGGATGGTCAACCTACTTCAGCTCTTTCAAAGAGAGTCATGGAACTGCAGAGTGGCAGAAACAGAGGCAACAATGCCAGAAAAGTAGCTGTCACTTCTTCAGCTCTCCACAGCAACTGCAATTATTCCAACAATTTAATGTATTTCTGTTGACAAACAGTATTATTTTAACATATTCTGTACTTGTAACATCGTAACTTTGAAGATTTTTATTGCTAAATAGTTTATCATTGTAATTGAAAGGACTTGTTTCTTCCTTTGTTAGGTTAACATGGACTCCCAGATTCCCTGGTATGAAAAACTTATACAGATGAAAATGCCATGGAGCTGGAAATTGGATCCCCGTTCTCATGTGTCAATAATCCGAAATCTGAATTTAAAAGTTCAAAGTGGTCAAATGCTAGCTATTATAGGAAGCACTGGTAAGAGCAATGACATCTCATGATTTCACCAAAGCTCAGATGAAATACACAGAGCCAAGAGTGCCCTGCAGTCTTTTTGATGGCAAAATCTAGTTGAGAAACAGCTATTGGAAACATGTCACTTAAATACACTCTTTAAAACATATGAAGAGACACAGTATGAGGAAAACAAAGTGCAACACTGGGAAAAACAGTTGTGTTATGACTTGTAGTTATTTACTGTTTGTTTCCTGAGGTGTAGTGGGGCCTGTGGTCTGCATTCACAGCTCTGCTAGACATGCAGCAGCTTCATGGCTCAGTTTCAAAATAGGCCAATTGCAGCCCTTACCCAGGTACATAGCAGGCAAACGAGAGCAAATCCTATAGAAAAGATCAGTGGCCACTTGCACAGCCAGAAGTAGGAATGCCCTTCAGACTGAAACAACTCTAACAGGATAGAAGATTGCATTTGGAGTCACTAAGAGGGACAGAATAGAAAAGACAGCTCATTTGCTGTTTGGCTTTGAAACACCTCGCTTTTTTCTTTTTTTTTTTTCACTTTCAGTTTCTGCTGTGATTGGTTTAATTTTCTCCAGGATGAGGCTGGCTAATGAAGGAGCAGTGGCCTTTATCCGCTGTGGTTAGTGGTTAGTTGAGTGTGAGCTCATGTAAGGGAATAAACAGCAGGCATGTGACCTGTTAAAGTGAAGTAAAAAGGTACCCATACTCTGGAGGCAAACCCCCCCACGCTATGTTTCCGCTAGACTCTTCCATTAGCTTAGCTCAATGATTCAGTGAGGATGCTCTCTCTCAAAGGCAAAGCATATTTGCCAAAGAAGATTCGTCCTTATTTCTGCAAAAGAGATATTTCTTCCCCATTGCCATGTGATTTTTTTTCTTAGCACATATTCTTAATGTAATTGACATTGTACCTTAGAGATCCTTCTGATAATAAAAGCAAAAGCTGTGATGAGGTAATATACTGAGTTACAGATATAGCACCTTCACAAGGTAACAAACACTGAGCACAAAACCCTTTCAGCAAACTAGTCAAACTATTTTTAAAATCTGTTTATCATCTATTTTATCAGATGCCTTAGTAAGATGGATTAAACTGCTGACGGGTTTCACATTGTCAGCGGCAATCAATATGTCACTCCTAAATAGAGCAATATGTGGTTTACAGATGGATGAGGGGTTTTTTTAATATGTCTATATTAAGAAGCAAGTGTGGAGTTAATCTTTCAACAGGGAGACTAGAATAGAATAGAATAGAATAGAATAGAATAGAATAGAATAGAATAGAATAGAATAGAATCAACCAGGTTGGAAGAGACCTCCAAGATCATCCAGTCCAACCTAGCACCCAGCCCTATCCAGTCAACTAGACCATGGCACTTGCTACTGATCTGTTCAACATAAATGTCAAAGTAGTTTCTGTTTCAGCAGATGTGCTACTATTCTGATTCTCCTGTTCACTTGGAAAGAGAAAGCAAGGGGAGGGAAGCCCTGAGCTGCTTTGTCATGAAACATTATAAAATGTTATGCCTTTCTGTGTATGGAGTGCACCTTTACAAGCACTCCACAGAGCTCTCCTTTATATCTGCTCATAAACTAACAATAGTTACAGCTCTCTCTGCCTAGGTACCAAGTGCTCCATAGAGTTTCTTTGCACACCCATCTAATCATAATTAGAGAGCTATGTGTGTTTATGCACAGTATTGTACAACAAAAAGGAAAAATTCGTTTGCTATTTAAATCCAAATCAGGTGTTCCATTGTTTTATTTTTTTACTTCAGAGTAGGAGCCAGCTTTTCTTAATTAAGTTATTTTTTTGTCCTAAGTAATAATATTTTTTATTTTGGCTTTTTTCAGATTCTTATTGTCTGTATAATTGTCTGTATAATCATTCAGCACCTTAGTCACTCAGCTGTCCAAAATCAGAGTTCCATCCCTAAAGCAAGCTCTTGCCAAGGAGCTAGGGCCCAGCACAGGCCACCTCTGTTTCAAACAGGAAAGACAGGTAAGAGGAGGACAAAGTGATCTTGTTCCTTTAGTTCATGGAGATATTCTCGATGCTCAGCTACCCTGTTCTGCTAAGAAATGACAGAGGGTAAAGCAATGTATTCCATTCCAGAGGAGAGAGATCTACTGAGCCTGAGCTTGTGGTTTCTTTCAAGACCATTCTGTCTTTCTGACTTTGGAAAAGCCAAGCTGGGGAAGACACATGATGGAACAAAACCTTCTATCCTCTGGCTGTGACTAGATCACCTTTGAAAAAGATCTCTTGGAAACTAATTCAATTTTCAATCTTGATTTTTCTAGCTGGTGGGAAGACATCTCTGCTCGATGTGATAACCTGCCGGGATCACGGAGGCAAAGTCAAGTCTGGTCAAATCCTGATCAATAACAAACCCAGCACTCCTCAGCTTGTTAGGAAATGCATAGCTCATGTGCGGCAGGATGACCGACTGCTCCCCCACCTGACTGTCAGAGAAACGCTGCTGTTCACTGCCAAACTGCGTCTTCCAAAGTTCTTCTCAGACTCACAAAGGGAAAAAAGGGTAATTAAGCTGTTGGGGGAAAAAATAAAGTTGTCCAAAAATGTGTCTGACAGGAGTTATCCAGGAGCTCCTGCGTATTTGGAGTCAGAACAGCTAATCTGCCATTTTAAAATGTATATTACGAATTGTAAACAGTTTCCTTCTTTCAAGATAGAAAGAAGTAATCGTTCCAAAGCTCACAAAAAATGAGCTAGAGAAAGCTTTAGAGTGGCTGAAAGAACTAAATTGCTGGTTGCTGAGTCGTAATGTTTTAATGCTATCTCTAAAACCAGGATTTATTTTCAAGTGTCACTTGGTCAGATAGCAGTGAAACATCCAGATCAATTTTAACCACATTAATAATATTTCCAGATTTATCTCTGTGCAGACAAACTCTTGTTTTATCTCTGTTCCCCTTTGGATCCCCCAAGGTAGAAGAAGTCATAGCAGAACTACGCTTGCGACAATGCGCAAACACCAGGGTAGGCAATGAGTACCTCCGTGGCGTTTCGGGAGGTGAGAGGCGGAGAGTGAGCATCGCTGTGCAGCTGCTGTGGAATCCGGGTGAGCAAAACTCTGACGCCTTCCTTGTGCCCGCCGCAGGCCGCTGTGGGAAATGGGGCAGTAATTGAAGGGAGCAGCTTTCAGGAAAGAGTCATACACACAGGTTCCCCTGGGGCAGCTCGACGATTTCATTTCATACTCGGGACACTTAGCAGGTCTTGCACCACCTTCTGCCAGAGGTCACGTATCCATAGCAATCTTAGGCACAGTGACTAGGTGCTGGTCCATGTGCTTAAACTGAAACCAGTGCTAGTCACAGATCATACTGGTGTTATTGCAATAATAATTCAGCAGCCAACCCACGCTAGCTTCTGTCACCTTTGCCAGTGGAAAAGTCGCGATGGAGCGAGGTGAATCCCTCCAAAAGCTCTCATCCACTGCTCTCTAACACTGTCATCACATAGACTACTGAGAGTTGCCTGAAGTCACTGCCACAGCTGGGGTGCTGTTTGTGCGTACCAGCACGAGCTTTGTTTATTATCTGACCACATGCCACAAGTTACTTTGGAAGGCTGCTCTTCTACTGTAACATCAGGATTGTTTTCTTCTCCTCCAGCCTAGCCCGTTTACATGTGTAATGTTAACAGGAAAGATCATATTCCTGGATGCATAGTCGGCCATTGTGATCTTGTGCAGCTCACTGCAGTGGCTGGCTGATGCCACAGGTGAACTAGAAATTTCCACTGTTTTCAGTAGAAGCAAAATATGAGGCTAAATCTGCAGGGGATTTTGCAGGATTGAATTCCCCTATCTGCTCTCATATATATCAAAAGCATTACTAATCTTGGCTGAGCCTCTGGTTGAGCAGGATTTCCCATGGGTTCTCCCTCTGGGAAATGGATCTGAGAAAATGTTTTGCTTGTGTAAAGTTATATTTTTTTGTTAATTACAGGAAAATATAAGTTGGTGGGGTTCTTCTGGTTGGTTTTTTTTTTTGTTTTGGTTTGGTTTTTGTGAGAAGTGATGCTCAGGGAAAGATAAGTTGGTACTGAAGTAAGAAAATAATTTGTTCTAGGGAAAATAAGCAAAACTTTCTTAACATTTCAAATGCTATACCCCTCAACACAAAAATTATGTCTGTGTACAGACATTGCCTTGAACTGGTTGAGAACATTTGGTTCCATAGTAACACAAATATGGTCATAAACCACTCTATATAAGTAATATAAGTAAAAATAAGTAACAAACCACTTTCAAGTTTGCAATAACCAATTGTAAAACAAATTAAAGATACAATAATGCATATCTTTTCATATATATGTGCAAATGGGTGCAAAATAGAGTGGTTGGGAGGGGGAGGAGATACCTAAAAATACTCTGTGAGCACAGCACACATGAATAGTGCAAGAGCATTTAGCTCAAAATATTTCAGTAGAGAGGACACAAAAGTGGTACTATTGCATTAATTAATATTCAAATACCTGATGCAGTGCAATACTGCAGAAAGTAATGTAAATTTAATAAGGAACCAAAGTCTGCACTCCAATGAAAAAGAAATAACATTTAAAAATCTTGTTTCTAGTTTGAGTAAGAGAAGATTTAAAGTCATTACTCTCGATCACAATATTCAGGAAGACAGTGGAAGAAAACAGTTGTTCACTGTTAGATGATGTGGGTATGGAATATACTTTGCACTTCAGAAAAAGAAGGACCCTCTCAGTGAGATTTCATACAGCGGCACCGTGTCACTCGGAACGCGGTTTCCAAATCACAGTTACATTTGTTGTCTTCGGCAGGAATACTCATCCTTGATGAACCTACATCTGGACTGGACAGTTTTACTGCGCATAACCTTGTCATAACACTATCCAGACTGGCCAGAGGAAACAGATTAGTTCTCCTTTCGCTTCACCAGCCCCGGTCAGATATCTTTCAACTGTTTGATTTAGTTCTTCTGATGACTTCTGGAGTCACTGTCTATTCTGGAACAGCGAGAGACATGGTCCAGTATTTCACACAACTGGGCTATCCCTGCCCAAGGTACAGCAATCCTGCAGATTTCTATGGTTAGTATCAAACACTGTCATTAAAACAAAACAAAACAACCCCCCTCGAAAAAAACCCCAAACCTTGGAAATCATTTGCTTTTGTAAGTGTATCAGCTAATATTGATTTTTATTGTCCATAACTGTCTCAAGAATGCCTTATAACTGACTCAAATCAACGGTGCAACAAGTTCAGTTTTTAATAAGATCCTTATTTGTCAGTACAGGAAAGGTAAGAAAAACAAAAGGGACAAGGAAAGTCGCTTTTAAATAATCCTTCTAACTCTTCCACGTGTTTTGCACACATATTCCCATGTGTTAGCTGGTCGAAACTTCTGCCCTCACTTGAAAAGCCATGGATAAACTGGGTTTCTGGAGCCAGTTCTCTGATCATGAAATGCAGAAAGCTACTTTTCCAGGCTGATGAATAACACGTACTTGGAATAGTAAATGGGAAGCAGAAGTGCTGCTCAATAGAGCACACTGGAGAGGAGGAAAACCAAATCCAGAACAGCGATCTTTTTATTTCTCTCCTCAAAGAAAGCTAACTGTATGGTTCCAAATCCATCCCTCTGAAGTTTCTTTGCAACATGCATAGGGAATCTGGCCCTTTTAATCTAATGGCAGTAGTTACTTACCACAGAGGTTGGTTCAGTTCCAGCCCTTAGGACTTTGCACTCAAGTTGGCTAGGAAACCTTGTACAGAGAGCAGTCTCCATCCTCTGGCATAACCTCTTTGGCTGTGTTTATGTGGCAGCCGGTATCAGCTGTGCAGATATAAACAGAACTTAACCTCTGTGTCAAGCGCTGCAAAAAGACCTTTGTTTCCACTGTGTTTCAGAGCAGTCCTCAGGCAAAGGCAGACTTGAGGAAGACTTGCAGCACCCCCATATGGGAATGGAGGCAGTCCTGAGGAAACCTGTAGCTACAACCCGTGGTTACAAACCTCCACTACATGGAGGCAGCGAGATATAAGAAAGGGAAAACTGGGCAGAGGAACCTCATGAGGTTCAACAAAGATAAATGCAGAGTCCTGGGCCTAGGAAGGAACAATAAACTGTGCCAGTACAGGTTGGGAGGGGATCTTCTGGAGAGCAGACCTGTGGAGAAGGACCTGGCATCCAGGTCAAGCAACATCCAACAAGCTATCCATGGGACAGCAATGTGCCCTTGTGGCCAAGAGGGCCAATGGGATCCTGGTGTGTTTTAAGAAGAGTGTGTCCAGCAGATCAAGGGAGGTTCTCCTCCCCCTCTACTCTGCCCTGGTGAGACCTCACCTGGAATACTGTGTTCAGTTTTGGGCTCCCCAGTTCAGGAGGGATGGGTATCTACTTGAAAGAATCCAATGGAGGGCTGCAAAGATGATTAAGAGGCTTAAGAGACACTGCCTTATGAGGAGAGGCTGAGGGACCTGAGGCTTTTCAGTCTGGTGAAGAGGAGACTTAGAGGGGATCTAATCAATGTTTATAAATATCTGAGGGCAGAGCCTCGAGAGGGAGGGGACAGGCTCTTCTCAGTTGTGTCCTGCGACAGGACAAGGGGCAATGGGTATAAACTAACGCATGGGAAGTTCCACCTCAACATGAGGAAGAATGTCTTTGCTGTAAGAGTCACGGAGCACTGGAACAGGCAACCAGAGAGGTTGTGGAGTCTCCTTCTCTGGAGACCTTCAAGGCCTGCCTGGATGCATTCCTGTGTGACCTGCACTGGATTATGGTGCTGCTGTTGGACTCAGTGATCTCTGGAGGTCCCTTCCAACTCCTAATAGCCCATGATCTTGTGAGGTGGAAGATCAGAGACAAAGCCCATAGAAAGAGAAATACAGGCAGCAGGAATGTGGAAATAGGACAGGGCAGTAAAGGATATCAGAGTAAGAAGGAACCCCTGATGGAAATGCACATATGTGTCTCATAGAGAAAAAAGAGACCATGACAAAAGTGAAGAGGTAGGGTAGATTGTGACTGAAGAGAGATGACCACCTCAGTGTAAGGAGTTATGAAATGTACAGTAATAGCTCTCTCAAAAAGCACCTGCAAAATGCCAGTTATTGTCAGTCTACACTGAAGGTTAACACTGGAAAATGCTACTATAAGTTCAGATTTTTTTAAAAAGTAGGGGTTTTAAGTGTCAAAATAATGCTAAGTCAACTACTGTTGCCACTGCTATTTGTCCTTAGATAGTGCTGCTCTTAGGCTCTCTCAGTATCAGTATCAGTTAATGGCACCGCTGTAAGACGAAATAACAGCAACAACCAACCAAACAAAAAAATGAAAGAAACTAACTATAATTTTGCAGATGGAGAAAAAAAACCCAACATGTGATTTAAGTCAAAGACACATAACAGATTTTTCAATGCCTACATGCCAGCAATGAAATACAAACTGTTTATTTTCAGCACTGCTATCAAGCCACTATTAAATTTAGAAGAATCCAAATTAGCTCACAATACTAATACAAATTAGTTCACAATACCAAAATAGTTCACAATACTCTAATAGGTAGGTATGAAGTCTCTCAGTGAGTTGTTCAATGACTAGGTAAGAAACATCTCCCAAGAGAAAATATAATCCATTCTTAAGTAATGGATACAGCTTTAAGCATTGTAGTTGAATGCATGCACACAGGTTGTACTGCCTTTTCACAGCAGAATGTTTGATTCTAAACACATCATAAAGTTATCACATCTGTAGCATATAGTCTCATGCTACATTATGTCTTTCAGTTGATTTGACCAGTATTGATAAGCAGACTGCAGAAAAGGAGATGGAAAGCCAAAAAAGAGCAAATACTCTTGCCAAGTTATTCCTAGAAAAAGTAAAAGGTTTTGATGATTTCTTGTGGAAGGACACTGAAGGAGACAGTGCTGCAACCACATTCAGCAAGCAAAGGTAAGGAAGTGTATTGGACAGTAGATCTGAAATAACAGACACAGCTGGTGCTAATTTCTTTCCTTTTCTTTTTGGCAGGTCCCATTTAAATTTAGAAGAGGCTATCAACATGCCTCAACATTCAAGTGATCAGTTACCAGGAGTCTTAAAGCAGTTCACTATATTATTAAGGTAACCTTACTGCCAGTATAAATGGCTATATATATTTATCATGCCCATGTATGTTTTGAAGCATAAGAAAGAAGCACAAAATGAGAAATGAGTGAAAAAATGATAACTGCTAGAAGCGCAGAGCAAGCCTTAAGCCTGAGCAAGGTGCAGAGCAAAAGTGTTGTTTTCTAGGCTCAGCCCAACCCCAAGCCTCAACCCCAGCCAGACATAGAGCCTCATCTTTCTGTTCCAGGGCTCATCCCAGACACAGTTCACTCTCGCTTACATCGCTGGGAGCCTGTGGCTTTAAGGTACAGCAGGAGACTCCAGGGTCAGGAACATGGTCCGAGTTTTGGGTGCTGCCATCCTGATACCCTTGTCAAAGCATGGTGACTCAACCCTCTGAAAGCCCAGGCAGTTGTGTGGTAGGCTCAGACACTGCCAGCCTCAGACTTGAAGCTAGGAGGTTTCACTGATTGTAGCCAGCATAGATGAGCATTGTAGGTGGATTTTATGCTTGTGTATTCAAACAAAACATGATCAGCTGGTATAGTACAAGTAGAATATCGCTACCAGTATCAGATGTTGTTAGTGCATGCTGCAGGTACACTAATGGATTTTAGCAGTGTTTAGGGCAATGCATCTGAATATAACTGGCATTAGTAAGGACCATAACTTATCATCAGTGTTGCTGTTTTTCCCAGCCGTCAAGTCTCCAATGACTTCAGAGATCTTCCAATGTTATCAATCCACGGATTTGAGGCCCTTCTCATGTCATTATTAATTGGATTTTTGTACTATGGCCATGAGAAAAACGGACTCTCTATTCGTGACACAACAGCACTGCTGTACATGTTAGGTGCGCTAATCCCATTCACAGTGATCTTGGATGTTATTGCCAAATGTAAGTGACAGTTTTCTTACAAATGTTATAAACAACCAAAATCAGAACCCTCCTAAGTGAATTTTTAAAAGTATACTTATTAATGCAGTCGTAGGATGAAAATAAACTGTTTGTTGTACCTTGCAGGTCATTCGGAAAGAGCTATGCTTTATCATGACTTGGAAGATGGAATGTACTCTGTCAGCCCATATTTCTTTGCTAAGGTAATTGGATTTGGTGCCAGAAAATGCAAACAGCTGGCTTTAGCACTAAAACCCACAAACAAACCAAAGCCTTGTTGTATAAATTATCACATTCATAGCAGACTTTGTTCTTTTGTGTCTGCCTGCTAAGGCTATCCATCTTGCTGCCTTGGCATTAATGGATTAAACCGCAAACCACTGTTGCTGTAAGTCATGGCTGAGATCCCACTTCAGAAAGATCACTGTGGTGTTTGCCCAAAATTTGAGAAATCTCAAACTCAACATTTGAAAGTTTAGACCTGCATATTCCAGATCTTGGAGGGTTTGATTATGTGTCTTGAGCTGTAAAGCAGAGCATTAATATTTAACACTAAAGCAAATGTGAAATGGAAATTACAAAATGCTAACTGTGGTATTTGCAGTAGTTGTTTGGGCTTGTGCTGGTCAGAGACAGAGTTTCTGGAAATTAATTCAGAGCTTAAAAAAATCACATTCTCTTTTTCACAAGGTTTTGGAACAATCCCTTCTTTGTGATGTTGCCACTGATAGATGAGTTCTGTCTGCCATGGCATCCGTAATTTAGGTTTCCATTTCTGCATAAGATTTTAAATGCTTACTAGTGATTGCCAGAGAAAAATATTCTTTGCATTGTGTCACAAAGATTGCACATTATTCATAGAAAAATCAATGCAATTTTTTTACAACCTTAGTATTAGAGGATGGTAGCAACCTTCTTTGGAGAAATAATCATACATGTCTTTAGCTAATTCAGAAAATCCTTTGCATGTTTTTCTTTTACAAGAAGTCAAGTAGTTACTAAGTGGACCCACTCTGAGACAGGGTAGGGAAGTGGCCAACAGCCAGATTTATCTCAAATTTGATCTCACACTAGACTCGACTAAATTTGGGCAAAGCATACATTGCCATGTTTCAGTAGCTGTATTATTAACAAGCACAGCAGTTCTCAAGAAAAGCATCTTAAATTCTTAGAACCTGCCAAAACTGTAGCAAAACAAGACAGCTAATCTATAAAAAGAGTCCTCTTCATTTAAAAACTAGTCATGGGAATTGTCACAGCTAGAGGGAAAACTAGTAAGGATTTCAAATTCTGTTGTGGATTGTTTCTGCATGTCACTGACAACACCTAACAGGGACATGATTGCATTCTAATGGAGTACGTTTGATAGTTCTCATGAACAGTCTCTAGATACATCCAGGTGTATGCCAAGTGCTTTTGTAACTATCATTCCACTTCCCCCATCTCCTTTCTCTCCCTCCTGAATAGATTTTGGGGGAGCTCCCAGAACACTGTGCTTTTGTTATAATTTATGGAATACCCATCTACTGGCTGGCAAACCTTGTTCCTGAACCAGTACATTTCCTGCTGAACTTCGTCTCAGTGTGGCTGGCTGTGTACAGTGCCCGTGCCATGGCACTTTGGGTAGCAGCACTGCTGCCCACATTACAGCTCTCCGCCTTCTTTGGCAATGTCCTTTTCACATCATTCTACCTGAGCGGTGGCTTTGTGATAAGCCTGGAAAATCTCTGGACAGGTAAGACTGCTCCCACCATCCCTCTGAACTGTAACATCAATGGTTGCCATTAGTGCCTGGGTGTTGTGAGGCTGAGCATATCTTGTATTGGAAAAGTCAGCTTTATACCTACCTGTGCAAGTGTCTTCTTGGGTGGTGACAGTGAAGTCAGACTGTTCATTTTACATCAGATTCTTCATTTGAGAATGAGATTACACGAAGTTTTGTCAAAAGCAGCACTAGTGAAATGATCAGTTCTTATGTGGTTGCTATTTTTTTCAGTAAAAAGAAATAATAGTCAGCAGATAAAGACTGAGCTCCAGTAAGACTTAATTGACAAGTGGGAACTTGACAGATATGGATATCAGGTCTCTCATAATTCTCCACATCCACCTAACAAGATCAAGTAAATTTGCCATTTCATCCAGTAATAGCCTGCATGTGTTTAGGATGTGTACTTGTCAAGAGGTTAGACAAACCTGCTGTATTTGGCAGGAGCACAGTAGTTGTTAAGTCTGGAGTTCTCTGTATGTGTACTGAACTATTTCTCTCTGCCATTTTTTTTTCCAGTTCCATTTTGGTTTTCTAAGATCTCTTTTCTAAGATGGAATTTTCAAAGCATGATGCAAGTTCAGTTCAGTGACACCATATATGAAATAACAGTGGGAAATGCCACTTTTCAAATACCCGGGAAACTTGTAAGTCACTAGGAAAATTTGCTGCAAGCATTTGATAACCACTGAGATTGCTGTTTATAAACCCACTGTATTTAAGTAGATGATGTAGGCCTCTGTTTTGGTGAGTGCTAGATCAATGCAAAAAGTCATGCTATAGTATGCTTTACAATTTGTCCCTCACAGCTGTCCCTGCAGCAGGTGCTCCTTTTTATACCGTTCTTGTTAGTGGAATAAAAGAATAAAGGGCAGCTATTTTCCTGCAAGCCCCAAGGACATGCTTGCTGAACTTGTTCAGCAGCTGAGCTGCATTACCTGAACTACCACAGGCACTACACTCTGTATGGCTGTAACTAGCTACCAAACTGCTCTGAAAGTCATACCCAGCTGGAAACCGAGGGGAAAGGTGGCAGGAGCCAGGGAAGCTCACATGAGAAACATGCATCTCAGCCCCAGCAGGAAAATTCTGTCCCCATTCCTAATGGGGAGTTTTGGGCTCTCCGGCTTAAGAGGGACAGGGACCTGCTAGCGAGGGTCCAGCGGAGGGCTACGAGGATGATTAGGGGGCTGGAACTACCTGATGAGGAGAGGCTGGGGTACCTGGGGCTGCTTATTCTGGAGAAGAGAAGGCTGAGAGGGCATTTAATCAATGTCTATAAATATCTGTGGGCTGGGGGTCAGGAGCAGGGGACAGGCTCTGCTCACTGGTCCCTGGGATAGGATAAGGAGCAATGGATGGAAGCTGCAGCACAGGAGGTTCCAGCTCAACACAAGGGGGAACTTCTTTACTGTGAGGGTCCCAGAGCACTGGAACAGGTTTCCCCAGAGAGGTTGTGGAGTCTCCTTCTCTGGAGACTTTCAAGGCCTGTTTGAATGCATTTCTCTGTGACCTGCACTAGATTGTATGGCCCTGCTCTGGCAGGGGATTTGGACTCGATGATCTCCTTGGGTCCCTTCCAACCCCTGCCCTCCCCTGAGACTGTGATCTTGTGAATTCTCTGTTATTCATGATTACAGGTCACTCAGTCTCTGGACTTGGACTCCCATCCTCTCTACGTGAGCTATCTCATTCTCACCGGCATCGTTGGCAGCTTCCTGCTTTTATACTACTTATCTCTGCGGTTCATCAAGCAGAAATCAAGCCAAAACTGCTGACAGCAGATCGCGCCGAGGAGGCAGCAGGTTACAGTGTCCCTCGCAAGAGAGCAGGGGAAGCCCACAGGCTCCTTTTGGGGCAGCTCCGTGGCCACGCGAGGGAGTGCAGGCACCTGGCGGGAGCGCCTGCTGACGCCAGCCCGGCTCGCCACAGGATGGCAGCAGAGCACCAGGAGTGGGAGCCAGGCCAAGCGCCTCCGCAGGCCCTGCAACCACCTGGGGCTTCGGCCGGCGGGTGGGTTGTGGGGGGGATTTTTGTTCGGCGTACGGGTTCACAGGTGACAAGACACTTACGACTTCTCCGTATCGGGAAATGTTCTCAGATACGGGCTTACGATTTGAAAGGGCTCTCCCTAGCTGATGTTTCAGTCCACAACGTTTAAACAAGGTGATCACATACTTGATTTCCATCCTCCCGTAGCCTTCTGAAGCATGAATTAATTCTTTGCTTTTGGGTTTCTCGGTACTCTTCTTGCGAGTGCTGGAATGTTCCACGTGCTGCAGAAAGCAGCGGTTTGTGTGTTCCGATCCTGCTCCCAGAGCTCTCCAAATCAAGAATGTGACCACTGGATGTTCGAATGTCGTGGACTGAAACATCAGGTCTGTCTACAGCTACCTGAGGGGAGGTTGTGGAGAGGCTGCTGGTCCCTTCTCACGGGTAGCTGGAGACAGAAAAGGGGGAATGGCCTCAAGCCGAGACGGGGGAGGTTTAGACTGGACATCAGGAAAAAGTTTTTCATGGAGAGAGTGGTCAGGGGCTGGAAGGAGCTGCCCAGGGAGGTGGTGGAGTCACCCAGCCTGGATGTGTTTAAGGGTGGTTTGGATGTGGTGCTTAGGGCTATGGTTTAAGGTGAATCTTGTAGAGCAGGGTTAGAGGTTGGACTTGGTGACCCTGAGGGGCTTTTCCCACCTGGATGTTTCTGTGATTTCAAGATAGGGAGAGCTCCTAAGTGTCTTGTCACCTGTAAAATCTGTATGCCGAAGAGAAAAACCCACCCCAAGACCTGGTTGTGAGCATTTTGTAAGGTTAGCTTGCTGATTTTAAATGTGCTCGTATACAAAAAACCAAAGCACATCATCTGCTTCGCTTCACTTGGCGTGTGACACATCGTAGAAATCTCACAGTACAAGAACCTAGAGTGTCCTCAATACTGCTCTGTAATTGAAAAAGAAAATGAAGAATGCTCCAGAAGTAAGAATGGAAGAGCAGCAGTATTCCATTATTAGTATACTTGTCGATTAGGAGTGTCAGGTTAGGTTCCACGTTGCAACACATTCCCAGGAAGACTATAGCCTAACGATGTAACAGCTTCAGCCTCAGGCAGCAGCAGGAATCCAAGACAGTCTGAGGTTCTTCTAAGGTGAATGAATTCTCACATTTCTTTCTGGTTCTGCTGTGTTTGATTTCAGAATAAATAAAAGTGCCCACTTGATCTGATCCTGGCTCCATTTTGGAACCATCAGATTTTCATTGCCTTTTAATGGCAAAGCCAATTCTTTCAGTCCGATTCAGCATCATTAAATTGTCAGAATAGCAGCTTCCTGTTGGATTCTTAATTATTCCTTTTTATTATATTTAAGACACTTACTTTTTTTTAAAGTGGTTTACTCTTCTTTGTAATGATCTGTTGTGATTAGAATCTCTTTTATATTACACTGAAGTTTTAAGGATTTATATTGGTACTTCTAGTCTAAACCTCTATTTTCCAGGTATTTAGAGGATTAAATTCTAGGCTGACTCTCTGTTGTGAATTCACTTTGATGTTTAATAAAAAAAAAAAAAAGGAGAGAGACAATGGGAGAAATTAAAGACATAAGGGACAGCTCTGAATTTTAGGGGCATATTGTCATGCACAGAAATCTTCAGACATCTAGATAAGAATATACCATAGCCTTAAGTTTGAATTTCCTTCCTTTTGTGAAATTAGTCAGGCTGCTGACATTACTTAAACAGCCCTTTTAAATTTAAAATTCCACCCTCTTAACATTATGCAGCAGGACCAAATGGTGTGAGTGTTTCAGAGGTGGTGTTATGACATGGGTAGATCTATACATAATGGGTACTTGAGCGGTGAGCCTAGGAACAGTCACCGTATGGAGTGTAGGAAGAGCTATCATAGGATGTGGCCAGGCCTGTGTTTACACAGAAAAAGCTCATATTCTATATACTATAATTACACTTGCACACTGCTTATGATCATATCTTGTTTCCTTGATGGCTAGAGATGGGGAATTTAGGCTGTGATTATTGTTACAGGCTTTAGCAATAAGAAGATAGGAGCCTTGAAATACCAGCAATTAGAATTCATGCTGAACAATAGCATGCTTTGGGGCTGTGTACAGAAAAGACCACAAGGAAGAGTGGGTGGATGACACACAACCTGCGCTACTCACACTACCAGGAGCTGGAAAATAGTACAACTTTAGGGAAAATTATGCACTTCTCACTCAGTGAAGGTCATGCTGTATGCTTTGGATTCTGAGTTCATGTTCTGCTTCATGTTAGTTGTGCCTGACAAGGTTTCCCTCTTCCACAGTGGAGCTGCTACTAAAAAAGCCACCCCCACCCCCCCACCTAACCATAAAGCAAATAATCTGCAGTTAGTGAGAGACTAGAAATCTAACTGCACGTTCTGTCCAAGGCCAAAATGTGCTAATTCAGTTTCAGCACGGCTTTGCTGTCCAAGTTTCAGAGTAGCTGCCACTTTTCCTTACTGCCTCTGTGTCCGCAACAGCGTGGTGTGCCCTCCTGCCTGAACTCCTGTATAAGCAGTTCTAACAGTCTGCAACAATCTCAGCACAGAGGCTGAAGATCACAAGCAAGACACTGCACAAAATTCGTAGTGTTCTTTTCATTCCACCAGCAGTTAGTTTCACACAGGCTTCAGCACTGTGTGCTAAGGCAGATCTGCCACCCGAGCAGCACGCTGCCAGCCAGTCTGACAACGCTGCTGTCCCAAGGATTCACACGTTTCTGCCTTTGCTCTCCTCTAGCTGTCCTGCCCAGGTCTGGAAAAGATCTCCTCAGCTCTAAGTCATGGTCCCTGCTACTGCAGGCACCTAAGTCAGTGATTTGGAAATGGCACCATGTCTAACTGGTTGCAGAGTTACCAAGTTGTTTTGCCCAACTGCTATCTGAATTGCCCAGTGTGTGACCTAACTGCAACAGGCTGTGGGGTTAAGGACTGCACAAACACCAAACCTGGGAATGGGAACACCAAGTACAAGCAACAATAATATTAGTAAGGAAAATTCGCTAAATACAGAATAAAAACCCCCAACCCTGCGTTATTCACATGGATACTATGAAGCACTATGTGTACAACACAACTGTGTTGTTGCACTGCCTTTATCTGTAAAGAAACAGGTGACAATTTGTCTTTATTACTTAGCACAGAGAGGGGTGGGAAAGTATTCATCACCACCTACTCCAAGTTCATGCAGTTCCTTCATTTGGGAAAGAAGGACAAACTTGTTTGATACTAGAAATGGATTATAGGAACATTGCTTTGCATACTGGTTAGTGGCAGCCCTCCAAAACACTTTCAACCTGTTGTTTGGAAAGGAGTAGCTTTAACTACAAATAAGCAAAATCAAATAGCTGTTGAAAATTTCATGCTGTATTTTTGCATTGCAAAATGCATTCAGAAATGTTACTTATTTAGCAGGTACCAGTACCCATCCCTCTTAATTAAAAAGCAACCAAAACAACACGAAACCCCATGAAAATCCTTTAGGGGAAAAAAAAAAGAGCAAGGAAATTCCGTGGGTAAAAGACCATAGGTGTTGGTACAACCACTTGTACCATAAATAACAAATCTTTCAAATTTTAGCCACAATGACTAATTAAAATGGCAGTAGACAAGAAGCAGGCTACATGGAGCTCTGTGACATGCTGCTTTTTTTCCCTTTACACTTGAGAGCCAAGACAAGCCCTTCATATGTTAGCAGCTATTAATTAAGGCAACAATGTTTAAGCAGTGGGTTGAGGTAATTTTAAAACTGCTTAACCCTTTTAAGAACTGACAAGCTTTAAAAAGCAAATCTATGTGCATGTGTTCCTATTAATATGTCTATGTATATGTGTCTGCGTGAATAGATTACATATATATGTATATACCCACACGACTGTAATAGCACAGGCTTTTTTTTCCCCAGGGAAGATTTAAAAAAGCAATTCAGATCCATAATTTATGAAAGCACTGCTGCTAATTTATATGATTAATTAGAAAAACGTTTGTTTATTTTGTCATTAAATCAGATGTATGGAGTTATTTTGAACTGAAGATGTTGTCAGCATTACTTTGCTGTCATAGTCACAATCAGGTATTTTTAATACTTTCAGTGCTAAGAAACTGCAGCTTAAGAGACCCACCTCTCAACCTTCATACCGTGGCTCCAAACCCATCTTCTCCCACTGACAACACATTTGGATCTTTTGCTACTTAAGCAACTACTCAGATTCTTAGCATAGCTCAGTATTGTTTCTGCCTCGCTTTAATTATTCATGTTTATCAAGTGGGTTTAGAGGCATAAATGTGAAAGTACTGGCCAGAGCCCACGGAGTGAGCAAAGCGTGTCACTTATACCCAAAGAAACTTGTGCTTTGTATGCAAGCAAATTAACCTACAAGATAGTAATCTGTTTCAGTAGTGAATCCTCAAGCAAACACACAGCAAATGGAAATCTATGAATATTTATAGTCAAAAGTGAAATGCACAAAGCACATAATTTGCAATAAATTCCCAGTGACTTGCAATGATACACAATCAGTGAACAACTAACATCATCATTCTTCAAGACAGTACTCCCACTTACTTTCATTTGCTAGGTCCTGGGGGAAGAGTTTAGAAAACAACAATAGAAAGTATTCAAACAAACAAACAAATCAAAACTAAACTAAAAAGCCACAAAGAAAAAAACTTTCATGTTTCATACCCCCCAAATGACAACAACAACAGAAAACCATAATAAATAATACATTAAAAAATTGTAGCCCCAGTGCTGTACCAATCTACCAGCAGCTCCTCCATGACACTACTAAACATCCTTCTCATGATGAAGTCACAAGACTGAGAAGAGTACCCCTAAAAGAACAGAATATTATCTTAATGATTACTTTTCAAAACCCACCCAAATTGTCTACTATTCTCGGTTAAAAATAGCTAATCACCCAGGGGAAATGTTTCAACTAACTGCAGAAAGGCACAAATCAAAAGCAAAAAAAAAAAAGTTTCAAATCAGGCAGCAGCAAAATGAGTTGCACAAGCTGCAAACTTTGACAACAGGACACCAGCTGCTCTGAATAGTGGTCATCAGCTGCCAGGGTGCCACATTACACAAGGCAGCCACTGGATCTTCAGGTGGGTAAGTCAGCACCCCAGGAGACTAGTCTCAGCTGAGAGAGGCAGAGCACCAGCCTCTTTGCAATCCCTTTCGTAAAACTGCTTAACAAGCTGTTCAGGTTGTAATTCCTAACCATACAGGCATGACTTGTCACCCTACAGAGACCTGTAGGGGTGCTTCAGGCCAGCTGGAACAGCCACAAAGCTGGCATGGTCCCACCAGCCCCACAGTAACTGTGCACCAAGTGGCAATGGGCAGACATATCACAATCTGTACCTGTCCCCTTGCCTACACTGACAGTGGCATAACACCTACTAGTGAGCATGGAAAATGCATTTTGGCCAAGTACCACCGTTACCTAGTAAAGCACACGGATTATAGCAGAGCTCAGAACTGCCAGATGCTTTAGATACACTTGCTTCAGGTTTGTCCCTCCAAGAGCATGACAAAAGTGAATCTGCTTAGTTTAAAATACTTCATAAAGAATTTCCCAGTGGTTTTGTCTTAGAAAAAGACCTCACTGATCTGTAGTGTGCTCAGTCCCAAGCAAGTGATAAATTTCCATGGAAAAAAAAACTCTTGAGCATGACTGACAATAGTAAAGCCACAAATTACTGTCATTGTATGCCCCCCGCAGCTAGTGCTATAAAACATAGTTTTCAACCTTGTTTTCACTCCCTGAATTTAGACAAATTCGTAATGTTATTGACGACAGTGAAAGATACTCAAAATGCAGAAATAGCATTGCCAGGAATAAAAACAAGTGGAAGACACTATTTTATGTGCACTATCCACGATGGAAAACAGTTTTCATTAAAACGATAAAAGATGAGGAACTGGAGGGGTTTTACTTTATTTTCAGCTATCACACTTGGTCCTGCTCCCAGAAACGCCGAACAGTTAACTGGATGTGACACACAGCTCGCACTGTGATCATTAATGTTTGAAATAGAGTGACTCAACAAAATCATGAAGTAAAAGCTTTAAGCAGAGCCTACTGATAAGTGGCTCCGAGTAGATCTCAAATGAGCATAAAGCATCCCATCTTATTTTCAGTTCTTAGAGGGTTCCAAGGGTCCTAAAAATGGATGTGATCAGGATTTACAGTAGAGCTACCTCCACACGAGCTGTTCAAGTTACTAGCTAAACTAACCAGACTGAAATCCCAGGGAACTCAAAGTAGCAAGAGGAATTACTTTAGTTTAGTTTAGGCAGATTTTCAGAGCAGGTGTCAGGCTAAGCAACCTCACAGAGTTGCTTCAGTCACAGCCTCACTTCAGGCTGCGATTTCGGTACCAGAACATGCAAAGAAAGTGTTAAATGCTGTCCCATATTCAAACTTGTTTTCAGAACCACCCTAAGTTACACTAATGCACTTCTTTCTACAGATGCTTTCAAATCTGAGAAGAGCAAGGCTTGGAAGGCTGCTTCGGGAACAAAGTCCTCTTGGGATTTTTGGCACATGACGCTGCTCCTGTTTCTTCAGTTACCCGTAACTAGTACCATTATGACTCCTCGTAGAAGGAAGGCATGAGAGGACCAGTTTTGGTTGAGCAGCTCTGACCAGTCCTTTACAACCTCTCCCTTAGTCGACTTGGCCTTAAAAGACAACTCAACCTTGGCAGCCTTCGCTGCTGCCACTGTTTTCTTGTCCAGTGAAACAGAAGTCGTTGAGGAGACAGTAGGAGCCGTAAGGGCAAGAATCCACAGTGGTGTTAACATTGACCCCAACTGTTGGCGAGTTGAGTGCTGCTGCTTCCTCTCCTGGCCATTCATTTCCACTACAGCTGGGCCTAAGGCATCGCATTGGAAGCTGTCTTATTGCCACTCACAACACCAACTCCAATCCTGCCCACCTAGCTATTTTCCCAGCAATTATAATCCCTTCAGAGTTCTTCTGCAGCAATCCTGTATTTTGACAACTACTCTTCACATCCCCTCTCCCATAAATTAAAAATCCACTGTGCAGTAGAACAGCCTTTCAGAGTCTTCTTCAGCAACCTTGAAGGAGGTTGGTTGGCCAGCCTCATCCTGTCCACACACTCTTGCTTTCTGTCCAGACCAAACTGTTTTCTATCTGAAAGTCCAGCCTATTCTCTTCCCCTGAAGATTTATCTCCACTGTCTACAACTCTTCCCATGACTCCAATTTTCAGATTTGCCCTGGTATCCTGGTTTGGTTTAAAACAGGACAAATTCTGTTCAGTGGTTTTACTTCTCAGCTCTTTCTGAAGCTAGCAACGTGTTTTCACAGTGTCTCTTTCTAGCAGCGATAATGCTCAATCTTTAGTTAGTACCAAGGACTGGTAAGCAGACCAAGGTCACTGTTTCTGCTGTGGTAGGCCTGAACAGGCCAAAATAGGCTTATACATGTCCCAGATTGCTCAGACATGTTTTTCTGCTCTCCCTCCTTCTGTTTGGGGAGAAGTAACCATGGGAAAGAGGACAAAGATCCTAGAGCCACTGAGTCTAAGGGCTCTGGCTTGCCCAGACTTCCTTTACTCCTATTTACACCCTGTGGTAAACAAGGTACACACACTTGGCTTGTGCCTGCCTCATGCAAGGCCTACGTTTTTGCCAAATTTGGGTGAAGTAAGCCTGTAGCTTCACCTAATATGGTCAGGCTTGGCTAACTGCCATTCTGATTGGCTATTGTGTGTCCAAAGGTCCATTAGTTTCAGGCTGTATTGATAAAAAGAAATAAGCAGGTAACATCAGTGTGCTCTGGTGTTGTATGTGTGCTTGCTTGCTGCCACTGCTTTCTGCTTATGGCAGTGTTCTGTCTCACTGCCTTATTACATCCTGAACTGCCTGCTTTGAATTTATCAGAAACAGGCTCTAAATGCTTCCATGCAATTGGCCTACATAGCCAGCACAACATGCTGAGACTGCACATCACAAGACATCTTGGCTACACCTGAAAGTCTGCTACCAAGACAGGAAGGCCTGGAGATACACAGATCATCCAGAGGAGCCAGGACCAGGCCAGAGACCATCTGCTTCCTTTCCCCAGCACCCTGTGAAGCCTGGGAAGAATCAAAAGCCTCAGCAGCTGACACAACCAACAGAATTCTGTGAAAGCGTTTGGGTACTGTCTGAAGCTGTGGCTAGTCCTGTGAGCAAATACTTAAAGCCTCTTGTAATTCACCAATTACCTTCTGCCATAAGCAGAAAGGAGCTCTTTGAGTCCATCTAGTGGACAAGCGGTACAATTAACTGCAAGCAGTGTATTGACGCCAGGAACCTTCTCTTCCAGTTCAATTAACGTTTATATATTGTTGCTAGTTATTTGCTCTAGATCCTATGTAATTATCTGTATAATGTTCCCATGATCAGTGCAGAACCTGATTATTATTAAAATTAGGGGTCTTGCACCCCCAGTCACTAAATACCAAAACTAATAAACAATATTCATTTTGAAAATACCACCTGACAATCAATTAATTACCCCTCCATTACAGCTTCCTCTTGCATACTGCACTGGAGGTAGAGAGTAAAATGCCACACCTGCAGGGAGGAAAGTTCCTAAACTGACCAACAAGTTATTCCATTCCATATGCAGCTGAGGGATCACGAGGGTAAAATTATTGTTTCACTGGCAGGTGTCTGATCCATGAGTTCATGATTTCCAGGATCCAGTTCCCGAATCTGGTTCCTGTCTGCCACTGATTTCAGTATGGGACTTGTGCCACAGCATCAAGTGTGATGGTGACTAACTGCCAGCAGAGGGACTGGGCTCAGTACTAAAATTTTGCATGTATTTCACTTTACTGTTAATTTTTTTCGTTGAAGTGGTTTTAGTCTCTCTTGGTCCCTTTCTTTTCCCTATAAGAAGGGGAGGAGCTGCTAGAGTGGCCAGTCACGGACTATTTGAAAACAGAAGATGCAGACTACTTCCAAAATGAAAAACAAACAAACAAAAAAAATCAAACAATTGCTGATGGTATTCAAGACTCACCACTTTCTCTGCGAGACACTGAGGTTTGCTGCTTTCTCAACCATGAGTTCACTGGGTTCTTTGGATGAGTGAAATTACAGGAAGTACGGAACTACAAAGGGGGTTGGAGCTACTGCTGCAGACAATAGTAGTTCTATAGATACCACTGCTGTCTCATGGTGCTGTAAGGGTAGTCACATGGGGAACTGTGAAGAATCAGCCAATTGTGATATAGAGGTTTAAGAGTATCAGAGAGAAACCTTCCATTAATAGCTTTATTTAAAAGTAGATCAATGTGGAAACCCTGCCTATAGCAGGCACTGCATAAGACAGTTTCTATTATCTCATTTTCTTAATTACAGGAAACAGCAGAGAAAACTCAAACCTCAAACTTTCAGATCTGTTCTTATTTCCATACCTAGTTGCAAACCCAGGATTTTGCTCCTGTAGCTGAGAATCTGCACATTCGTAGTCAGAAAGATGCCCTTGGATTATATTAGCCCCAGCTGGAGCCATGAACTTAAAGAAATATTTGGCTTCCTGATTATCGATTCACAGAAGTGCTGGCAAACCATCAGAGATGCAACCAGTCTGGAAAGCAAATCTTTTTGCAGTTGACTATACACAGAAACTAAGAGAATATTTTTAAGAGTGCAGATAAATCTTTGCTAAAAAAGGCTAAATTCAATGACAGTCTCAAGTTTTCTCTAGGTACTCACTTTTTTTCTCTGCCACCTTTACTGCAACAATATTCTGATGGAGAAAACTGGACATTCCTTCTAGATGCTGACAGTTCTTACACTGAACAGCAAAAACTCCTGGTCACATCCATCACTTCTGTCTCTTCCTCCTCTGCTGTGCTCCTGAAGACTTTGGAAGCATCACAGCTTTGAGAAAAGCAATAAATATGGTAATGCTCTGGTCAACACACTGCCAGTCTCTTGCTCTGTCAATATGTACACTCTTGATCCTACCTTCACTGTTATGATCCTCCCTTGTTACTGTAAACTGCAGCTGGAATCCTGCTGATTCAGGCTTTCAATCTGTATTTTTTTTTGAGTTGTCACTATCAAAACCATGATCTGTTCAGCTACTCCATTTTCAACAGCAGGTACATATTACGAAAGTCTAGAGAGTGCTACTAACCTACAAAGCTACATTTCTTGCTGTAGAAAAGGGTCTCAGGAGACAATGAGTTGAATGAACTGTCTTAGTAGGTAAGGACAGAACTACAGCACACGATTATGCTGCAAAATGACTACATGTGCTGGTTACCAAGGAACTATTCCCATATTGAGCTCCAAATCCAAAGAGTGCCCTCCCCCCCAATACCTCAAGGGGAGCGGGGGAAAAGATGTGAGTCCATCATGTGGTACAGAGTGCAGAAGGGTGATTAAGACATCTCAATTCAAGCAGTAAGCTTTTTCCAGTCCTCTCAACCCCAATCAAGACACACTGTCATGCAAACACATACATGCTCCCACAATTTGCTTTCTACAGTAACATGTCAGGTCATTTCATGTCAGCACACTCGCAGCCTCCCACAGAGGCCTCTGGAAAAGCACACTCTTATCTTGCAGACACTGCACCTGGTCTGCATCTTGCACAATCCCAGTTATCCACTAGCCAGTGCTAAACAATTGTTTTCTGCTTTAAAGGGGTGCACGCTGTGGTCAGTGTGACAGAGTATGTTTGGTATTTGGACTATCGCCATGATAAGTTTGTAAGTCTTCCATTCTGCATTTTGTCATCTTACAGGTCTGTTTCTTTGAATCTGAGGAAACAGATAGTAAAATCACTTACTTATTTGGTGAAGAAATGCTAACCTTTCTAAACTGCATTCTTCTTCATGCTCGAATGGCTGAGTCTTAGCACACCGATGCACAAGAAATGTAATTTCAAGTGTATTCTAGGAGTCAGCACAAACACTGGTTCTGCTAAAGCTTCCCAGTATAACCTTGTTTCAGACTGAGATGATTGTGTCTCAGAGTGGCACAAATCCCTCACTGTCCCACATTTTAAAGACAGGAGAGATTTCACTCTTGTGTAATCATTCTGTAATTTTACAGGAAACATTTACTGGATCAGAAAACTAGAAACATTATCACACAATGGCAGCCTTTTCCTGAGCTTTGAATAATCTCTGCCACAAGACTCCATGGACCCATGCTATTCCAATGTGAACCCAAAGATCAGCATGCAGCTTCACTCTATCTCTACAACCAAAAAAACCCCTAGTACTGTTTTGTCCAGTGTTCCTGCAGTGCCTCGCTGATGTTTCATCAGCTCAGCAGCTGATTCATTCAGCCCATGCCTTTCCATGTAGTCACTCAAAATGCTATTTCAGAGCTAAAATCAATTTAGTTTGTATTCTTCTGTTACAGGCTTCCATTTCCACCATTGCAACTGTTAAATTATATGGCATTATTCTGTTAAGAGTTCAAGTCAAACCAGTTAGAGAAACATGCAGCCACCCATCTGGCTGTGACACTGTGTGCTGCTTCTCCATCTCAAAAGGTAGCAGCCAGCAAATGCAAGCTGCCAGTTACCACAGCACAGCCCAGTGACTGATGCAACACCTGGCAATCAGTTGCACCCAGTCCACACGCCACAAGATTCCACCTCCCTGTCAAAAAGGCAGTTAAGTTCCACAGATCAGCTAACCACCAGTGTTTGCTTCATGTAATATTCTCTGTCTTATCCTATGTGCTAGCTTTGCTCAAAAAGCACCCAAGTCTGCTGTCTTGTTATGCTCAGACATGTCTTCACTTACTGGAACACAGCTACTGCTGTGAAACAGATTCACGAGATGACCTCTAAAAACAAGAGCTGTGGCACTAGAGAAAGGGTTGCCAACTAGTTGACACAGTCTTCAATTATGCTGCTATTACACTGAAATATGTGTAATGTAGCTGTAGCTTTAGAAGAAAGAAACATCTCCATTTGTGAAATAGAATAAACTGAGTACTGCCCAGGCTTGCTTTCAGATAGGGCACACAACCATTAGGCTATGAATGAAATTTCAAATGTTAATGCCTTATCTTGACAACCCAGCAACAAAGGGTGCCAGACAGTCAGAGCCAAGCAGGCACAGTATGTTGTCATCTACACTCCTGAAGTAATGAAGGTCATTGTAAAACCACACCACCAATGGAGCAGACATGCCTAGGATTCATCCAGTTTGTTCGGAAAACAGAATGCACTGCTCTCCTCAGCTTCTGGTTGGCTACATCTCATTTGTTAAGTCCAGGAGAATTTCCTACCTATTTGTAGATATACCAGCTAATGAAGTGGAAATTGTACTTAAAAATAGTGTGGTCCCAATGTCCAATGCATTCAGATTACTGCACAAGTATTTCAGAGTTTTGCCTAAACCTCGTGTGCACACATGAATTTCTAAATACCAGGGGGGCACTACATGGGCCAATCTAATTAAAAAAAAACCCACCAGCTAACTGAAAATGTAAAGATGAATAAACTTAGGTATTAAATGCACAAAGCCCAAGCTTTCATTTAAAACTTCTTTGAAGCACTGCATTTGTTACCCCAATGTGCACATTTGTGAGTTTCCATCACTGTTCTGAAGAAAATGCTGTATTTTCTAAGTATTCTTTCATCTTTTAATTTGTGTCCTATTTTGACAATCCTAGGACTCTGAACTGTAACATGTCACAAAAGTAGGCTTATTCCCACATTTACACAAATAAAGCATCTTCCACAGTCACCTCCTTACCTCTGTAAATGATGGCCACTGCTTTGTTTAAAAAGGCCTGTTTTCATAGACACGTAGGTCTTGTACGCATTCAATTACCTGGACTAAGTATTAAGAGACAGTAGGAATTAAAGACGCTATACATACAAACTAGAGTAAAAGGTTTGTCTTTAGCTGTAATATCAAACACCTTAATGAGATATTTAACACAAGAGAAGTACATTTAGGAGAAATCTAAAAGAAGAAGTGTTTATGGTCTGTGTAGATACAGATGAATCCTAAGGATGATGTTTTTTTACCCTTCTGCTTTCGCTCCAAAGAACACTGAGCAGGCAAAGAAAAACAAAAGATAAGACAGTTTGCTTAAATTACAGTTACACACACCTCTAGCAACTTTTCTTGATATACACATCTTTGGTGAAACAATGGGAGCCAAAACACAGTTGCATTTATAGCAGATTAATAAAACATTAAACCAGAAATACTTTAGGAAAGCTGCATCATGATATTTCATTAGCACCTTTACAAGCGTTTCTATTAATGAATGTTTCTATCAGCTACAGTTATGGCAACTACTGTTTAAACACAAATTTAGACTAAAAATTACACAATATGACATGCTTTAAAAAGTTTTTATTGACTGTAAACAACTGAGGTTGCTCATGATGCTTCCAGTTTTCTTTTCCTCCATTTTTCCACATAGAACTTGAATGTCTCCTATGAAGAGAATGGAATAAACAAGATCAATATTGCTTTACCTGAAAAGTTACTAATTATGAACGAAAGTCTTATGTCCTTACAGAAGCAAAATCTATTCTTCTGTCATGCACAACTAGATATTTATTGAAGTCTGTCTAATTAAAAGAAATACCAGAGAGAAGAAAAGGAAACCCTGCAAAAAAAAAGCATAAAATGAAGCTTCTGTTACAAAATGCAAGAATATTATCAATTTAATTATATGAAATACTTAACTACAATCTGCAAATGAGTCAAAACAAAAAAGTTTTTTAAAGACCAAGCTGCATAAAAACTGAACAGGAAAATAATAAAATTGACTTGAAAAAAAAACCCCACTCTTATTTATATTAGCTACAAACAGGAATCTTACATTCTAGGTTATAAATTTACACAGCCAAAATAAAAATTCAGATTAGACATTTTCAAGGTTGCAAGAAAAAAAACAACTTTGCAGCTGTTAAAAAGTAAACAAAGTACTTAACACAAAATTTTCTCCAATTCTTTGTAAAGAAAGAAAAGAAAAATCACAGCCATCATGAAGCAGTGTGGAGAAACAGCATATAATCAGGTCTTTACACAACTGTTAAAAAAATATTTGTTTTATAATAGGGGGCTAGGAAACAGCAATAAAAAGTTTGCTTAGAGATGGAAAATATAATGAATCTTTCAAGTCTGCTTTGCTTAAGTGGCACTGGTAGACTATTAGTCAAAGAAATGATGTGAAAAGTATTTACTATCTTGACAGATTTAGTGTCATGCCACTTGTAACCCTCAAATGAGATATATTTGCACAGTTGCATATATCTGTTGACAAGGCAGCTAGAAGCAAAGCTGCAAATGAGAAATAAATTTCTACAGTTCTAAATTCCCACCCTACTAAAGCAGCAACTTGTACCAGATACAAAATAAGCAATTAATGAAAACTAACCCCCAGAATGAAGTACACCTTCTACAAGCCTTTTCAAGTTCAACTGCTTAGATAAATGCCCCAAGGACATTTTACAGAGGTGCACATGTAGATGAGTGCCTGATATGGATCAGGTAATTCAAATATTGTAAACCCCAAGAGGTTTTATTTCCTCAAGTCAAATCCAATGCAAGATTACTACAGCTCCTACAACACTCAGTACTTCACACAATACCTCCTTTGAGCAGTCTCTGCAGAGATCTAATCCCTATGTAATTATTCATGCAATTTGTTTTATTAAGACCGAACATACACAGTTCTGCAGATCTATTTCTTAATTAGGAAATACTCACAGGGGGCTCAGTGAAAGGGACAGGTTCTCCCACTTTCTTCAGAAAAGCTGCTAAAGATTTCAGAGATAGCTCATGCAGCCGTACATTCGCTGCTTTTATTTCCTCATACACAGCCTTAACAGAAGCAACATCCTCATCCAATTCTGAGGGAAAAACAAAAACACCCCCCCGCCTCCAGTCATTAAAGTGGTCTTCTTTTCACCTGGTTCCATTAGAGCATGCATTCCCACCACTTGTCAAAACATATTCTTCATAGTTTAATATACCACATTCCAAATATTCTGGATATTCTTCGTAACCTACTGGCTATCTTTCATTCCTTCAACTAATTAAAAACAATAGCTGTGAGAGGAGAAGCCTTTGTCTAGAAAATGGTGATACTGCAAGGTTGGAGTTGGCTCAAACTGAGAAATCCTGGTTTAGAACTTTGATTTTGTAAATTTTAGCATTAATAAAATTAAATATCTCATCCCCCACCGAAATGAAAAAAACAAACAATCTTTTCAATAAAAAACCTTGGCTAGAACATAAACTAAACAGAGACTGCTAAAATAAAAATACTTAGCACAGCTGAGGTTTAAGGGTCAAATGAAGCTAAGACATGCACCTGCTGCACAAAGTATCAAAAATGGAAGAGAAGGGAGGAGTGGCAGAAGGAGCTACACTGCTGTACACACGAGCAGGTCTGTACATAATACACATTGTGGAGACAGAACATAGTAAATGCCTCAGAATGTCCTGAGAGTAAGGCAGCACTTAACTTTCTTAAGAAAGAAAGATGCAATAAAAGAATTCACATACCCTAGTACAACTCATCCAGAGTGGATCAAGTAACTGATGTGCACTCTTCTACCTGATACAGACATGGACTCAATGTCTCAGAGGTGAGATGCTTGTACAGAATAATCTGGACTTGCTTTAAAAACTCTTCATGCTGGTACTGAACATCTCCCCTAGAACTTGGTACATGCCAAATACATCTCTGCTTTAAAGAAACTACAGCAATCATCCACTCACATACAGTGTGGCTTCATGAACACTGTTAAGTACACTCTAAGCACTGGTATAAATACTGAGCAAGTGATTTGGTTCTCTGCAATGCCATGATTGGAAAGGATATTGAAAAAAATAATTTATTTCTGATACTTTTACTAAGGTAGGAGAGTAAAAGGCTAATATAATATAAAGCTGCAAGTACAGCCCTGGCTTTTAAAACCAAGTTAGGAAACTTATCTCCCTGTGAATGAAACTAAGGCTAAAAAAATTTTGTTCTGATTGCAATTTTGAACTTTACTAAGCAAGTGAGTATTGGAAGTCAGATCATCATGAGAGCTTCAATTTCAAATTGACTATTTAGGTAAATCCAAATTTAGGCTTTGGCTAAATCAAAACAGGCATAAAGATTATGCATTAGTAACAACAAGGTTCTTGAACATTACTGAGAAGTAATTACTTACGATTTTTAAACACACATAACAGGAACCAATGTATTTGCTACATAATTTGGGTTTAAAAAGCTACATTAATTTAAAAAAAAATAATTTCTACAGTATTTCTCTCCATGGGTTAGGATGGATTTTGTTTTCCGCCACAAAGCCCCTAATCAGCATCTATTGTACCAGTATCCTTTAACACAGTTCCATTTGTTAAAGCATTCAAGGCCTGGGTCAAGTCAGCTGCTTCTCCAACCTCACAGCTAGGATAGTGTACAGACCCAATAAGCACTAAAACCCCTACACAAACTCCCTTTCTCTCTGTGCCCCAAACTGTAAGCTAGCTCCCCTTTCTAAGGGTACCCATGACATTTCTTGACACCTTGAGAGTTCTTACTAAAATACTATTCCAAGGAGGACTACATTACCATAACATCTCACGAGGTAATGGTATGCAATGTCCTTATCTAGGTGCTCAGGAATCACTTTTAGAAGTGTCTTGATCTTCTTTGCCTATGAAATTTAATGCACAAACAAAAAAGAGCATTACCTTTAAATCCTGAAGTACAAAGTAACATTGCCAAAGTTGGAACAATTATTTCAGACATTTTTAGTTAAATGATCTGTACTGGTAACAAGGAGTGAATTGTGCAACTGAAAGTACACATAATCTCTTTCTTCTCAAAATTTCATATGCAGATACAAAATACTCAAAGAAATCAAGGACAAAATAAATCAAAATGCAGCACTAAAATCTATACTCAAGAAGCTTAAAAGTTTTGTTTCTTTCAAGGAAGCAACCAGTGTATTAATGAGACCGTTAGGATTTCAATCAACTGGAAATGCAGCAGACCACTTGGCAGCCTTCTCGGACCCAGGGGCCAACGATCAGTGCTTGAAAGAAGTCAGACCACTAACTCATGCACTTGAATTTGAAACCTCCCTCCCTTAACCTCTGATTCCAATTTCAAACTCTTGAGGTCTTGAGCTATGCAGTTTATAGAAATGAGTAACTTTGTGACATTATTGCATTATTAAAATTGTATCTTGAAAAGCTAGACAAATATAGAATTACAAGATTTCTTCCAGACACCATATCATCGTATTTAGATCATCACTTCAACAGGATTACTATTTATTTAATGGCAATTTCCACAAAACAGATTTGTGCAAGTAAAGAAAATAAACCACATTTATTCTAGTTTGTGCCTTAACTGTCTTCTGATGCTGCTCCTTTAGGAAAGGGAAATCAGTGTTGTTCTGCAAACGCATGTGTGTTTTGGGCTACTGTTGTTTAGTGCTGGGTTTGGGATGGAATTTGGTTTGCTTTTGGCATGTTTGTAGAACAGGTACATAAATGAGAACATTGCAAATTATAGGGAATGACCACAAAGCCAGGAATCTAAACAGATGTTCAAACTAGATACATGGCCAAGCCACCAGACCAAGCTGTAACAGGTATGTTATCATTAGCAAGAGGCTGAGGTCTTAACTTGTACTTCATACAAGGCAGCCAACAGACGAAGCACTTTCAGATTGAAATATTGAACCAAACAGTGCAGCATAACATTTAAAGCACAATGTCTGTAGGACATAAAGCCTATTAATAATGTGGGAAGTTACTGAAACAATGGATAATATTAACTACACTTTCCTTTCCAATATAAAGTAAAACTGTTGCACAGAATTCTTGACAAACTGGCTGCTTATGATCTGGACAAGCATAGGCTCTGCAGGAGAAAGCACTGGGTGGGCAAATGGGCCCAAAGAGTGGCAGTCAATGGAGGTAAATCCAGCTGGGGGACAGACACAAGTGGTGTTCTCAGGGCTCAGTGTTGGGACCACTTCTCTTTAACATCTTTACTGATGACCTTGATGAAGACACAGTTGCCATCAGTAAGTTTGCAGATGACACCAAGATGGGTGGCAGTGTTGATCTGCAGGAGGGTAGGGCTCTACATAGAGGGACTTGGATAGATTGGATGGGCCAATGTTAACGGCATGCGCTTCAACAAGGCTAAATGCCAAGTCCTGCACTTGGGCCACAACAACCCCAAGCAATGCCTGGGGCACTGTGGCTGGAAAGCTGTCCAGCAGAAAGGGACCAGGAGATTCTAACTGGCAAGCAACTCGACATGAGCACGCAGGTGCCAAAAAAAGCCAACGGCATCCTGGCTTGTATTAGACATGCTCTGTCCAGCAGCAGCAGGGAGGTGGTTGTCCCCTTGTACTCAGCTCTGACGAGGCCACACCTCAAGTACTCTGTTCAGTATTGGGCACTGCATTACAAGAGGGATGTGGAGGTGCTGGAGCAACTGCAGAGGAAGGCAACAAAACTAATTAAGAGCCTGGAGAATAAAACTTAAGAAGAGTGACTGAGGGAGTAGGGGATGGTTAGTTTGAAGAAGAGGTAGGCTTAGAGTGGACATTAGAAACCATTTTGTCACAGAACGAATGGTCAGGCATTGGAACGTGCTGCCCAGGGGGGTGTTTAAAAGTCGTCTGGATGTGGTGCTTGGGGATATGGTTTAGGGGTGAACCTTGCAGAGCAGGGTTATTGGTTGGATTTGTGATCCTGAGGGACCTGAATGTTTCTGAGATTCTGCGTAATCAGCTCTGACAAATTAACCTCCCCTCTCCCCAAGAAACCTGATAGAGTGGTCAACTATGAAGCTCAAGATCATAAGTACTTCAGCAGAGGTTGATTAAATAGCATTTTGCTACACAATGATATACACTAAAAAGAAAATAAATGTTATACCTGTCCAGGTTTAGTTGCTGATCTAGCCATAAAATTCAGTAAAGTTCTCTTCTCTTCAACTAGAGCACCGTATCTCTGAAGAAAAAGAAACAATGTACCAGTCACAAGGTCAGTAATGAACAAAATTACGAGGGTGAGCATTTCCAACTACAGATGTTTAAAATAATACAATAGCATATTACCTCCTTACAAGATAAATAATTGATTATTAGTTTGAAAAAACTCAAGGCAGAACACAGGAAATAATTTCATTTCCTGCACCACTTTGGTAAAAGGAGTTTTTAAAATGGTAGGTGTAAGTTTGTTTAAAACAAAAGGGAAAAGAATTAAACTAATACTTCAACATACCACAAAAACGAGGTTTAGGACTGCAAAAGAATGAAAAAGAGAAACACTATTCCTCTCCAATTATACTGCCAAGCATTCACAAGTGAGCTAGGGATCATAAGGTTAATTATACATTTAATAAGGTGTCAGGGAGATAACTGCTCATTTCTTTATAAAAATTAAAATGTACAAAGCAAGTTCTCTTTAAAGTATAATTACCTACACTTATGCATACAAAGGACTGATTTCAATCTCTCTATTTTATAAAGGGCTTTCACTGCAACAGACAGTATTTGAGAGAGAGAGAGAGAAGTTGAACTTAAAGTTTGAGACAGACCAGATAAATCAAAAATCTTTCTTCCGTTATAAACAATGGCAAAGTAAAATATACAAGACAATATTTTTGTGTATGTTCCTCAAAGATGTCAGCTCTAAAATTCTTAGAGAGCGCACAGTGCTCTGTACCCTCTGTAAGATAGTTCAGCAGCACCAAAAGGCACAGGAAGTGACTATTACACAGCTAAAAATACGCAGACAGGATTTACCACATTCAATTAGTACTTCAGCCATACGCAAGCGAACTGTTGTCTGTGGCACTACAAAGGCAGTGTCTGGGTAGCATGGTCTGACGTGCTCTTTAAGGACCGGGAACCTCATGCCAGCAGGCAAACCGAGGCAAAAATGCACGTGTGGTGTTCCGACAAAAAGACTGCTTTATGGTGATGAACAGAGGTGAAATAGTCACGGAAAAACCTGCAACATTTTACTACTGATTCTAAGCCACTCTCACCTACTATTGGTAGGAGCTCTGAGAGAAGAGAGAGTTGAGAAAAAGGTTTCCCACAGCCCTCCCCAGTGCTGAAATCTCAAACTGCCTTTTTATTTTGCCGTCTCCTGCCACATGGTACAAAAGACACTATTGTTGTTTACTGAACATTGAAATAGACTTAAATGCGTTTCTGAAACCAAAGATTCTCCAAGTATGTACTATATTTCAGATTATTACAAGCAGAATAATTCACTTAAACTGCAGTTTACTTTCCAAGAACCTAATGGACGGACTGCAACTAGAAGATACTAACAGAGTAGCAGAATACTTGATCCACAGCAGCAGTGATGAATGTTCAACAGCTGAAAGGCTTTTGTATACCATGTGAAAAATAAATTTTCTCATATCCATGGAAGATTCAACTCAACTTGTCTCTGAATGACCACTTAACATGGTGGTCATTAACAAATGTTAGTATTTCTTAACATGAAATACTAGCCCCAGGATAAAGTGTATGCCACCTTATTACGAGTATGATATAGAGTCATTAACTTAATTCCAAAGTCTGGATGCTGTTGTAACATGAATTTTTAAGGGATACGTCAATGGAAATTTGAAGAACGTGCAGATTCCACTTAAAAATGCAAAACTCCTGAGTGTAACAAAAGCTGATTTTCATTCACTTGTTCAATTCCTGCATTTCAAAGGGCTATCGAAAAATCAGGAAGAGTAAAATAACTTGAGATTTTCCTGCATTTGGTTGTTTCATGCTGTATAGCAAGAGGATTTTTCTATCAAAATGGTAGTCCCTTTTTAGTTTATACTTGGATGACGAGTGAGGTGAAACAGTAAATGAAGTCATATCCCAGAGTAGGGAATATATAAATAATACACCTCACAATATAGCAGAACTAATCGAACATATCTTTTGATATGCATTCTTCTCAAAAAATGGGTCTTGGAAGATCATAAAACATCTCATGAGTGAAGCAGAGCCTTTTCTTTAGCAGCTTAAAACCCTTTGGAACTGGTAACATAGTACGCACCACTAGGAGATGGCAAGAGCCCTCGGCTTGGGAGGGGAGTCTATGCGCAGGAACAAGGGGAACAATCACACATTGTTACAGTCTCCTCAGGAAAATGGTGGATTCCCCAGTATTGGACTCTTAAGATTCATCTGGACAGGGTGCTGGCCATCTTGTCTAGACCGGGCTTATGTCAAGAAAGGTTGAACCAGATGATCCTTGAGGTCCCTCTTACAACTTGGTATTCTATGACTGAGCAATCTGCAGAATCAGCATGACTGCTGGACTGCCAGCTGCTAGGATGAGCCTTCCTGATGGAGCCCGTTTGTGCATGCTGACAGCTGCAACTCCCATCACCTGCAGTTCACCTCATCTCTGGCTTGGCTTTGTTTCTGCAAAAGGCATGAATGCAGCTGTCTTATTCCTTGAACATCACTAACTAAGCTGAAACTGTGGCCTAGAAACCGTCATTCATCTTTTAATGCATCCGTGATGCTAAGAGAATAGAAAGCAAATTCAGCTCTTCATAGACCTGGAATCCAGCATATACAGTATTATAGCAACCAAGTATAATAAGGTCCATGAGAAGCAAACATTGCCTGCTTCTGGTTTGCAAACTGTACAAAAATTGTAAAACACCATTATGTTTGCAACGCTACCGTGAGAAGTTGCAAGGAAACTGCAAAAAGCCAATGCTGTCTAGCAGAAAACCTATGTAAACCAGTTTTTGCTTTGAAAGGAATTTTAAGCAGTATATGAGCCTTCCTTTATTTCCTTTGGGTTGTCAGAAGACAAAAAACCTTCCAACTGGCACCCACTACTACTATTAGTACTAGAGTATTAGCTCCTGGTTTGGAATAGTCTAAACTGTGCTACTGCTACTCACACTGAAAAAATAAAAAGCATATTAGTATCAGCCTATGCTATTCAACAGTGCTTTATGACAATTCTCAGTTAACTTAAGAAGAGCTCTAAGCACTTCTGTACTTCTCTTGTTATGTCATTACCTGTAACAGCGATCTGGCATCATCGACTCTGTCTGCACTGACATATTGAAGGAAAAGGTCTGTGACAGGTCTGTAAATCCCAAACTGACTGGCCAGCCGTTCTGCCATCACACCAACTGCAAAATGATGGGTACAGAAGGAAAATCTTTGATTGAAAAGCCACTTTTGTAAACTTTACAGGCTTTGACTGTTGACTGAGCAGGTTTTACATGTAATAGCTCTTTCATAACACCTCTGTCTAGTCAGAATATTTAAATATCACTGCAATTAACTTACATTTTTCCAAAGCTGGCTCTAATCCGTCCTCAGACACCTTTCTTAACAAATAGGAAATGTTTCTGACAGCTTGATCAGGATTCTGTGCACCAGAGATAAGCAGAGGCTCAAGGTATTCCACTGCAGCATCAAGGTCATTGCTAGGAAAGGAAATTGAACTGTCTTAGTATCTGAAATCAAGATTTCTAAACCTAAAGAAGCAATTAAAGTTTTTGTTTTCTACATTAAGGTTATCTTTCTCAGGAACGGTTGAGTACCTATGACTTCATTCAGATACTGTGAAAGTGAAACCACTTATGACTGAATGAATAAATTAATGTCTGAATAGGTTTTAATGATCTTTGACCTGTAGAAAGGCCAAGTACTTCTGACACACCTTTTCATCATTAAGAAAGAAGAGTTCAGATATCTGCTTTAGGAAAATGTGTTCTGTAAATCTAAAGGCAAAAGCAAAACATTAACAGAAAGTAACTGAATAATTAATGCACACAACTCAAGTATTCTTTTTAATGCTATGTCAATTAATTATTTACCTGATTTTTTTCCATCCCTATCTTTTTGGATGCAAAAGACAACACTAATGTCATTTGGTCAGTACCTCTGTCTAAACACTTTTAATGTTATGGCTTAAGTATAGCAAATGCTAATAAAATAATGCAGGAAGTATTCACTGAAGTGTAAACTCTACTTCTGAAAAGTTCACACAGCAACAGTCCTTACTAATCCACTCTAAAAACTAATTCAATTGAAGAAGAAATCAGAGTATGATAAATGAATGTGTTTAGGTGAAGGAGAAGCACAGCACATTTGCAAACTACAAAAAATGCTTTGAAGACTGTATCAGAAACATGACTCTGCCAATACAAGATCAGATACTAAAATTACCTGTAAGAAATTGTTTTTTTCATGGTTTTCAAGGTATAGTTTGCAAGATATTAAATATATTATACATACACACACATATATATAAAGAAATATGCTTATTATTTATGCTGCTGCTAAGTATATTTATATATACACCAAGCTAGTTTGGGTATAGCAAAAGAGAAGTTGATGCTGATAAAGAATCTGTGCCTGCATGCAGCAATTTATTTATTTACTACTGTCACCGATCTACAGCTTGAGAACACAGCATGACTTCTGAACACTTCCATATGACATGGAGACAGAGGAAAACACACAGCTTATGAGACAAATCCTGGAATACCTTTCCTATTTGAAGTGTTTAATTTAGGCAAAAGTCTAGGCACTAGAACCATTGTGTGCCAAGGACGACTCAGATCTAGCTATTTAGAAGATTGGCCCTTTACAGACAGACTGTATTCCAGTGGCTCAAAATATAGAGAGCTCACTACTGGAACTGGTCTGCAATGGTTCTCCTCCACAAATGTGCTTCAGAAATGATACCAGAAGAGAACTGCACAACACACTGCTCAACTTGACCAGAATGTTAACATCTAGGACTCTAAGAATAGAAAGAGAACGCAATGCAAGTGATTTCCCACCGCTCTGCATAAAAGAATTACATACACTGGCTGTTGAAGTACTTACTTTTTAGTATGAGCCAATGCAATTGCATTAGCAATTAGTGAGGGAGATAAACTAATTGGTTGTGTGATGTCTTCCAGCATGGTTTTAAGTGTTTGCAGGTTCTTTAGATCTCCCTTTTCTGCCAGAGTCTGAATAAGTGCAGTAACTGCTGATCTAGTAGGCAACGAGCCACTGTCCAGCATTCCTTTTAGAACAGTCATAGCATCTAATAATGGTAGACAAATAAGGGAAAAGGTAATCAGATTTTAGTCCAGTAGGCAACCATGCCAATGGTTATCATTACCCATGTCCTTTTAAAAACATGTACAGAAAATAATTCTCTTGCTCAACTTGGTCCCCAAATTTGCTATAGTGAATTAAAGCTTGAATATATATCTACAACCAAATAAAAACTGTCAACAATTATTCCAGGCTAAAATGCTGTAGTATCATCAATAATAAGTATTAAATTACTTTTAGCATTTATTTTACTATCCAGCTCGAGGAAAGCAGTTATCTCATAGATGTCCTCCCTCATGACCTTAAAGAGTCATGACTGTTTCAGCTTGGGTTTTGTTTTTTTTATATCCTAACTATAAATTCTCTTTACTAAAACACAAAAATATTGCATACTTAAGAAGACAGTTTCAAAATGCAATTCATTATTGAAACTGCTTAAGTCTAGTATTCAGATATCTTTTTAAGAGTACACCAAACTTTCATTTACCAACATTTAATTTTTAAATAAAAGCATGAGATGCAAACCTCAATACTGAGATGCAAACCTCAATACAAGAATAAACTCAGAACTGAGAACTTTCCTCAAGGACTCCTACATCAAAGCAATTACATATGTTAAAAACAGTTAAAAAAAAAATCCTGTCTGTCTGCCACAAATACCCCAAATCCAACACAGATGAAGTCTCTCTAATTTCTCTGACCGGAATTCTTGTCAATTTATGTTATGCAATGAGCAAACACAGAGAGAAAGATAGGCCCTTCTGGTAAAAATCTCCTACTCCTTCCCAGCACAGGCACAAGTAATCACAGATAATCATTATAATACCAAGGGATAAACACTTCTAATACAATATACACCCACTTGAACTCCACAGCATTAATATTCCAATTCAATATGCAGGTACTGCAAAAATTAAAGATTACTTTTTACAAGAGAGGAAGAAAAAGCATCCTGTATGCTTAAGGTTCCTTTAGAGTGAATTTTCTCTATCCTTCCCCACCCTCTTTCCTCCCCTTTCTTTTTAGGGAAAAAAAAAGAGGGGGCAATACATCAGAGACAAGATTCTTGACATTAAAAAAGCAAATACAAAAAACACATGCCATGTTCAAATTCTCTCCTAAGTGTGGACCTCCCTTCAGTGTGGAGCATGACCAGCCCTCTCAAGAACGAAGACAGAGAAGGATTTGAAAGTTGCATGTGCACAGCACTACTGCCTGACCTAGTAGGATGCTGGTTAATTCTGCTGTCCTGCGTATTTGGGGCTTTCGTTTTGTGTTGGTTGCTCTTTTGGATGGAGGAGGTGCCCTAGTTTGGTTCGGGTTTTTTAAATGCAAAAAGCATCCACTATTACTCTCAACTCATAATTTAATCCCTTAATCTTTCAGCACTTAAAACCAGGTAGCTAAAAGCCTGCAAAAATTACAAAGCTTTCCTACAAACTCTGCAAATTCTCTAAAGCAAAACTCAAGTTCTGACTCTTAAACTAATGTGGGTTTTATCAAGTTCTTGGGAGAAGATATTAAGCTTCTTGTGAGGATATTTAGGGACCTACATAAAAACTTTATGTTACATTACACAGCAAAGAAATACGGTGAGTATTTGATAAAACAAGCAAGTTTTGCAGAAGTGAAAGCCATCACAGGATGCAGGACAAATGGAACTCATTGACATAAGATTACAAAAAGATTGTACCTGACAGTTTTTTGGGTAACCTATGAGCTTCAGGAAATGACCAGTATGGTTGAAATATGTAGTAACTTGCATTTTCAAGGCTTCACTTGCAAAAAGAGAAGCACTATCTTTCAGACTAAAACAGAAAAATGGTCACGGCTGACTAGTGAATTATATACCAAAGTAAAGTTGGTTCAATGAACAAGATAAAGAAAGACATAATTTTACAAAGCAATGTAATTCCACAAGCTTCTTGGGAAGCTTCATGTTATGAAAAACAAAAAACATTTTTGAAGTATATAAAGGAAGAAGATTTATGTGGCAGAGAAGTTAGTATGCTAATTAAGATGAAATCACATAGTGCAAAAGACTGGCAGAGCATAGAAGGGATCAGTGATGGTTTGACAAGGGCAAGATTTTTGGTGTATAATATTTAGGAGGAATTGGCAAAAATTTGTGGCATGTTGGACAAGAGAAAAACTTATTAGAATTACACCAGACAGGAAAGTCAGGCGAAGGCCTTGAAAGACGTAAAAACTTCAGACTTGCGCAGAGCAAGAGAACCAATTGCATTCACCGCACATGCTTCAGTCGGTGACACCTGGCAATGATACCACAGTTGAGACTGAGTGGGGAAGGAATTGGGAAGAAGACAAGCTCATGAGATGCAGGAAAGCGTGCAAGTGAGAAGATGTGTCTAAATGTTCATCTTAAGAGTATTTCAATGCAGCTGATGGCATATAGGTATAAGTTACTATAGCTTTGCTTAACGGAATGAAATAAAATCAACTGATGGCAGAATCAAAAATTGTTTTTTCTAGTACACCTTCTGGTATGAAAGTAAAACCCTACTATGAAAGTAACATTCAGTGTAATACATCTTCTTCCTATGTAGCTGATTTAATGCTTAAGTACATCAACAAAACCACATGTAGACCCTGTGTTTATGTCTGCACTGTGTAAAAGACACAACACTGCATTTCAAACTGTGTTTGCAGGTTTTCAAAATGTAACATTTCAGAGCTGAAGTCTAGGCTGCAAAACGACCAATGCCGAGAACTCCATCAACACAACTGTACAACTTTATCCACCATCTTTTTGGCTACCCTTACAGACATTTCAGCCACCATTTTCTTTCCCATTATTGCTACATTAAAAAGAAAACCAAACCGAACGTCTTGTTACTGTTGGTATTGAGAACTATTAAAAAGTATTTAAGTTTTTAAATCAATATTATAATCATTTAGTGCACAATCATGCACATTTAACAGTCAATTTAACTCATCTGGTATCTCACACAACCAACACACTATGCAAGAAATAACTGCTGGGAATTGTTTCAGATGCTCTAAAGTATGTTAATTTCCAAAGCAAAATGACTTGTGCTGTGAATTTTAACGCACTTGAAAGCCTGTACTTTCTCTCATTCTGGAGCACAAATTTTGCATGTCTGAAGAGCTGTGATTCATCTTAAGAAAACCCATCTTGTGTTAAATGGAATGGAAACTGGACTAAGTGGTCAAATGACAAGTACATTCATATTCAAGCTGTATTATAAATGCATGTACAGTAATTTACGTCTCTCAGCTACCACAAAAGGCTCTTGATAAGCAGGTAATTTGCTAAATGGACTCCTTTATCCAAGTATTCGAAGGGCGTTACAAGAAAAATCTGCAGAGGCATTAATGTGACGTAAAGGTCAAGCATTGTGACATACCTTTCAAATAATCCCGCCTAACTTGCGATATGATGAGGAGGCTGCTGGCAGCACTGTTCAGTGTGAAGCCCTTGATGTGGGTCTCAGCACTAAAAGAAGCAGACATTTAGAAAGGAATTACTGACATGCTTCTGATACGATAATAAATGGTTGAGCACCAAGGTGAAATTATAAAAACTACTGTTCGTATGTTAAAAATATTGCTGCAAAATATCGACCTGGAGACAGCTTTTGTGTTACCCTGTCAATGGTTATAGAAGGATAATTTTTTTTTGCATTCTGACAGATGACAAAGTTGGAAGTGAGCAACAAAAGAAACAAAGTACAAGATTTTTTTTAAACAATCGGTTCAGATTCTTGAATGCTGACATATTAGATGACTAAAATAACTGCATGCCCTGCATTGTTCTGTTGTATCCTAAGCTGGATACTTTTTCTTCTTTTTCAATAGTCACCATAATTATAAAATATAAAACTATTCTTTCAGCAATAAAAACGAAACATTTATTTTCAGCACTGTATATTTTAAACATAAACTAAAGCATATTATGAACTAACACCATATCATTTCCTTGATTAATTTTCAACTTTCTGTCACCTAGATGTATACAGGTTTTAAAGTGGAACATACTACATCTGCTGCCTTAGCCACGTTAAAATTCTATTTCCCTTATCAATTCTTTATCTGCTGTAACACAAAACTTCACGAATCTGTACCAAAGAGAATCTTTAATAACACTGCTAAAGCTCTTCTAACACTCTGGAAATTAGTCAAGAGAGACTGACCAGCAGTCACCTTGATCTTCTATGACAAAATGCTGCTGTTGACATTATATGACATATAGCCACATTTTTAATATCTATGGATAACTCTGCACATGTTCATTTCTAGATTACAAAATCTCCACACAAAAAAGGGGGGCACTGCCATTTACCATATCAGCAATCAAGATAAACCTCACTGATCATCTTGTGGCAAACAACTGAGCAGCCTACCTACTTGAACTTAGAGGCTGAGCGGATTGGGAGGTAAGCAGGGTCATTGCTAAATTATTCTCCTCAATCTCAAGAAAATCCTTCACATAGCACACAATACGACTATCCTCTCAGTCACTTTCAGCCTCCCAGCCTCACAAAGGCGGTCACTGGACTCGGGATTTTCTTACTCTCCCAACCAATCCTCTTAATCCCATCCTAAGCACCCACTGCTCAGTTCCGCCTTTTTTTCCCCCCCCTTTGTCCCATCTGTCAAAGCCCTTAAGTCAACAATTCATGCATGAGACTGTAAATTACATATAACAAAGGATTTACTTTCTCCCAATCTTCCAATCTTTAGTGTGATTAAATAGATGTTAGCTACTATTACAGAACTAATCCATCATTCCAATATTCCTAAATTTCTATTTAAAACTTCTTGGACCGAACGCAATAATTATTCCTCAAACTGGTGCTAGAACGCAGAAGCGACTGGGCTTGGGCTGTCAACACATCAGTAAACTCAGTTATTTGTTCCCTTTAATTTCAAATGCAGAGTAGGAGTGCAATTTCCTTCTGCCACATCACTTCCTCAGGGAAGTTTCTCAGTTGTTCTAAGGGGAGGGAAGCTTTGCAATTCTCTATCCTTTTGAAACGAAGAAGCACCCAAGTTATTTTCTTGTCTGTAATAATGCTCATAGTTAGCCTCTCCAAATACTACTTAAATTTTAGATTTGGCTCCAAGCACAGCAGAAAGAAAAAGATGTTAGCTTATATAAAAGAAGGTAGCTTCTCTGTATTTTATGAAAATATTAGGAGTTGCACAAGTTTCAGGCCACTGCACACATTTAGGCTTTGTAGAAGTAATCTCTTTGTAATATGAGGTTGGAAAAATTGTCAAGCATGCAGAAACGTGTGCAAAACACAGAGATTTGCCATTCCTCAGCCATGAGTACACACACAATCACTCGCTCCCTTTCAGTGAATAATTTAAAACTTACAGACTTTTGAAAACGTTTAATGTAAGCATCATTTCGTTACTAGAAAAAAAAAAAGACACAAACACCAAGAGCACTGCCAATATGAAGCATTTTCTACCTTGAAGCAAAAGTGAGCTGTTAGAAGCTTCTCAGAACGGCATCTTTTGGCGCGTCTCTGCTACAAGAGAGTTCTGAGCAGCACAGGGGTTATCATCACAGTTGGCTTTGACCAGCATCCAAAAAGAGAACCCCTTATTAAATTCCATTTTTTTTCCTAAATATCTCAAGGTTCAGAGCTTTAAATCCTTTAAAACACATCTCCAAGTTTTTTAGTCTTTGAAACTTTTTCTTAATTCTTCTCCCCTGCATTTTTAATTTACATGGGGAAATACTTCTCTAAAGCAGTAATTCTACATCACTGAAAAATTAGGACAAGCCACCACTCTCTTACTGCTCTTCCAGTCTGTAAACTACTGCTGATATCATGCAATATTTTGTGCAACTTCTTACAAGTGTTTGAGCTGCAGAACAGGGAAGCAGTCAATGCACATTCAAATCTTCACTATAGTTTCAAACTTCTTCCCTGAAGACTCTCAAAACGTTTGCAAAAATATTCATGTGTTGTTACCTAAAATTTCTCAATGTTCTTTATAGTTTTAAAACATCTCCTTTCCATCTTCCACTTACAAACATGTAGCAGTTAACATTCTCCAGCTTCTCCTTGATACAAGCCAGACATGCATCAAGCATTCCTCATGATAAAGCCCAGTTACTGAAACCTATTTGCAAAAATGTCATTTGCTCTTCTGCACACAAAACTCAGGTAACGTTTTCAATGAAAGACAAATTCAGTCAAAGCATGATTAAAAAGGCCCATGAAAATAATACACATCATCTTACACTAGAGGGTTCTTGGACATAAAAATAATATCTGCATTTACTATAAAAATTCTTCCTTTTTTTTATAGAGCTCTATGAACATTTCAGTTACCCACACCTTCGGATTCACTGTATTCAGTCAGAAGTATGCTTGATGAAAACCACTGTTCTTTTTTCAGCTGAAGAACCCAAATGACTTATTTTTTTTTCCTTACTTCTACACTGATGAGTGGTTAATGCTTGTACTTTGAAGCCTATAACCTGGCCAGAACACACATTACAGGCAAAAATTAAAGCACGTGCGGGACTACACAGCTCTCAAAAAGGTTAATTCCATTCTGGTGATTCTAATAATACATGACAGCAGGTTGGATTTATTTCAGAAGAGTTAAGAGTTGGATTTAAGGTTTATGGTCATCTCCTAGCCACTGGCATCACAGCTGAACGTACCTTTTTGCATTTGGCAGGCAGCCAGCTGCTAGGGAGAGTGGGTAGGGTAGGACAGCAGCAGCGATGGGGATTGAGGGTAAGGCTCACAGGCAGTTAAGTGAAAGAATCCTGCCTGTTTGGATATTGCTCTAAAGAGTTTGAAAAGGCAGACAGTCCGAAGGGTGGACTGTAATTTCTGATGCCAAATGCATTTATTTGTTGATATTGTTAGTTGAATTATTAGCAACACATACTGTCACTCTAGTACTTTTTTAATACATGGCATATAATCCTATGAAACATCAGCTAATTAATTACTATAGCTTCTAATTATGAGGCACGACCTTTTGTTCCACTGAAACAACATGAAAACTATCCAGAAATTAAAAACAGTTAAAAGCTCTCAAACATAGAAAAGCCTTACATGTGTTTCACTTGGATGGCTTCTTCCAGACAATTCTGTGCTAACAATGCTTTTATAAGGGTTTCATAAGATCGATAATGAAACTCATTCTTCTCTTGCATTTTCAGGAAAACATTGTAGGCCTCTATAGAAATTGAAAAAAAAATAAGTCAACATGAAATGCCACAAAGAAATCACCTATTCATTGAAAAGAGCCATCTTATATCTATTTATCCCCTGCTTGCACCTTTGAGCCCAAAGCTGTTGGGTCACAGCTCGTTCAAAACGGCTCACATACAACAATCAACTGACACATACCTCCAGAGCACCAGAAGTTTGCTGTTGCGTTTTTTCTCTCTACGGCTGTTGCTCACACAGCAGTGAAGCTGGTTAGAAGGGGAAGACTCAGAATTTTAAAGGCAACGCCTAATTCTGGGGTATATAGTTATTGTGTCTGGTGCGTGATCACAACAGCATTTAGCAAATAATATAGGAGGTGATTCCAATATGGGGAGATCAAATTATTTAGCTACGACAAGATTTATACTAAACATACAATTTACAAATATACAGATATTTAACAAGTAAACTATGCTGCATTTGTTTGACTGATTAACAGTTTTATTTCATGCATTCACAATAACTGTCAGTGTATGAAAAGATGTTACCAAAAAGGGGAGAAAAATGATAAGCACACTTTTCAGTCGTTTATTTTTGCTGAAACAAGATTATGCAGCTATAAACACGCAGCGCAAACTGCCACCCAGGTTGTAACATATGCCAGCAAGCCACGTTAAGAATCACAAATGGTCTTTTACGTGTAAGCGCTGATTGCATGTTTTATTTACCGAAACAGACAAACAAACAAACCCCTCTGCTAATTCAAATCATAGCTACAATAACCTTTAAATAAAACTTCTCAGCAACAACTGGACTGTCAGCACAAATTTCACAGGGTAAGTTTTTTCTTGTCAAAGGAAGACTGAAAGACAGCTATTTCAGTCTCAGAAGAAGCATCGTGCTAACAGCACTTACTACAGTGTGATGCAGAATTTTAAGCTGTCATTCCCCAAACTAAAACTGTTGCGTGTGCCCTTGAATCTTAAACTTCTTCAACTGTATAGTATACATAAAAATCTCCTGGAATGCAGGCACAGAAATGACTATGTGTGAATTTCATCACTTCTGAGATGAAGATGCAGACGATGAGTTTATAATGATAATTACCACTGTTGTACACAATCTACTTGGGACTCTCTTCATATATATATATACAGGGGAAAAGGATAATAATATCACAGTAAAAATTAAATCCACTTCTGTGCATGTGATCTTATGTGTACAAGAAACAGATAGTCGCGGAAGAAATGGAAAGGGAATATGACTGATGTCTGACAACAACAGTGATTGCACTGCCTTCCAGAAGAACAACAAAGCAACAAGGCAACATAAAAAAGGCCTTGAAATCCTCCACTACATTTACTTATGTTAAGTCTGGTGCAATGTGATGAACTCTCTTGCCTCCTCAGACGCTGACTGGTGATAGGTTTGCTCTTTCTGATTGTGAAAAGCCTACGTAAATTTTACTTTTTAAAAGCCAAAACCTCCTTAAGTTTGGAAGGTCCTACAAAAGCTCTGATGTCCTCAGGCTGAACTAGGATTTCATACAGTTTTACATCACAGAATTACCAGGGTTGGAAGGGACCCAAGGATCATCTAGTTCCAAACCCCCTGCCATGAGCATATCAGGTTGCTCAAAGCCCCATCCAGTCCGGCCTTAAAGACATCCAGGGATGGGTCTTTCATCACCTCCCCAGGCAACCTGTTCCAGTGTCTCACCACCCTCATGGTGAAGAACTTCTTCCTAATATCTAATCTAAAGCTACACTCCTCCAGCTTGGATACATTCCCCCTCATCCTATCACTACCTGACATCCTAAGAAGTCCCTCACCAGCTTTCTTGTAGGCCCACTTTAGATACTGGAGGGCCAAATTAAGGTCTCCTTAGAGCCTTCTCTTCTCCAAATTGATCAACCCCCAACTCTCTCAGTCTGTCTTCACAGCAGAGGAGCTCCAATCCTCTGACTGTCCTTGTGGGCCTTCTCTGGATGCATTCCATCACATCCATATCCCTCTTGAAACAGGGGCTCCAGAACTGGACAGAGCACTCCAGGTTAGGTCTCACAAAAGCAGTTTAGAGAGGGAGAGAATCACCTTTCTTGACATGCTGGCCACACTTCTCTTGATACGGCCCAGGATATGACTTGTTTTCTGGGCTACAAGTGCAAACTGGCAGTTCATATTGAGCTTCTCACCCACCAGCCCCCCCAAATCCTTTTCTTCAGGACTTCTCTCAAGTCAGCCACTGCTCAGCCTATATCGGTGCCTGGGATTGTCCCCAACCATATGCAGGACCTTGCACTTGGTCTTGTTGAACCTTGGTCCCACCTGTCCTGCCTGTCAAGGTCCCTCTGGATGGATCACTGCCCTCCGTCTGTCAGCTGCATCACACAGCTTGGTGTCAGCAGTCAACTTGCTGAGGGTGCACTCAATGCTACTGTCCATGTTGCTAAAGATGGTGAGTAAGACTGGTCAAAGGACTGATCTCTGAGGGACTCAACTTGTCACTGGACATGGCCCCACTGACAGCCACTTTCTGGGTGCAGCCGTCAAGCCAGTTCTTTATTCACTGAGAGGTCCATCGATCAAAGCCATATTTTACCAGCGTGGAGATCAGGATGCCATGCAGGACAGTGTCAAAGGCTTTGCTCAGGTCTAGATAAATGACATCTTCGGTATTCTTTGAGTATTGCTTTCCACTGATTTGACACAGAAATAGACCTAGCCACCAGTTGACACGATGTCAAGCACGTTACCATCAGTTATTATAGACTACAAAATAAATCCATTTCCTTATAGAAATAGAAGATTTAACTCTTTTTGGTAATGATTAGTTCAATGAAGAACTGAAAATCCTTCCATCTATTTTGCTGTCCTCTTGCAGGATATTTTGGTGTGCATGTCATTCCCAAATTCAGAATGATTATCTTATTCAGATTATTTTCTTAACTTCATCTTGCATTGCTGCACATTTGAAGTATACCTAGATAAATCTCTAATTGAGGTATCAATCTGAACAGGTATTATCAGGTTATTACTTCTTCAGATGGTATCTAAAATTACTGAAGCATTCAAAAGATAAAGTTCTTGGCTGCAAAATCATACAGTGTTATATTAGCTATTTCAAGTAGAAAGATTTGTTTAAAAAGTGACAAGTTACTAAGGAAGCCTCATTCCTCAAATCAGTCAAATTTGTTTCAGCAATTGCAATGGTTTGGGACACATGTAACCTGATCCCCTGGCGTCAAGTTCTCGCACCAAGGAATCAAGATAAAAACAAAAATAGGACTTTGCCCAAGTCAGGCACATCAGAAAACAGATTTTCAAAACACCTCCCTGACAGAGTTGATAAGTTCCTGGAATTAGATACATAACTAGAACAAGTAAATCTTTCTCCTATAAAAAGCTGATGTTGATAAAAAACTATATTCTGCTCTATTACATTCACATCAAAACTACATTATACTGTTATATAAAAGTGACAATTTGTTTTTTATAGTTGTGGCGTTTGTCTAAGATTGAGAAAACAGTTTCCACACAAGACAGGAAATATTTCCCAACATTTGTCCTTTCTTTTTCCCCCTCTTAATTCTCAGTAGCTTCAGACCTCTTTAAATAAAAAAATATGCAGGAACAATTTACTGAGAAATTCAGTATCAAATATCACCAAAGAGTGTTGGCAGTTACAGTTTATATTTTTGGTTTAAATCAGTCTCCCTGCAAGGTCCAAGAATTCCTCCTGCTCTCCACTTGCTCACCTGTGTATCAGTATCTGTGTATCAAAGGCTCGACACTTTTCAAGCAATATTACAAAATAGATTTGATGAATTTTGCCTTGTTTTCAGTGAAAAGTTTTCTGCATTTCTGGCATCAAAAGAAGTGTGACCAGCAGGATGGGGAAGGTAATTCTCCTCAGCTCTGCTCTTTTGAAACCCCACCTAGAGTACTGCATCCAATTCTGGTGCCCCCAGCATAAGAAAAACATTGAACTGCTGGAATGGCTGCAGAGGAAAGATGTAAAGATGGTTAGGGGCTTGGATTACCTTCCCTATGGGGATAAGCTGTGAAAGTCGGGGCTGTTCAGCCTGGAGATAAAAGAGGCCCTCCAGTATCTGGAGGAGGCCTACAAGAAAGCCAGAAAGGGACTTTTTACAAGGGCTTGTAGTCATAGAGAGCCAACTGATTGAAGCTTGAGGATGGCAAGTTTTTTACAGTAAGGATGGTGACACACTGGGACAGCTTGCCCAGGGATGCCCCCCTTTCCTGGAGGTGTTCAAAGGCCAGGTTGATGAGGCTTTGAGCAACCCAGTCTAGTGAGCCCATGGCAGGAGGTGTGGAACTAGATGGTCTTTAAGGTCCCTTCCAACCCAATCTGTTCTGTGAATTTCTTGAAAACAAACTCCCTGTCTGGCAGATTCTTTTCAAGACTCAAAACTTAGTAAAATAATCTGTGTGTCCAGCCTGTAGTGGTAACAGAGAAGACAATGATTAACTGTCTTCTGTTTATAAATCTACCTCACTAAGCAAAATTAACTTTTTTTAAACCTAATGTGCTATCCAATTATTTGTCATAGCATATGCAAAGAAAATAAGGACTCCTGCAACATTCCAATGCTCTCCACCTTGGCCATTGCTATAAATGGACTGAGTTTCTCCTCCCTTTGAAAGGTCCAGAAATGCCAGTTTTGACTCTGTGCCCTGCTTTGAAATGAGATAGACCAAAATGGATTTGCCATGATTTAAATACAGATGAAAGCCAAAGGAACTGTACTGAAGTACACTCCTCTTTCTCATATAAAAAGGAAAACACTCATGTATAGAAGAGCTATTAATTTTTCACTGCAGAATTGATCTAAAGTGATCTCTCAGTGAGAGCATTCTATTTGTGAGGTAGCATCCACAGGCAGAAGGGTTTGGAAGCAGTGATAAGTGGGGACAAGATTTTGATCGTTTCTTTACAGTCTGCGTATTTCTTTGAGGGAGGAACAACCAGATGAAAAGTCTGCAAATTGTACCAAGAAACACAGACAATCTTAGTTATAAAGAAACTAAAGACACTACACAAAGCACTGAAACCTCCCTTCAAAAATAAACTAATAGAAAACAGAAAAATGTATAAAAGTCAAATAAGAAGAGAGCAATGATTATATCCACAACACAGTCCCACCTCGTTTAATCTCATCTATTTAATTTCTTTGCCAAATCTACGGCTTAAATGAGGCAAGCACTTGAAGTATACTTTGAAACCATAGGTGATCTTAAGGTTTCAACAGTAGAAGTAAATACAAAATCTCTGAACAACCTCTTTTAATAGGTAATTACCTTCCCATAAACATGTTCCATCTACTTAACTTGATATTAGTATTTCTTCTTACTACACTTAGCATGTCTCTCACCATAAAACTTGTAACCAAACGGCTAGATTTTCCAGTAACCACTAGACCAGTAATTCTAGCATCAAACCTGCACATTAATTTATTTTCTGGTGTTTAATAGATATGTTTGAAAGCCTCAAACATGGTGTTAACTCAGCAGGTGAACTACAGCCATAGCAGCAAACCAGTAAAACACAGTGGCAAGCATCTGTTGCTCTGTAGTTAAAATTTATGTTGAAGACTAAAAAAAAAATCACTGGGTTTCAGCTTACCTTTTGCATTGTTTTTCTTGCAAAGCATCCTTATTTTTCTTTCTTCCACATTGGAAATACTTGAACTGCTGGCATCTTCATGTTTAGCCTTTAAAACAAACTTATGTAAGTTACTATCTGTTAACTTTTCTCAACAGAAATAAATATATTCAAATTGTGTATAGCAAGGAATGTTAAACTCCAATTACCTTAGGTGTCTCAAATGGAACAACCTGACCATTTTGCTCAAGTATATCAGCAAGTAAAATCAGTGTTTTCTCACGAGGAACAACATTTTCTTCTTGAATTTTAGTCCAAACAGCTTCGGCCTTTTGCCAGTCACCGTTGTTCTCTAAATCAAGATTCAGATTTTCAGATAAAAGCACAAAGGACATATATATATATATATATATATATATACACACACACACACATATATACATATATACACACACACATATATATATATATATAATGTGAATCAAAAAGATAGCTTTGAAAAAAATAAATAATATACTTCTGCTTCTTAAGATCGTTCTAAATACTTTCAATACAAAGGACACTGTACAATGCAAACAGGGGAAAAGAAAAAAAACGATAAAAAGCCACAAAAGGTTTGTATAAATTTTGAAATGAATGAGAAATCATTCCCTCCAGCTCCTGAGATTTAACAATCAAGATTATTCATTGCAGAAACAAGCACAGATTTCTAAATTGTTATGAAACTCTGACACTCTGAAGTGCCACTTCTATTTTCAGACTCCCCAAACAAAATCCTCTGGTTATACTGCCACTGAGTTAAAGCATGTACATCCCAGAAATTTACTACTTTGAGATGAAAATAGCCTCCATTTTGATAAGGTAATGTATACCTGAAGACAAAAAAAGTTTTCTGAAAAAAATTAATAAGTTGCAACCAAATTCACAGAATAATTCAAATGTTTTCATCAAGAACAGAAATGTATGTATGCACTATTGTAAATAAATAAACCCCCAGACTTCTGTCAAAGAAAACAGAACACTAAATGAGCACTGTCTTCTGGTTGCAGATCCGTTTCACAGCTATCTAACCCAAACATCTTCTAAACTGTAATCTGTCCATTCCACAGTTTGATTCAGAATTCCAGAAATGGAGATGCAAAGTAAACAGGCAGAAGCAGAATGCAGATGATAGAATGAATTGTTTACGTGGCACATCTCAGCCTCTAACTGCAGCTCTTCAGCTATTTTTCCACTCCTTGGTTAAGAACTGCAAATGCTCTGTAGTTCAGTTTCCACTAGACTTAGGTTTTAACACAGGAAAACACTGGAGCAGCCACCTGGAAGCTGCATAACACATCTGGATATTCTCTAGAACAGTTCTGAAGTTGGTGTATACTGCTTTCCAAACAGTATTACAATGCAATATGGAAATGTTACAGTGAAATGGTCTCTTATCTCTGAGAGCAGCGTGGCTTTAGGAAAACACATGCATAAAGATACAAGTCCACTCTCAACAAGGTTGTCCTTACTTCAGGTTTTTGAAAGAGGCAGCAAACTTGCTGAGTAGCAAAGCAAATAAAATGCTGGTTTAAGGACTAAATACCGCAGGTATCACTTTAAAGTAGATTCTTATGGCAGTTAATAGCAGGACAGAGAATGTCTTATTACCTTTTCATATATTTGTCCTTACGTTTGACATTCATGAGCCCACATCTAGAGGACTGTGTACAGTTCCGGGTTCCAGAAGTGTAAAAGACATAGTAGCAACTAAAGCACATTCAACAATCAAGACAGATATGGGAATGGAGTAGATAAGAGGAAGTCAAAGATGAATTTTGAGCAGCCTGGAGAAAAGCAGGATAAAATGGGACCTAATTGCTGTTCTCAATTACCTAGCCAGTTGTTATAGAGAAAAGCAAGGCAGTCTCTCCTTGGAAGAGCACAGCCAAGGACTGTGAACGGTGATGGTTAAATGTCACAGCAACAGAGTATCTGAGGATGGTCTAACCCTGGAACAGGTTGCCCAGGGAGGCTGGTTTCGTCTTCACCCTTGGCACTCAAAACTGCACTAGAAAAGACCATGGTGTGATCTAACTTTGAGGCTGTCCTAGTTCTGGGAAAGGGGTAGGTTTAAAACTCCTGATGTTCTCTCAAGCATGAATTATTCTGTGACTCTAAAAAAGTCAATGCACTGTTTTCAACATTTCTGATCACAACTTGGACTAGCCAGTAGACTGGGGTTTTTTGTATGTTAAAATAGGTCTGAAGTTAAGAGCTTAGGTGCACGACAACTCTACTGTACTTGTGCATGAGATAGCTTTGATAGATAACCTAGACTGGTTGAAAGCAGGAACATGCATGGGTTTCTCTACAGTGACAGAAACTCACAAATGCTTTCCACTTCTTTGAATAGATGGAATTGGTTTTGTCTTCTGAAAGAAGACCGAAGATTTTTGATGACAGAATTTGATAAACTGTATCCTCCTAGATTCTCTTCCTAGCAGGCACAACGTCAGACTTAGTCACTGCCACAGCTTGAGAGGAGAAACAGGAAGGCTCCCTGTCTGTCGAGACAAGATTGCTTTTAATGCCTACTTGATTTTTGATAGTGAACCAGTATGTGCAAAGCCAGAACTGGATAATGCTGTGGTTTGATTTTGAAGGTTTCTAAGGCTGTACAGCTTAAGTGTAAAGCAGCAAAGTTCTCAAGGGGTCTCTGGTAAATTTTTTTGGTGTGAAGTACGCATCTGCTTGTGGTAAGCGCAACGATGGAGAAACCTTTTTTATTAATATACAAAAATAAACCCAGGATTTGAATGGTATTTTATTTCACATTAAATCATCACTACCCCCAGTAAACAAAACAATATACACAGGGAATGGCCTAAAATTACTTCAAGTTCAAATGCAACTTTTCCTAAGAGCAAACTTATCAAGTTGGTCTAATTTCTCATATATATGCACATTTGTCAAGTACAGAGCAATTAATTCCTGTAATGATTTCTTTTTATGTCACGATTTAATATTTGGTGTTCCACATCCAATCTTCACAGAAAATGGTTTTTTTTCAAGATCTTAACATAACTGGAACTGAAGCTTCCAGAATTTTTATTATGTAAAATATGGTACAGCACATATTGAAAAATACATAAAATAAGAAATAAAAAACACCATGAAAAAATCTTACACCGAGGCTGCAGCATAAAAGGAGCTTTCAATTTTGAAAACTTGTTCATTCCTCTAACTGATGCAAAGTGCAGACTGAGGCAGGTGAAGATTTAAAGCATGCAAACAAACAAGCAAGCATCTTTGGGATGCAGCTTTATCAGTTAGAAAGATGTAACAAATAAGCAGATTTTCCCCTTTAAGGATATTAAAATCTAAAACAGAGCAAACTGTCAATATTAGGACACAAGACAATAGCATGAACTGAAGATTGGAACTGTGTAATTTCTATGTATGTGCTCAGGTCTGCAGATAAAAAAAAACAAAACCCACAACACTTGGCAACTTCAGAAACTATCCAGGCTAATTACATATCAGGGTAAAACTCTCCAGTTCAGGGTTATTTCCTGTCTCCAGCCACAAACAGCTGACAACACAAAAAAGATCACAAGTTCACTTACCGCACAGTTGAAGCATATAGTAGTACATCTCATCTCTATCACATTCAAATAGATTTTGAGTTAGTTCTACCAAGTGTTCCAGAGTGTCCATCTTTCAAAAGAAGGAAGAACATTGTTACACTGTAGCCAAGCATTTACTTTGCTACGTGTGTGCACTGACATGCTCTGGGCATTCAGCTAAAATAGTGCTTCTGGTTAAACACACACCAGCAGTAGGTTCACCTCATCAGGCATACATCTCAAACATAAAAAACAAGGAAATCTTTCAAGACAGTTTTTCTTAGAACCACAGAATTAACCAGGTTGGAAAAGACCTCTAAGATCATTGAGTCCAACCTTCACCTAACCCTTCTAATTAACTAAACCATGGCACTAAGTACCTCATCCAGCCTCCTCTTAAACACCTCCAGGGATGGTGACTCCACCACCTCCCCGAGCAGCACTAATACTGGCACTGTGCAATAGAAATTCAAACGTGGGTACTTTAAGGAAAAAAAAGAGACAAGTTCCCTCCCAAACAGAGTTAGATATAAGGTCTGTAGAAAATGAAAAGAATGTCTGTTTGCAGGGGGGGAGCGTAAGAGGGGGCTGCCATGTCCACCGCTGCACCTCCTCCCGCAGGTATTGGGACAACTGCCAAAGTCTCAGTTGCTGACAATAACATGGCAGGCAGCCAAAGAACAGGTCCAGCTGTTCAACTCTCTGCTGTCTCTTCATCTAGGTCAAATGCAGCAGCTTATAACCCTAAACCAGACTGAAATTCACAGGCATCAGGTCAGACACTCAATGATTCAGATCTGCTAGAAGGGACTTCCAAAGCCTTTCTGGCCCCAGCAAAGGCATAGGCTAAGACAAAACATCGGTAAAGAGTGATTCAAGAGAGCATTTAGGGGAGGGGGCCGCTGGTACACAAGAGGAAGAAGGGGAGAAATACAGCCTCGGATCTGATCAATATACTCAGGTCTCAATACTCTGTTGAGAAAAGCTCTGTGAGATTGGCTGCAAAGATGGCTCTGAGGAGTTTAAGAGTGCTCTTAGGAAAGTTCTGTTTTTAGGCCAAGGACAACCAAGATAACCAGAGGAAGAGCAGCAGGAGGAGGATATCCAGGATTCCAATGATCCCTTCAAAAACATCAGGGAAGTTAGGAAGGAATATGAAAGGGAATCAGGAGAGCCAATCCTAAGCTGGCTGGTGAGATGCCGTACTATCGGTGCCAATGCCGTGCAGGTAGGAGACAAGTCTGCCAAGCAGCTAGGGCCACTCACAAAAGAGAGTGGAGTGGACAAATACTGAGCAAGCCCTCTCGGTAATGTTAGTTTGTGGACGTGCCTCCTCTTGGCTGCAGCTATGAGATACCCTTCCTGAGATGATCTGCCATGGGCAGCTAAGAAGTGGAACACAATTGAGCAGGGAATTAAGCTTCTAAAGGAGTCTGCTGTTAAGGAAGTGCTCTATGGAGATCATGGCACACATGAGCCTGATGACATTTCTCTTGGAACAGGTCTCACAAAGAAGCTTATTAAGCTTGCTCCTTCATCCTATGCTAACAGCTTGGCTAGCAGGTTTCTACTGAGGAGTGATAATGGAAGGTCATTCACTGACCAGCTCAGGCAGATAGAGGACAGCTTGGTACATTCTGCACTAGTATCTGCCACAAAACCTCTGGGTACAGAGATAAAAGATACCACGACAGAACTGAAGAAGGAACTTAAAACCTCCATATCCAATCTGGTAAAGGATCCCATCCCTTCCTCATCTGAATGGGTGCATGCTTCTGCCATCAGGAACAGACACCCACCTCCTGCAAGGCAATTCCGGCCCAGGAAGAGACAAATTCCACCTAGACATCAGCAATCACGTGTGTCACTGTGGATGTCCAAAGGCAAAGGTTCATCTCTGCATCATGCCACAGATACAACCTGGTCTAAATGGATGGCTTTGATAACCCAACAAGTGCAAACAGGTAATCTTGATCGACCTGGTCTGGGGGAGGTGATCACCAACTGGCCAGAGGTCACAGACTGTACCAAGCCTCCAGAGGAGAATATAATCCATGCTGAAGAAGCTCCTCCCTATGGTGATCTCTCTGATCAGGAAAAGAACTATGCTTTGTTCACAGATGGTTCCTGTCGTCTTGTTGGGAACAAGCAAAGATAAAGTCAGCAGTCTGGAGTCCTACCAGGAGAGTTACTGAAGCAAGAGATGGTGAAAGTGAATCCAGTCAGTTTGCTGTCCAACTTGCTCTTGATGTGGCTGAACGTGAAAAGTGGCCTGTCCTCTACATCTACACTGACTCAGAGATGGTAGCCAAAGCTCTATGGGGTTGGCTAAAGGAGTGGAAAAAGCATGGTTGGCAGAGGAAAGGAAAGCCTATTTGGTGTGCTGATCTATGGCAGGACATTGATGCACGGCTGGAGAGAACTCCAGTGAAGGGGCGGCACGTGGACGCACACATGCCCAAGAGCAGAGCCACTGAGGAATACCAACACAACCAGCAGGCAGACCAAGCTGCTAAGATTTCTCAAGTTGATACCAACTCTGATCTTGACCTTGATTGGAAACACCGAGGTGAACTGTTCCTAGCTCGGTGGGCCCATGATTCATCTGGACATCAAGGCAGAGATGCAACATACCGATGGGCACGCGATAGGTCAATTGACTTGTCCATGGACGCTATCACCCAAGTCATCCATGACTGTGACATTTGTGCTGCTATTAAGCAGGCTAAGCGAATCAAGCCCTTATGGTATGGTGAGAGATGGTCTAAGTACAAGTATGGAGAAGCCTGGCAGATTGACTACATCACTTTACCTCGATCTCGTTCTGGCAAGCAGTATGTGCTGACGATGGTAGAGGCCAGCACCGGATGGCTGGAAACCTATCCAGTTCCACATGCTACTGCACGTAACACCATTCTTGGCTTGGAGAGACAGATCATGTGGAGACATGGAACTCCAGAGAGAATCGAGTCAGACAATGGCACTCATTTCAAGAACAATCTTGTGAAAAACTGGGCCAAAGAGCATGGCATTGAGTGGATCTACCACATACCCTACTATGCACCAGCTTCAGGGAAGATTGAGCGCTACAACGGTTTGCTGAAAACCACCCTGAAAGCCATGGGGGGTGGAACTCTGAAAAACTGGGACAAACATTTAGCACAAGCTACCTGGTTGGTAAATAGTAGAGGTTCAGTAAACAGAGCAGGACCTGCACAATCAGATTTGGTCCAAACAGTAGACGGTGATAAAGTTCCTGTTGTACGTGAGAAGAATCTGTTAGGGAAAACTGTTTGGGTATTTTCACCTTCGGGCGAAGGGAAACCTGTCCGAGGGGTGGTGTCTGCTGAAGGTCCTGGTCATACCTACTGGGTAATGCAGGAGAATGGTGAAATCCAGTGTGTGCCACAGAGAAATCTAACCTTAGCTGAGAGAGTTTAAATTCAGAGTGTATCATACAAGCTGTTAGGAGTTGTCTGTTCTAGGTACTATTGGCATCCAATAAGACATAATGTACGAGAGAATCTACAGTATGTGAGCACGAACCCAGTGTCACCTGGGAGTCTCTGTTCTCATCTCATCTGTGAGGAGACAAACTCTTTCCTGTTTTCTGAGCTTTTGAATCACCTACATCTGAGATAGCCAGAATGAAGTGTGAACTGAACTTATAATATTAATTATTGTATATATTGTTTTAGATTAGACAGTTTCCAGCAAAACACTGAGTGATATAGAGGGGTAGATCATGCTGGTTTGAGGCTAATATTTACTGAGAGAAATTAAATCCCTAGCTGTGAAAAGAAAGGGAAAAAAAAACCAACAGTAATCTAAATCCCTCAGTTTTCTCCTGAGAAACACAACTAGTCAAAATACAGATAAAACTGTCACTTCTCACACACTTCTTAGTTCCCAAGTCTGGCTGTGCCTTCTTTCTGGCAGTCTGGTCTCTGTGGCTGACTCTGCCTTTAATTCTCTAATCCACCTAACCCCGTTTTCCTCTAACCTCCTTGTTGTCTTTTTTTGACATCTCACCTCAGTATCTCCAGATTTATCAGGTGAGATATACGTGGGTTAACCTGGCTATTTCTGAAGGGAGGGAAAGAGGGAGGGGAAAAGGGGTTTGGGTCGGGAGTCCTCCTGGGGACTTCGATTGCTTCTGGGAAGGGTATTGTGTTTCTGTGTTACTTTTAATTTGTATATAACAGAATATATTTGTGTATATCTGCTTGTATACTGTGCTAAGCTGTAAATATAGCTTCATTCTTAATTTCCAGCTTGGCTGAGTCTAGTCTGGGTGATTTCACAAGAGTGGAGGGGTGGGTAACACCCAAACTACCACACCATTCTAAAGCCCATCACTCCTTCCGTGTAGAACTTCTTCCTAATGTCCACCCTAAACTTGCCCTGGCACAGCTTGTTCTGTCACTGGGTGACGAGACCAAAATATAGTGATGGTTACATAGAAGACATTATACAAGCCACATACCTGATTATTTGATATACACCTTCTTGCAAACCACTGCAACCTTCCAGAATGTGCTCTCAAGCCAGGAGTCTGTAAAATATTTCCACAAGAAGCAGCACATTACTTCACATTTTAAGGAAAAGTACTCATAATAAAAATCCACAGCTTTTGCTTGTTTGCTGAAATCTGAAAGAGACTATAAGTTCACAAACACTCAAGTTAGGTTGCATTTGAAAGACTTCAAAATTGCAGCCATTTCATTCAAGACATTTTCCTTTGGGGTTGAACATTTCTGAGAGTGTTGACTTGAAATAACTTTCAGATGAACCAAAATATTAAATAATTCCTATCACCACAGTAGTAGCTGCTAGCTACCCATATATAACAGCTATTACCTATACTGATCATTTCTATTACTCATGATAAAGAATTAGCAGCAAATGTTTCCAAACTGTCTTTGTAATGAAATGGTTGCATTTGACACCACTGCAATGCCTTTGCAACTAGAAGAACATGCCTCTGGACCACAACACCATAATTTGGTATCCCTTCTCGGCTAACATCAGTCATTTTCACATAACTACTACTACATAAATTCAATAGCATTTTAGATATTGACTTTTGTTGCTGGTAAGAAAAGCAGGCATCTACAGAGCACTAACTGTTATAACTGAAACGTACTGACAACAGAGATGCCAAGTACGCTAACTGCAAGACAATTCTCATTCCAGAAGAAAGACTTACTCCTCAGTGCGTATACGTGGAGGAACTTGTGCGTAATAGTCAATAAGCCACAGTTCTTCCTGCTATAAATTTTTCCATTTTTAAACATATTCCTTTGTCATTTTGAATGAACTACAACTACAGCATACACATCTCTGCTATGAGGAGAGAATGAGGGAGTTGGGGTTGTTCAGTCTGGAGAGGAAAAGGCTCCAAGGTGACCTTATTGTGGCCTTTCACTATCTTAAGGGGGGCTACAAGAAAGCTGGGGAGGATGTCAGGTAGTGATAGGACTAGGGGGAATGGAACAAAGCTAGAAATGGGTAGATTCAGACTGGATGTTAGGAACAAGTTCTTCAGCATGAGGGTGGTGAGTGCCTGGAACAGGTTGCCCAGGGAGGGGGTAGAAGTCTCATCCCTGGAAGTGTTTAAGGCCAGGCTGGATGAGGCTCAAGACAGCCTGATCTAGTTTAGTTTGAGGTGTCCCTGCCCATGGAAGGCATGGAACTGGATGATCCTTGTGGTCCCTTCCAACCCTGACTGATTCTATGATTTTCAAAAAGGCTTCAATCCTTGGAAACTCCATCAGACAGAGACTGTCACATTGTAGCTTATCAGCACCCTAGACCACAGTCAAAATACCACTTCCTTCACTTTCTATTTTTAATATATAAAAACTCTAAGTTCTTACAGAAACATTACAAGCGTGCCACTATTTATGTTCAACATATCTACTAAAAGAAAAATGCTAAAACACCCCACTGTGTACAAAACATCCATAATTTTCATCCTTTCTCCTTCCCTCCTACAGACTACTTGGATTTACTTCTTAATACTCTTTCGTGTTAAGAGTACGATATCACAAGAGTACAATATCAAGTTGCACAAGGATCATTTAGAGAGGACTCTGCTTTCATTTCACGTGCCCCAATTTACATGATATAGCTCCGAGATTCCAAGAACTCAGTGTTTCGACTCTTGAAGGTTTTCAGCTACTATTATTATTGGAAATCTCTACTGTTTAAGTGTGAACTGCAACTTCCAAAATTTGAACCCTACTTCACATGAAAGAGGCAATCTAAACAAAAAGCCGTGAGAAGTAGCGACTTTCAGTTCCACAACTGTGGAAACAATTACCGTAGAAAAAGTCAATTTAACTTCTGTCTTTTTAACACAGACTATTTCCTTTTCCTGTATTCTCCAAGTGTAGAATTATTATGTCTTCCTGAAAACCAGCATGCAAAACTTCAGCCAGAACTTAAAATCTGCTACAGACATCAATTGTTAATGTTAGGCCATATAATCCTACCAATCACTCAAAATGGTTTATGCAACCACTGCAAGGTTTTGAAAAAACAGAGTACTAACCCCAGTTTTTCAACACAGAACATCTTCTCCATGTATTTAGCTGTACTATAAATAATCTCAACCCAAGAGGCTACAACAGAATAGCAGCTTCTCATTTATTCAGAAGTGATACATATAAACAGTTTTGCTTTCCAGGTACTTGAGGTTTTGCCAATTATTTTTTTCTCACCATTATTTATGTTTATAGGTACCCATTTAGTGCCTTTTAAAAAGCTACCAAGCAATTTCACTTAAAAGATGCTGAAAACTAAGTCAAGAATTAACATCTTACACAACAGGCTCTTGAAAATGAAAAAGAAAAAAGTATGCTGCCTGCATTTGTAGCTAATCCTCTTTAGGACATGGTAACATTCAAATGCTGAATTCACTTACAACTTCCAATATCACTGCTGATCCGAATGCCAATGAACTCAACAGCTCCAAAGCTACCAACTTTTTATAGCAAATCCTTTCCTGTTCAGAAATGATTATTGACGTGGCTGTCACTACAAGGACAGCTGAGTTATACAACAGATATCCTTGTGTTTCATTTTGAAATTGAGAAGTGTTTTCACATACTGCAGGTCTCAATCATCAAAAGAACATCTAGGTCAGATTAACTAAAGCTCCAGGGCTTGCCTGATAGTCCATATTTGTAGCTTATCCCTTAACATCTTAGAGAATTTTAAACATTGCATTTAGCAGACTTTCTACAATACCACAGACTGAAATGCAGAATAAATGAAAAGGAAAAAACCCTGCTACTCTAATTATGCTTCCAAATGCCTATTTACAGTTTTGATCTTTGTTGTTTAAATAGGCTAAAAACAACAGAAAAGATAATCTATTACTGAATCTCAGTGGTTTGGGGATTTCAGGTTGCTTTGGGGGCTTTTTTTTGTTTCGTGTGGGCTTGTGTGGTTGTTGTTTTGTTTTGTTTTTTTCAAAGACATTTACTACTTTAAAGAATTAAATTACTACTGAGACTCTCAATCAATTTATACAGCACAAACTAAGCACGAAGGTTTTCTAGATTTTACATTCTATTAAGAATATAAAACAATGCTGTGGTATCAAACCAAAGGTTCTTCTAGGTTGTTACACTCTCCTTAACCATGCTTGTAAAAGAGTATCTTTCTGATGCCCAAATAACCAACCCTACACTGACTCTTTGATTCTGTACTTAACACACAGCAAGGACAACGAACCAGAAAGGGAAAAAAAGAAACTGCATCTTTAGAAGACCTTTTGCCAAGCAGCACACAAAAATCACGTGAATGAAACAATTCCAAGATTATGAAAGCATTTGATTTGTTCTCCTTCCTGGAACCAGTCAGAGAGGTAACCTTTAAGGGGTTCAATTGTCAGAAGGAGGAAAAAAAAAAAAAAATATATATATATATACATACATACTAACATTTTTATTTGAGCTAGCTAAATGGATGCTGTGGCTGACTTAACCCTTCAGCTTCACTCAAAAGAGTGACTGGCATTGGAATGGGCTGCCCGGGGAGGTGGTGGAGTTGCCGTCCCTGAAGGTGTTGAATAAAAGACTGAATGAGGCACTTAGTGCCCTGGTCTAGTTGACTGGATAGAGCTGGGTGCTAGGTTGGACTGGATGATCTTGGAGGTCTCTTCTGGAGGTCTCTTCCAACCTGGTTGAGTCTACGATTCTACAGCTGAAAGACAGACTTGCTGGAAAAATACTGACCTGCCAGGGAGAAACCTAGTCAGTATCTTCCCAGAAGGTCAGATGATAGAAATACTTGAGTTTTGCTTACATTTGTGTTACAGCAATGACTGCATTTTGTGCTTTAAAAAAACCCCAAATCTTTACAAAGAAAGTAGCTTACAGAAGACACATGGAAAAATATTTACTTCCCTCCACTTGACTAAAGTAACCTTGTCCTCTTCGAACATAAAGCTTCAGAGAAAGACCACAAAAACTAACACAAAGGCCAGAAACCCTGTGGTACTGTTCAAAAGCAGGTCTCAAAGAAACCAAGTTGAAAATGTCCCAAAATAGCTGGCTTAGGACGCATAATTAGTTAAAATCCAGGAGCAGTATTTTTTTGGCATATAAGCAACATTAGATGGCTCTTTTGTTTTAACCTTCCAATGCTGCACCTCCACCAACTGCTACCATACAGAGCCTGGAGAAATTATTTTAGCCTTTCACAGTACAACTTACTGGGAATAATGCACCTATCCTAACTGCTCTGTCCATCTTGAGTGTTTTATATTTCTCTCTTTTACATTTTCTTCCAAAGTTCAACCTTTTCTTAGAGAAACTGTTCAACTATAGCCACCAATCAAAATACACTGGAAAGAACCATCCAAATTTCATAAACGCCATGCACATGCTGCGCTTTCTGATTATATTTTCTGGACAGGTAGATTCACTCCTTCCCCTTCTGCAGCTGAAAAAACCCATAACAATAAGAGACAGCTAATGCTGCTAAAGGAAGAAGAATGTTTCATGATGCGTTACATCAGCCGCCATAACAGGCTTATGTTACCAGTACCAGAACCAGCTACTGAGATTTAGATGCCAAACCAATGTCTTGCAACAAAATGTGCTGCTTCTTCAAACAGACAGCCTTAAACAAACAGCTATAAGAACTGATATATGTCACCAGTGAAAACAGAGCATTTGAAGGGAAGTTCTTAAAGACAGACTTTTCCCTGATTCCACAAAACCGTCTACGAAAGTTTCACCAATTCCATGCAGGCTGAGACACTGTCACATGGCAGCTTACCTGAACAAAGTCTTTTACAACGTAAACACTGTACACTACACTTGAACCTTCCTGTGTTCACAGTATCACCAAGGTTGGAAGAGACCTCATAGATCATCAAGTCCAAGCCGTTACCACAGAGCTCAGGGCTAGACCATGGCACCAAGTGCTACGTCCAATCCTGCCTTGAACAGCTCCAGGGACGGCGACTCCACCACCTCCCTGGGCAGCCCATTCCAGTAGCCAATGACTCTCTCAGGGAAGAACTTTCTCCTCACCTCAAGCCTAAACTTCCCCTGGCACAGCTTGAGGCTGTGTCCTCTTGTTCTGGTGCTGGCTGCCTGAGAGAAAAGAGCAACCTCCTCCTGGCTACGACCACCCCTCAGGTAGTTGTAGGCAGCAATGAGGTCTCCCCTGAGCCTCCTCTTCTCCAGGCTAAACAACCCCTGCTCCCTCAGCCTCTCCTCNTCATGTTCAGGCAGGTATTGATCAGCACCTCCCAGCACCACCATATCCCTTTCTGTTTGGCTGCTCTCCAGCCACTCTGACCCCAGCCTGTAGCTCTGCATGGGGTTGTTGTGGCCAAAGTGCAGCCCCTGGCACTTGGAGCCACTGAATGTCATCCCCTTGGACTCCGCCCATCTGTCCAGGTGGTCGAGGTCCCTTCTGCCCTCCAGCCCAGCCACATCTGCCCCCATCTTGGTGTCATCTGCAAACTTGCTGATGACTGACTCGATGCCCTCATCCAGATCATCTATGAAGATGTTAAAGAGTATGGGGCCCAGCACTGATCCCTGAGGGACACCGCTAGTGACTGCCAGCTGGATGTGGCACCATTCACCACCACTCTCTGGGCTCGGCCCTCCAGCCAGTTCCTAACCCAGCACAGAGTGTTAAAACTTCTGACAGGCGTCCTCAGATTTACTATGCATTAGGTGCACTGCTTAATAAAGAAGCTAAAAGAATATGCAACGTTTCTGTAGCTTATATAGCCATCTAAGCCTAATTGATGGATGAGGTATTTAAAACTCTTACAGTTTTGGTTGTAATTATTCCTTATCTTCAAAAGGTAATGCATTAGGGTTTGTATTATTTTTAAATACAGATTAAAACAATTACTCTAAGATTTTAGAAAATAATCTTTTATTTGTGTCCATATGTATGAAATGAGTAAACCATCTCAATGTGTTTCTTTAGAGCAGTAAGTGAAGTTATACAGAAGACACCAAAGACTATTGTGATTATTCACAGCATCACAGAAACATTCAGGCTGGAAAAGCCCCTAAGCATCACCAAGTCCAACCTAGAACCCTACTCTACAAGATTCACCTTAAACCATATCCCTAAGCACTACATCCGAACAACCCTTAAACTCATCCAGGGTGTGTGACTCCACCACCATCCTGGGCAGCTTATTGCAGTCCCTGGTCACTCTCTCCATGGAAAACTTTTTTCTAACGTCCAATCTAAACCTCCCCAGTCTCAGCTTGAGGCCACTCCCCCTTGTTCTGTCTCCAATTACCTGTGAGAAGAGACCAGCAGCAGCCTCTCCATGATGCCTCTTCAGGTAGTTGTAGACAGCAATGAGGTCTACGTTCTCCAAACTAACCATCCCCAGCTCCCTCAGTCATTTCTTACCAGATTTATTCACCAGGCTCTTCTCTAGCTTTATTGCCCTCCTCTGGACCCTCTCCAGCACCTCCACATCTCTCTTGTACTGCAGTGCCCAAAACTGAACACAGTATTTGAGGTGTGGCCTCACTAAAGCCGAGTCCAAGGGGACAATCACCTCCCTACTCCTGCTGGCCACAGCATTTCTAATACAAGCCAGGATGCCACTGGCCTTCTTGGCCACCCAGGCACATATTCAGCTGCCTATTACAACCCCCAGGTCTCTTTCTGCCAGACAGCTCTCCAGCCACACTGCCCCAAGCCTCATTCTGAATGTATCAACTATCAAGCAAACCCGAAAGTTTGTAAAAGACGCCAAGTTTTAAAGACTACAGGATCTAAGTCATCTCTGTATGAAAAAGCATCTCTCCCACTGCAGTCATATCCACTATGAAACAAATCTCATTGCTTTTCTTCAGCTCAGATGTTAAGGTCACTATCAGGATGACATTAGAGCTGACACATTTGTCTATGGTAGGCAATGGATGTAACACTTTTTATACAAGTTTATTTTGCACCTTGAAAGAAGCTTAATTCTAGTGGATTTCAAAAGTAGTTTCTTTGATAATGGCACAGAAAGATATACTCTTTCAATTTACTATTGCTAAGCAAAAAGAACATTTGCAAACTGCTTGCAACTAAGACGGGATTTCCAGTATCTGAAGGGAGCCTACAGGAAAGCTGGGGAGGGACTCTTTACACGGTCTAGTAATGTTAGGATGAGGGGGAATGGGTTTAAGCTGGAAGAGGGGAGATTCCGACTGGATGTTAGGAGGAAGTTCTTTACAGTGAGGGTGGTGAGACACTGGCACAGGTTGCCCAGGGAGGTTGTGGATGCTTCCTCCCTGGAGGCGTTTAAGGCCAGGCTGGATGAGGCCTTGAGCAGCCTGCTCTAGGGGGAGGTGTCCCTGCCTATGGTGGGGGGTTGGAGCTGGATGATCCTTGAGGTCCCTTCCAATCTAAACCATTCTATGATTCTATGATTCTCTTCAAAAATGAGTACTTTTGATCCTTGTTTGCACTTGTGCCCAGAAATAAATGGTTAAACACAGCCCAATCCCCATAATACTGATTTCTTTAACGAGAATCTCATCTGAAACACCTGGACACTTGCACAATTTTTGGGGCAAAGAATAACTATTTGTACTCCATAAATGTCCTGCTGGGACTGATTAGAATTCAAGCTAATGCTCTGCCTATCCTTCAATCACCCAAGGTACCAGCTAGCCTACTTTCACTAGGGTATTTTTTACAGAAAAAGCAGCAGTAGTTTACAATAAGAAAATACAAAGCTTACAGTCTCCACTTGGGAAAAATTTACTGTTGGTTTGGTTTTTCCCCCCCTTGAAGCGCAGGTTTGCCTCTCAAAGCTTCTGTCAGTTGTGTGATTTACTGACTTGGTCACATGCTTAGTATCTCATGACTTTATGTATTTCACTTGAAACAGGAATGTATGCTGCTTTATGTTAGGCAGAAGTTTACCAGTAAGATTTGCAAGATAAATTATGCTGTAAAGTATTATCATTAAAATAATCATTAAACAGTAAGATAATTTCACAACAAGCACACCGCAAGAAAAGCTCACATCAAAAATGCGAAAGAAACTCTTTCCAAAACCAATTCCCCAAGAATGTTCTAGGCTGAAAAGACTAAACACTCTATCTTTGCATTGTAATGTGGTTTTATGTTGTTTGATGAATGAAAAAAAACATTACAAAACTCAGCTGCATCTTCGCTCTAAATACAAACAGCCTGGAGCTGAGAGAGGACACAAAACTCTTGCCTATATCCCACTTTCCAAACACATCACTCTCTCCATTTCTGAAAGGAAAATTTCAGCAGTTATCTCCCTTACCAAACACACTCCTTTGCTTTCTCTTAGGAGAGCTGTATTGAATATGCACTGAACTAGTAAGCACCCTTTTTTAAACTTAACCCACACAGACACATGCACATATGCACAGAAACCAAATCTAACCTCACTAATAGCTATATCAGAGTCCGGTCTCATATGCAGAAGTAATGCTTTTATTAGACTAATAGGACACCCAATATTCAGGGAAAAAAATGTCCTTGTAATTATAGGGCTTGAGTGCCTAAAAGCTGCTCAGTCCTTCCCTTCTTTCTCAGTTGTACACAGTTACTTTAATAAAAGCTACTACACACTGTTGACGAACTACTACTCAGTCAGATAACAGTTACCTCATACAATTTGTAGGCCACATCCACAAACACTTAAATTTTGTTCTAATCACCTCCACTCTTTTCCTAACAGAATAAAGTCTTTGTAGATAAATTCAGATGCTATACATAGCCATAATTAAATTACACATATCCCCTCCCCCCAAATCCTGATATGACAAATCAAGAAAGCATCTTCTCCCTATAGTTTATCTCCAACATAAAATCTGTAAGACTCAGTTTTACGATGTAGACTCTTAAAAAAAAAAAAAAAAAAAAGGCAATCTTGATGAAAGAAGGTTCTAAGCTCTCAACATCAAGCAGAACTATTTGCATTGTTTTTATGGTAGATTAAATCAAATGGCAACTGGTATCTTGAGGTCTGCTGACAGTGGATGTCACAATTATGTGCTTAAATCTATTTACCTACTGAATTAACTTGACATCTGTTGATAGATGTATTCCTGTACACTAAACTCACCCCAAACAGTTCTTTTGTCAGGTCTTGAATTTCAGCAGCAAACATTCCCCTCCCCACACCATTTATTCACATAGGAACACACTTCATTAAAATATCTCACAATAATTTCTCGCTCAATTANCTCCTCGTAGGGCTGTGCTCGAGGCCTCTCCCCAGCCTCGTTGCCCTTCTCTGGACACGTTCAAGCATCTCAATGTCCTTCCTAAATTGAGGGGCCCAGAACTGGACACAGTACTCGAGGTGTGGTCTAACCAGTGCAGAGCACAGGGGCAGAATGACCTCCCTGCTCCTGCTGGCCACACCATTCCTGATGCAGGCCAGGACGCCATTGGCCCTCTTGGCCACCTGGGATATAGTATATCTGTATATACTGTAAAATAGTATAACAGAGGACAAGGCAAGAGTCACAGGAAAGCAGAATATGGTGAAAAGAATTCTGAAGACATATGTGCATACTACGCATTGCCATTTTGAATGGAGGTTCTTCTAGTCATAGCAAAACTTATCCAGGTTTGGTCTTCTAGTGAAAAGTTTTGCCCTACAGTTCTGAGATCCTTTCCTATACAGTAACCACTTCTTAATCTTTATTTTCACTAAAACTACAAAACCAGAGAGATTTTATCCTTTCACTGAATGAATGATTTTAACTGAATAGCTTATGTAATTTAACTAGAAAGATTTCAAGAGCAAATGTCTAAGAAGACAGCTGAACATCTCTACCAACTCCTAGTTCCAATCAGAGTCCATAACCTAATTCAAAATGTCAGTGACTTGACACCCTTCCTTAATCTGATGCTTGCTTTGCTTTTTCTTCCTGGTCAAAATTCTTTTTCTGTCCAATGAAATACAATTTAAGGTGTAATGGTTTTATCAATGCAGTGCAGAAATTGATTTAGCACCATTTTAAACTCTTGCATAATTTATCCATAGGTGGAAAGGTCCCACGTCTGGATCAGGGCAACCTCAAGCACTGACATAAGTCTGGGCAGAGACTGGCTTGAGAGCAGTCCTGAAGAAAACGACTTGAGGATGCTGGTGGATGAGAAGCTCAACATGAGCTGTCAGAGTGCACCTGCAACCCAGAAAAACCAATTGTATCCTTGGCTGCACCAAGAGAAGCATAGCCAGCAGGTCAAGGGAGGTGATTCGCTCCCTTTACTCCACTGGGGTGAGACCTCCACCTTGAGCACTAGGGTCCAGTTCTGGGGCCCCTATTACAGGAGAGATATGGATGTCCAAAAAAGGACCACAAGGATTGATTAGAGGGCTGGAGCACCCCTCCTAGGGAGACAGACTGAGAGAGCTGGGGCTATTCAGTCTGGAGAAGAGAAGGCTCTGAGGAGACCTTATTGTGGCATTCCAGTACCTTAAGGAGGCCTATGAGAAAGCTGGTGAGGGACTTTTTAGGATGTCAGGTAGTGACAGGACTAGAGGGAATGGAGCAAAAACTAGAAGTGGGTAGATTCAGTTAAGACTTTTGCTATGGAGATTTATAGAAGGGCTTGCTTGAACATCTGCTGCAGAACTGTTCCAGTACTTACTGATACCAGAAGGAGCAAAGCATGGGCATGGGCCTAATTACAGATTCAGAGAGTATTTTCATTATTACATGCAGCACGAGTAATCAATTAGAAAAAAGTGCCTGGCTAGAAATACCCAACTGTCATGCAAGTAGAACAGCTGCAAGTGAGAGAACAGCTGCAAACATAAGGAAATTCTATTTGTCTAATTCTGGCTACAAGTAAGCAGATGTGGATTGGAGGGACTTGAGAGACTAGGCTCTAGAAAACTCTCTCACAATATGTGTATCAGACCTAAAAGAACACTAAGCCAAGCAACTCTTTCAGACTTTCTGATGTACCACTTGGGGCTCTGGAGCAAAGTATATGAAGAATTACTTGAGACTTTCTATAAGAGAAAATGTATTAGGTATTTTCAAAATAGGACAGTATTTTAGATAACAGGTGAAGGAAATATTTTTTCTGAAAGATAGAATCTTATATATTGAAAGTTATATCCCTTTCACTTAGCCTACATTAATTTAATCCCATTTCACTTAGCTGAAGTCAAAATTTATTGACTTTCTTTGCTGGCTTGGTTCTGCAGTTGAATTTTTTTTTAATGGAAAAACAACATTTAAAAAAATGTTGCCCTTCTTCCTTTCTCACTATTGTAACCCAGTTGTATTTTACCAAAGATTGAAATGTAAGAGTTATTTTCTTATTCCTAGGGCTCTGAGTTCAAGGTTTTCCAGAGTAGCAGTTGTCACTAAGTTTCGTGTAGTTTGCTTGCATTAGCAAGCAAGGCTCAAGTCTTCAGTAAGACCCCAGTTAATGATAATATTCTCCATGGTCTTCATTTGCTTAACTCCTGAAGCAATTTTTCTTTAGCCTTATTACTGCCTTTTTAGATACCATTTCTTATATCCATAGACATTTCCAGAATAAATGCTATCCCTAAAATCAGCAACACATGAAAGTTTGCCTTTGTTTAATAGGCAAGAGCACCTCAAAAGTGGTGCAAACTGATCAGCTTCACTGAAAATTACTTGGTGACTAAAGAAAAATCAAAAACAATCAGATGACTGACAAGAGAAGAAATATAGTGATAAACACCACTGGTGTAGAGAAAAATGAAGCACACACACCTTGTACTCCTCCTTCTACATCATACCAACTAAGGCTTTGACTTCCCAACAAATGCACACCCACCCCACAACCTCTAACTAGATTATAGTTCAAAACAATGAAAGCAGAATGGTTTAGGTTGGATCATCCAGTTATAAACCCCTGCCATAGGCTGGGGCTCCTCCCACTAGAACAGGTTGCTCAAGGGCTCATCCAACCTGGCTTTGAACACCTCCAAGGAGAGGCAGCCGCAACCTGTGCCAGTGTTTCACCACCCTCACTGTAAAGAACTTCTCCCTAACATCCAGTTTGAATCCCCCTTCTGCCAGTTTAAACCAATTACTCTTTGACCTGTCATTACAAGACCTTGTAAATAGTCTCTCCCCAGTCTTCCTGTAGGCCCCTTGTCAGCTAATCCAAGGTCTCCTTGAAGCCTTCTCTTTTACAGGCTGAAAGCTATTTTCTGTTTCAGGAAAACACCAACTTATGTTTTGTTGATTTTTCTTTTTTTTCCCCTCTTGTGGAAAATACTCAACATATTGTCATGTAATGAAAGTAGACTTAAAAGGTAACCTATCACCCAGTAATTGACTTTGTGCCATTTCATCCACTAGTAAAATGCACCCACATTAGTCCTAGCTAAATGCCTATACTCCTAAAAATTAAAATCTCTTTTTCTCAGCAGCATGTACAAAGCTCTAATTCATACTGAATGGAAGCTACATGAGATTTGCATTCAAGTCTCTGATCATAAATAATTAGTAGCTGGAAGCAAACAACAAACACATTTGCAGAGATGATTTGCCGTCCGGTAAAATAATGACAGCATGTTTCAAAACCCCAATCACCCGACCCACCAGTCCACGTTTTGAGGATGTAAGTGTATCAAAGAAACAGTTGCTAAATCACACCAAGCACAAGCTGTACTCTTTTAATTTTACTTCCAAATGTCGGATTTCATAATTTTACCTACTATATAAACTTTAATCACTATTAAGAAGAACTCAAGTTCTCAGTGTTGTCTTCCACCAGATATCACTATTTCTATTCTTCTGTGTTAATATATTTGAGCTCCAAGAAATCTTCTCAGACAAAAAAAAACAGCAATTCTTTAATGCTGCACATAGCAATTTTCACATATCCCACAGCAGGACAGTACTGTTCCATCACAGAAGCAGATCGTAAGATTTTTTGAAATGCATCTAATTCTATTAGATAATCCCAGCAGAGAGAACTGGAGTTTCAGATATTCTAGGAGGAATTATGAAAAAAGTATGCTTTGTGTTAGGAGGGGGAAAAAAACACAACAGAAACCAGGTTACAGAGTTGTGCGTGTACACAGCACAAAATCCACGAGAACTACATGTTTCTTTTTCTACCAGACACCTCTTCCCACACACTAACCAAAAACTTACGCAGCATTTATAAACACACAACTACATTAAGAAGAAAAAATAATCACCATCTGGGCAGACTTTGCAACAGCCCCTTTGACTTATCAATTTCAGTAAACACAATTTCAATCAAGTCTAGATAAAATATACTAATCCTAAATAGACCAAGTTTGTCACCTACCACTTTCTATAAGCTGCTTACTATCCTGAAAAAGAGAGAAGAAATGCTAAATTAAATGCCAAACAGTAGCAGACAGTGCTTGTTTGGCTGATTAACTTGTAGACAAGCATTACAAATAAATCTGAGCATGGTCTGCAACAAATTAAATTCCAGTGCTTTTAAGAACAAAGAATTCCTTCTGAAAGAGGATTAGCAACTTTACACCCAGGAATGTCAGTTTAATTTAATTGTTTTACAATCCAATATTTAATATGCAAATATCATTTTGATATATAACAGCAAATTTGAAAAAGTGAGGAAACAGTTTCCATATACAAGACTGTCTTGCTTCTGAGCTATAATTATAGAAAATAAAGCTAGTTGAGGTTTTTTTTTTTAATTATTGAGACTGAATTCTATTAACATGAATCAGAACAAGCCTAATTAAAGGTTAAAAACTTTAAATGTTTCTAATTAAGAGTCTAAATAGCTGCACGATTAGAGTAGCACAGTTAAAATCCCACCTCAATGACCTTCCTGGCCTCTTTGTATTTTCCTGTTTGCAAGAAGGCAAAGAAGAGATCATAAAGAGCCATCATGTCACCGTATTCTCTGCTTATAAAATCTGAAACTGAAGAAAGAATAAAACTCATTAATTTATTACATATATTGAAGTATTTTAATATATTCATCAGATATTTTTAATAGTGGCATTTTCCAAGTATCAGAAAGCTAGAAATAGGCTACAGGTGAAAAAAATCTGAAACATATGGAATGACTATAACCTATTACACAGTTTGCTGTAGCCTTGCAGTTGAGCATATTTAAAACATTCTGCAATAGATTTTAAATTCTATTCAGCAAAGATGATATATTGGCATTCTCCATCTGTACACAGTGAAGATAAAGAATTTCTTAACTGCATAACTATCTGAAGAACAAAAGTCTCTTACTAGTGTGTTGTGTTGCTATGAAGTTGACTCTTAATAGCAATATACACAGCCAGAGTAAGTATCGACACTAATCTCTTGAGAGCTTGATGTTGTACTGCCCAAACATTGAAAAATAGTTTTATATCTGAAGAATGCAAGTACTATTTAAGTTGCTTCAAAGTTACCATTTTTTTGGTCTCTTTCAGTGGAAAGGAATGAATTTTCAAACCCTGGAAGAAAAGCCTCCAGAAAACAATCCATATAACCAGACAAGATTTAACCGCAAGCAACTAACCCTTTTGCAAAAGATCAGCATCCCCTTTCTCTATCAGTCTACAGTAGACGTTATGTAGCTGAAGAACTTTGCCATACTTCTTGTAACAGTCGATTAAAGCTTCCAGAGCTGCAGGCATGTCATCCCTTGTGAAACAAAATAAAACAAGAACAAATCAAACATTCTGAGTAGGAGCAGTCCATGCTGGACCCACTTTAGTTTTGAACATTTCAGGGGAAACTGGTTTGTTATTCTGTAATCCAAGAGTGTATTTCTTTCCCTCAACTTGCTACTTGTTATTTTTAAACAACAGCTGAAGTTTTCCTACAAATAAATACCAAGAATGCTTGACAGCCACAGAAAATGAAAACAGAACTACAGATTTACACTTAAACCTCTTGACCCTATAATTTTTTTGACTGCACGACTACTGTTCACTACAAATTAACCAAAGGTATCTAATCTTAAATTCTTAAGTTCTGCTATGTACTAGTGTGTTGAAACTCCCAATTTTATGGAAATTCCAATTTGCATTTAAGAGCTCTATTTTTCTTGTTAATAATTAATATTGTGCACATTATATTACCTCCAAATGTCTGTCTGGACATTTTTCAATTTTAAGCTCCTCAAAATGTTTTTCACTGCACTTTTATTTCAGTATAGATCTTCAGAGTTAAGAGAAGCACAGCTCTTTAGATTGCTTTATATATATATACATATATTTTACACCTATCAATCATCAGTTAATTTCCATTTTGTCACAGCTGAAGAGCTCCCATTTTTGCATTCTATGTCACGGTCAGAAGCTAACATATATTTTCTGCAATAAAACCATAATTTTTCTAATTAATTCAACAACATATTGAGGTACAAAATATATTTTATACTGGCCTATCCATGTCACAGAGCCATGGCACTAGTATTATATCCATGGTATTAGTAAGTTAGTGCATAGGATGCTGACCTCCTTAAATGCACTTAACTCAGGAGCCTTTGAGCAGTAAGCACCAGTGACAAGTTCGGTGTTTCCATTTTTGCTATCTCTGTTCTTCACTAATTTCCCCCTATTTATACAGTACTCACACCTTCAAGAATGTCATAAAAATCATCAGATCAGGATCTTAAAACCACAATAAATACAAACTAAATTGTGCAAACAATAAAACAGCGAGGAAAAATTGGAAAAAAAAAAAAATCACTCAAGAGCAGCAGGTGAAGGCCATAATAAAACTGACTTGAAAGAACGATTTTGCATTCCTGAAGCAACTTAATTATTGATCAACTGAACCTTAACAAATAAAAATATTAGTGCTAGAACAAGCCAAATCCAGGTGCCCTTTCCTCTCCAACCTGTGCAGCATAAATTTTACTTTTTCAAAGAATGAACTGACTACTACATACTACCATCCTCATTTAATATCTTAAATATTTTAAAAGACAGAAGAAGTAATTTTGTTCAGTAATACCTGCATGCTCAAAGTGAACCTAAGATGATGGATTTCCACCTTAACCCCCTTACTGAGACCTGTTTACAGTGCATCTTCTGGCACCCCATGGAGTCATTTGAATTTTTGTCATTTGGGGTGAAGACTAAATTACAGGTTAATTTCAAACCTGCAAGTAGATGTTGCAAGCTAGATTACTGTCATAAAAGAGAAATACTATGGTAGTTACCACAGTAAGATATGAAGCTTTATATAATCAGTACTTTTCTGCTGCTTTAGATGCAAGTTCAGTTAACATCTAAAAAACCTCCAGTTTTACAAAAAAATAGTCAAGTTTCTAAGGAGGCACAGCAACATTTGTACAGTCAAGTTTTCAGTGGTAAATCTAGCTTTTCACAGATACTTAAACAGCCATAGTATTGTCTCAGCTGTATTCCTAAAGGAATGAAGTGACTGCTTTTAGGTCAAAGCTATCAATAAATGAATGAGTAATTGGAGTGTCATTCAAAAAGGAACATTAACAGATTTCTGGTCTCGAGATGTATACTTCTAAAGGCATTACTACTGTACATGTAGAGAAAAAAGAAAGCAAAGAACAGAGGGGAAAAAATGGAAATAATGTACTTGTTACTGGCACCTACTGGTCAAAGGTGCCACATTTAAGGAGGTCAGTATCTTGCACACCAACTTACTAGACATTTGTTTTTAAGCTACATCGGATATACTTGTTCAGTTGCACTCAAGCAGCCAACCAGCCACCCAGAGTTAGGGTTTATAAAACAGGTAAGTGACAAAACTGGCAATAACCAATTAAAAAGCAATAAAAGCCATACATGTTCAGCCTCTACAAAGGCATTACACTTGTGTTTCTATTTGAGTTAATATGATTTATGCAACAACCTGTACTATTTCTTAATTGTCAAAAGCTGCGGTGGACTCCAACTACCAGCAGCTACTTTTGCAAGCAGTTTTTACAATTCCGGCAGTAAATGAATTAAAATTGAAATTAGGAACTTAGTGTAGACTCCAAATGTCGATTATAGGTACCACTGTAATGTCTCTTGTTCTGACTGTCTACCTTAAAAAACGACCTGCACAGAAAAAGATTCTCCACACTTCAAGAAAACACTATTCAGACATATGGACCTTCAACTAACAAACAGCTGTTAATCTGAAAATATTTAGCAGTCTTCCTGTCTTAACTTACACATCTGTGAGACCCTTTTAGCTTCCCAAAAGACACTTACTACATCATTACATTAAAAGCCTAGTCCAAAATTACAAATTAATTATTATGGATCAAGTGAAAAAAAAAAAGGTAATACTGCCAGTATACATATAGGCACGTGGGGGAAATATTCCTTCCTGTGTCAATTTGGACAACACAGCACTTAAGATGTGAACACACATAATCCACACTTCATTTTGAGTTGGTCATACGCTACAGCTTGAAGTCACTCATAAATACCACCTGTTCAGGGCTAATGCCTGCCCCACTTAAAGATTAGGTGTATTCTGACTCTCACTGAAACTTGTTTTTCAATAAATACAATATGCTACTATTTCTGAATGAAATAATCTCAGTCATCACTGTATTATACTTGGCCCTGTTAATCCTGGAAGAGTTCTACGTTAGCAATTATTTTTCAACTACATTGATGCTGGCATTAAGACATCATAAGGTTTTGAATTTATTTGGCTTCTCTTTAGGGTGCCTATTAAATCCAAAATACTATGGGCACAATCCTCCATGTTATTTTTGTGGGCAATTTTACTTACACAAAGCTATTTGAAGAGACAAAATTACTGAGATGTCTGAGTGTTTTCTGAACACACTCTGCAGCAGGACTGGCTATAACATGCACACATGCAACATTCCCCTTCAATTTCAGCAAGCCACTCCCCTTTTGCTTCAAGAATGTAGCACTAAATCTAACCCCTTTATACTTGTAATAAACAACTTTTCCAACCAGAGAGTCTGTCTGATAAAAATAAGACTCCAAATATTGATTTTAATTGGAATGAAGTGCTGCAACATTATGCATAAAGCTTTAGCGAAGTGGCAATTTACCTAAGGGGTTTACTGATTGAAAAGCTCTCAAACCTGAAATCACTAGAGAGGTAGGAAAGAAAAAAGGGACTCTCTCAGGTGGGGGTGGAGGGTAGACTGGTAAAACAAATCCGTGTCTACAAATCTGAAGCAGATGTTAGTGTAGAGGGAAGTCAATTCAGCAAGGTACAATCGGCTTTACAAAAAAATTACTCTGCTAAAAGAGAAGGGGCTCCTGAAAGAGCTAAATGTTTTTCTGTTCATTTGCCGTACTAAGGAATCTTCAAGGAGACTGGTGTTGCAATTACAACTAATCCTCCCCAAAAAATTAACTGTGTTGAAGGCTTTGTAATTTCCCTAGGTGCAATTTAGCTGTCACTTACTTTAAAATTTACTCAAACATGCGTTCCGAACAGCACTAACTTCACATGTCAAGTGCTTTCCAGCCAATTGAGTCTAAACTGGAAGTCGGTGTTAAACAACTGAATGATTAGACAAGATAGCTCATTTCCCTGCTCTTTTGTTCAGAATAAAATGCCACATTTACATTATCAGACTCAACAGGATTTTCTGACAGAGGGAGAAAAAAATCCCAGTGAACACTGTCCGTACCAAGCACATGAAGCCTGTCATTTACCAATCATCCTTCAAAAAGCAATAGCCATGAACGTAACTTAATTATGACCCAATGATCCTTGACAAAAAAAAAATCATCTTATCACTGTACTGTCCCCATAGGGCAAATAAGACACTTTTGTCCACTGGTGATGCTAAATTCCTAATTGCAGTAATGAAGTAAGAGAGCCAAATGTCGCTAATTTCATTGCAACATGTAAAAAGTTCTAATATTCAAAATAAAGTTGCTAAAAATTACGAAAAAAAACCCTCTCCTTCCTAGAGTGCTTTTTTGTCCCACTAAAAATACCACCTCATTAAAAAAAATGCTTATTTTTAAGGAAAAAAAAAAAAATCAATTAACTTGCACACACTACAGAATAATCTGAAACAAAATTCTATGATTTTGAGAATTTAACTACATGAAAACAACAGAAGGAAAACTGTCGAAGCATTGCATTCATACTGTAACTACTACACAAGAAACTATAGAAAATGGGGTTTGGGTTTCTATGACATCAATCACAAACCAGCACAGAGTGCTTTACTGAACAAGGCTGTATTACAATTAAAATACACTGTGACACTATTAAACAGTGTATGTTATTTTGTGAGTAGTGTATTTTCACACACTGTTACAACATTAAAATACACTTTTCAAGAAACAGAATTTAACCATAGCCTTTTGATCGTTTAAAATACAGTTGTCAACTGCCTGCATCCACCGACTTAAAACTACAAAATATTTAGTTTGTACAGTCTGTAACAGTGTTTTCCCAGTTTGCCTGCAAGTTTTCTTGCCCCTGCCTAAGGGTACTTCTAGTATCAGGAATTAGTAAATTTCAAACCTTGAGATGTTTTGTTTCTTTTCTCAGAGGTAATACTATTCAAAGAGAGCAGAAACAAACTTATGGTAATGCAAAGACAGGAACCACGTCAAGGTTTTAAGTCCTTGGTGGTTTTCCCCTATGTTTGGTTTTTCAGACACGGGCTTTCATAAAGAGAGTCATGAGTGGTTTCTGTATCTCGTCCTGCAAACAGGCACTACCAAATACAGCACAGAAGCAGGTTCTTTAGCTTCACTAACTTCTTCAGCATTGTAAAATGGTTCATGTTCAAATAGGTTTCTTCTGACAAATGGTGGAAAAGGTAAAAGGCAAATTTACATTCCTTAAAAGACTTTATATGGTATTGGTTAACAGAACATTTTCTTATTTTTAGCAGCTGGGAGTTCCTAAGAGCTCTTTTACAGACCAGTACAAGCTTTTCACATCCTTGAAAATTTTAGACATTACAAATTGCCACACTTGTCTGTGGCAGGTTTACCACCTTGAGTGCATTGCCTCCATTTTTAATGTGATTTTGTCATCTTAAAAAGCTGTTCAGTCATAAATACAGATGATATAATTAAAAGCAGAGGGGTGGTCCTCCTGAAATTTACTCAGGGTAAAAAGAAGAAATCCCAAAGACAGTGTGATTTCTTCCTATTTTTCACGCTCTGCTGCAAACTGCCACTTTTAACGTGTACTAGGAATTTCAGAGTATTCAGGACTGGGTACAGAGAAAAGGGGTAGATGAAAACATTTCACACATGCAGTTGTTGAGATCTTCAAAAGAAAATCACAGATTCCTTTGCAAGCAGTTAAAAAGTTTGAAATAAATTAATGCCACAAATCACTAGCACAACTACTGCTGCAGAACACAGCAAAAATAACCCACAGCTAATTTCAGGGGCATGCTGACGACCTGAAGCTAAATGACAGCATTTCAACACGATACTTGAGATGTAGGATGGCAAATAGTAAGCACAATTGCTGAAAGAAATGACTAATGCTTATTTCAGTCACTCCTAACTTTCAAAAACTAACCATCTCCAAGAAAAGAAAAAAGAAAGGGAAAAAAAAAAAAAGGGCACAATTCAGTTATTCCTTACAAGCAAATTAAAAGGGAAAAACTTCCTCCAGTGTTTCAGTTTCCTCTAGTGTTAAAACACTGGAGAGGAAGCCAAGTGTCTCCAGCCATAAGATGGCAAAAACTCCACAGGAAATAAGCTTACTTTCTATCATAAATTTGTATACATGAAATGCGTTAAGAGTTAGATGTGTGTACTGGTGACTTGCAGCCATACAATTCGGAAGCTTGGCACTGCTTTGTCCTTTAAAGTAAGTCCCTATATATTAAAATGATGTTTGGTAAAACTTGATAAAAAGTTTATAATGCAAATGAATATGTAAGCAAATGAAAAGAGCACTCCTGATTGTCCCTCTTTGTATCTACACATAATTACATCCCTATTTACGTCATCACATTCTGCTTCTCAGTTGAAGAGAATCAAAGCAGCACCACATACAACTTGCATGTCAACGTGCATAAAGCAATTACGTAAGATGCAGACGCTCTTACTGTACACTGCAATGCGTAGCAGATATTTTTCCAATACATTAGTTACACACGAGTGTAGTTATATTACTTTCACACAAACATCTGCCTTGTCTAGTGCCAAGGCAGTGGCACTGACTGAAAGGATGCATGCTCCATTCTTAACTACTGACCACTCATCTAAAAGATTATTTTTAGGAGGGTACATGTACCTACCAAGAGCTGTATCTTTTTAACAAGAATTCTGAATACAGAAAATATTCTACAGTCCTTGCACACCCAGAATACTTACATAACTACATAAATGACACAATGGAAAAATAAAAGACTTGTGCCTAGGGTAAAGAAAATGAAAAGGAACTCTTGGCTCAATTTAGTAAGAAACCATCCTATAGTTCATACTTACATTTATTTAAATATCACATATCTCATAACAAAAAATTATGCAAAGGAACATGACACATAGAATCACAGATACTTCCTGCCAGAATGAACTTCCTTTTCTCCATTAATGGATGTAAAAGCATATATAGAAGAAAGAAATCACAACAGACAAACCAGACTGTGCATTTTAAATTGAGTAACAGAGGAATCTACTAGCAGTAACGTCAAATTATTTTAATTATGTGAATTAAAACCATTTCCGTGTACAACAACCATCCTTCAAATCACTGGTGATGTACTGGATGGCACAGCAAAATAATGCTGCTTTGATGGGAAAACACGTACTACTTAAGCACAAAAAAATGAGAATATACCTATCATGTTTCAAATAGCTATCTTGTCAAACAGACTTTAGAACCAACTAATTAATAGGCATATTTCAACATATACCCACTTGATCTCTGATGTGTCCATACAACATAGCTGCTGTTTCAGAGACCACAATGTGATGCATAATTGATGGAAACATATTCATCGATTACCATTCCGTGATCACTTCAGTAATGTATGCACATGCGCTCATTTACGTGCCGGAGCACTCTGAAGCACGAGCAGCTGTGTCTGGCACACACAGGTCACATTAAGACAAATAAATAGTAACAACTTCTTTCATCTGAAGTCCAAACACAGCTTACTTTTCAAGGTGAACTGTAATCAGAGGGGAATGAAGGACAGCAGTGTCTGCCAACCCCAGGTTCACAATGGTCTCATGTAATCGATTCACTGTTTCAACTTCACCTCGCATGGCAGCGGCATTAAGAATGCGGAAAAAAGATGCAACTGTTCTGTCTGAGATAGGAACATCCTTCTCTTTCATCTCTGTTAGAATGTTAATAGCATCTACAATGAAACAACACAAAAGACCCTTAGGTAATTTCATGTAGGGAAAACAAACTGCTATTAAAACAGCATTTCAAACACAGCAGGAATGTAAATTCTGGCATATAATGCCGATTTCAAGTTAATTACTACTTGCATTTCTAAACGAGACTACAATTATAAATCCACAATAGCATGGTTTTATCATTTTGCTGCAACTTTGACTACAAATTATAGATAGGAACTGTGTGCCCACTCTGCACCACATAACCCTGTACAGTCTGCCCTATAGCTGCAAGATTCTACTAAATGGATGCTTTTATCATTCAATGCTAACATCTGCTAAATCACTCCATTGTTTCTTCAGCAGATGGCTTGTCACAAGGCCAGATAATAAAGATATGTTTACACTGTATATACAGCCAGACTAATGGTCTGATACCGATAGGGCCTGTTTGCTGTGTCGATACTAATTAGCCAAGGAGAGCCAATGAAAGCTTTCCAACAGACTGCATGTTAAAACATTAGGTTCATTAAGCTTCATTAGCAAGGCAGAAACATACATTTTGGTATATGGAGTAAGTGCATTTTTAGAACATTCTTAACTACTGCATGGGCAGAATGTTTTGACCACTTCACATCTGGATACATTTATGAATTGTTTTATTTTCTGAGGGGCATTTATTTCCTTGAAAACAAGCTAATCTTTTCAATCTGATTTAAATGTAGAGTTGGTCATCATCTGATTTATGATTCAGAAAACCTCAGCTTTGTTTTCTGTTTTTCTTAAATTAAGCTTAGTAAGAGGTCAAGACCTATCTCTTATGAGGAAAAAAAATTACCCTGAATAGTGTTTGATGTAAAATTGTAACATTTTGTGGCTATGTCTGGATGATGTGCGTATGGTGTTGAAGTCTTCTATAAAATCCTAGAATTCGATATTGAGAAACACCTTTAGAAGCTGATGACAGTCTAGAGTTCTTTTAAGGATCAGCCAAATTATGTAAATTACAGAATTATATTAGACTAAACGATAGAAATTAAAAAGCTAACAGCTCGATGCAGACATCTAGAAATATGGAACAGGCAGTTTGCAGAACATTCATTAAAAGCCCAAATTTCTGGAAAGTTTGACAGATTGGACTCTAAAATTCAGTAGCACAAAATACTGCTAACAGAAAAACCACACACTTTATAAGAAGTTACATGATTTTTTGCAGTACTTGGCTCTTATGAGAAGGTTATGTTTATAGATTTTATGTTCAGCCTTCAGACCTTCTTAAGCAAAAACAAAGCCATTAGTCTAGGCACATACGCAATTTATGCCATAAGTCATGATCTTCAAACTCAATCCAAACAGCAATGCTAATAAAAACTAGCTGCAGAAATGCAAAAAGCACTGAGCTGTGCAAATGTAAATGACAAGCTTGCCAATCCATTAAAACTAATGGCCTGCACTGTCCAAGCATCTCTGGTTGAATTCACATGCAAATTTGTATGCAAAATGTTCAAGCACTTTTCAGAACATGATATACCATTAATATCAACTCACATTTTTATTCTTGAGGCAAGATACCTTTATTATACAGTAGAAATACACAGTGAAAGCAAATGGATTACCTTTTACTCTACCGTGCCTTCCCAAGACTTCTAGCAGTGCTATATACTTCCCAGTATCAAGAGCAACAGGTGAATCCTTAGGGAAGCTAGAAATTAAGTCATTAAGATTTGAATCAACACAAGTTCACAGCTCATGGATTCAGCTTGAAGACTGTTTTTTAAAACTACTTAACAAAACAACAGCACCGAGACCTAAAAGTTATAATAAGTATTAAAGGAGAAATTTAAGAGACTTTAAAAGATGTACTGTCAAAATGTGATTTGAATTATTATCCATGCACCTTCCTACCCTTAAAGCCCAAAAGTTGCATTTAAAATAGTTTGATTCTTTGGTAGTTATTGCATAAACCAGGTTATCCCATATAAGCATAAGAAGAAAACTCAGCCCACGTGGCCAGGGCAGGGCTACATTATTTTTAATAAAGAATATGAAACTATTTGCCTATAGTAACAAGTTAAAACCTAAGATTTTACAGGTTTTGCTATGTATGTTTCCTTTTTTACTGGTGGTTTTATAATTAATTCCTTTTCTGCTGTGTTTTGTTTGTTTTTAATTTAAAGAGCCACTCCTTAGCAATATCATGCTACATTTGAGGCAGGAAAGTGAAAATGTGCTGCTGCAGGGAAGCTCCAGTAGAAGACAACTTTACTTCATGCAAGCTGTCCATTGGGATTGTGTGAAAGCAGTAATATGGCCAAAACGAAAGCTTGCAATTACTTGCAGAACAGACCATTTATTGATATTTATAGATCAATCATTCCTCCTAGTTTCAAACACTAGTACAGTGTAATGAGCACCTACTTACTAACCTACTGTAAAACCAAAGCAAGTAATTTGTGAGTGCACGACACAGAAAACTAGGAAGTAAGAAGTAACTTCTTCTATAGTCATAGTAGCATCAGACTGAAAGAAGGCTTTCATGAGAAAATGGAGTAAAGAAAGATCTGCAAGAATTTGCTCTAGGACAAGTCATGCATAGTGCATTTAAGCTTGGAGCTAAGATACAAAGCTCTGAAAGTTGAAACTTAAAGCAGAACGCTTGTTGAGTCTTACAATAGTCACTTAAACACTGTTATTGTAAAGGAAACATACATTGCGCCGCATATTCTAAATATACTGTAGGTGCTTTCTAACATATAATATGGAGTGGGGTTTTTTTTTCCATTTAATTAAAACAAACTTTTATGTTAACACTATGTACATTTAAAATAGCAGATCCTACATAGTACTTTGCTTTTTAAAATAATAATACTAACCAAAAATAATTACGCACCATAGCCAGTAGCTGCTTCTGATGTTTAATTATGTAAAGCAAAACACCACACCTATGACTGTTTTAAATGCACATAGATTGGTGGGGAAAACTAATTAAAAATGGATGATGGGGTTAATACTCAACCTACTTAATTCAACAAGGTCTGTGTATCAGCATAAATCTCTGTGACATGTTTCAGTGCCGGTATACTTACACTTTTTCTTTCAGGTTCATTGCTTCTTCTACATTATCGTGTCGACAGCACAAATTTATTAAAGCTGCATAGCCACCAACCACCATGTCCGGTTCGTATTTGGCTTTCACTTCAAGGGCTTTCTGCATATTCTAAAAAAGGAACAAAGCAAAGACGTGAACTAGAGGAATATGACATTATGATTCTTGTATGTTCAGTGTGCAGCTAAATGACTGCCTTAGTGCTTTTAGTTTAAAGCTAAACACGAGGCTACAATGCATTAGCAAATTTTAAGAGTGGGGGTTATTTTGCAGAAATTAGTACTTTGGTAACAAGAGTAGATTTCTAATTACATTTTCTTGCTTCATATTTATTTTAATGCAAGACTTGGTTTTTCAATCTAAACAAAGTATAAAGGTTATTAACCCAAATTCTAAATTAGTTTTTATATATTTGGAATTCTTAACAATTTTCATTTGCCAAGCATATAACATGACTATTTTTTGAAGAATAATAATCTAATTAATGATCCCACAGAAAGCTTCATTTTTTTTATACGCTGCTATTCACATATTTGGCCACTTCGAACTTACAGTGGTGTTTACTTCTACTCTTATTTCAGATGCAAAAAATTGTATAAACAGTTGAGAAATACTCTTTCAAATTGTACTCTTTGGGACCAGAGAATATTGTGCTGTCATTTGCAAGACTCTTACTCCTATATATACACAGCTTTATAGACATGATCATACTGAACAAGAAACTGAATAAAAGTGTGGTGATACCCCACAAATTACAGACACACTAAATGAATGTAAACTACAGCTGGACGCCTGCCGAACGAAGGCAAGAGAGCCTTTATCTCAGAAGAGCTTTCCTCCTGCAGGAAAATGGAATTTCAATCCCTGCATTAACAACCTAGTAATATTTGAATTGCAAATGACTAGTGCATGTATCAGTTGCTTGACAATCTAGATAGTAGAGACCAGAGCCATGGCTTGAAAGGACATTTGGCATGTATGATAAACCTATCACAGCTGTTACTATCATTCACTTTGCAGATTATTGTAAACAAACTTCAGCAACCCCCCAAAACATGTCATTCAAGGTGTTGCTGAAATTAGTTAACCTTTCGATTTAATTGCTTTTTTGCACTTATGTTTGATTTATAAGCATCAACCATGAAACCTCAAGCACTCCACTTGTCTTTGCTTTACTATGTCTTTCCATAATAGTCATTTATGTTCCTCTAAAAATACAGCTGTGTGTTTCCAATTATCTCTGCATTGCTTAAGATACCTCTTCCTCACAAAGAGCATGTATGAGTTGTTTCAAGACATCTGTAACAGGCTGGTTTTCAGCTTTTCGTTTTTCCAGTTTCTCCTCCAAAGCAGACGCGTCAGATTTAGCACTCTTAAATAGAGGTAACAGAAAGAATGTCAATTGCAAAACCACCCTTCCCTGAACAACTTGTCGTATTGCTTTATTAACAGACAGGCAAAATAATTATCTTCTTTGATACTCTAAGATTTTTTTTCATCATTTAAAGTGCTTTTATCTGTTTAGATAGTACACACTAATTGAAGATTTGATTCAGAATACAGTAAAAAAAGGCATTAAGTAGCAGATCTACAAAGGTCAACATTATTGTTTCTCTTGCTCTCAGTTCGTTGTGTTCAGAAAAATAGGGAAGAGAAGCCTGTTTTTTCTTCCATCTCCACTCAGCTAAAATCAGAGATGTAAAGACTTGACACTCCACCGTTACAAGCAGCATGGATTTATATAGGTCCTGCCATTCAACTGTTAACAAGATAGAACTTTCAAAAAATCATTTACTAGATAGGGAATAGTATCCACTAGACAGGGAAACTGAGGCATAAAACCTCAGCCAACTCCCAGGTCAAGTATCAGATCTGTGTGAAAATCTGGACAGCCTTTACTCCTACTCTGGAAAGTAACCTCTGAACTTCAAATGGTAGATTTAAATAAATGTTAACCTACTTCCACGATCTGAAAGCTAGTGATTACACTTCATCTAAAACCCATATCCAAACAGTATCATTACCGTAAGAACAAGCATCACTGTCTGTGAGTTTACTTACTTCTGGAATGCTGTCTGCAGATGGGGATATTTTATGCGACAGTAACTTTGCCTCCTAAAATGCCATAAAACAGACATCACTAGTTGTCCCCAAAAAAAGTTCAATTGCTAAGTAAGCATATCATGCAAAAGTTAATTATATAAAGATAAATATATAAATGCAATGTTAAAAAAGCTGTATTCTGCAGCATTATCACGTTGACTTGAAAAAGCACTTAGGAAATTTATCTTTTCCACATATGAAAATAGCTTCAACGATGAAAAAAAAACCATGAAAAGGTTAAAAGGTTTAAACAATCACGGCATAAAGATATTTCTTTTGCAAAGGAGAACATATTCACAGAGTACAGATGCTCCATTTTTTTTTTTAGCTTTAAAGTAATTGCTATAGAACCACAGACCTTAATTAATTCAGGAACTTGAGAGGAGTCCAGCAGTCTGCAAATGCCGCTGTAGAAGGTTGTAGGGATAACTATGTTCTGTATCAAGAGGTGGGGAAAAAATTATATGAGTTTTGAAACACAACCAAACTGAAATTTGTCTAACAGAAATTATCTCAGACGTAATTCAAGTCTCTAGCTCTTGCATGTCATTGAGAAGTGGTCTGCTTGTACTTAAAAGCAGCAATTTCAAATCTAATAGATACATGTCAGGCAGGACAGGCATTATGTAGCAAAAAATGAAATGGTACCATCTTCTTCAGCTGATGGAAGTATTGTCTCAAACGCTCCTCCTTGGCCTGTACCTCTGAGTCACTCATGCTGTCAATCAAGTGATAAAGAAAATAGCCAACAGCTTCTGTAGAAAAAAAAACAAGAGAAAGCATTCCACTAAAATTACTGAGACTGTCATGTTATCAAGATTAATTTATAAGAAATCATTTTGGTGTGAGATGTCACCCTGATGAGAGGCTCTGAAATGGCAACAATGATCACTGAGGCATAGAGATTATGTGGTTTGGGAGCACATATCTAACTGGTGAGTGAAAGGAATATTAATTATTTTCAGACCTAGTGACAGCTTTTCAGTACAGAATCTTACTTCAATCTATTTTTTCCACTACTGTGTGACAGAAGTGGTACTGCCCAAGGCCTTCCCCCCCTTTCCTGCCTGCTACCCCAAATAGTTGCCACAAATATTTTGTCATTCCTCAGAAGAAAAATCAGATTTATAACACTTTGCATATTTATTCTGTACATTTCACCCATTATATCCCATTATCAAGCTACATCAAGCATTATAATAGTAATATAAAAACATTAAAAAAATATTTTAACCGTTAGTTCAACTAATACCGAAAGAGTTGACTATGAATGAATCAAACCCAAGATTAACTGACTTTAGGAAATAGCACCAAGTTTCTCATCTATACAAGTATAAAAACATATAAGAGCCTGCAGCAGACAACAGAAAGAGCATAAATTAGTTTTCCTCACAGATGGGTTTTCTCCACACCCCTTCACCCTACAACTCTAACAGAAGGTAAGCCTCCCATTTAAATAAAAACTATGGGTTTGGTTTTTAAATTATACTTATTTCAAAGTAAAAGACTTGGGATGTTGGGATGTTTGCTTCACAAAATCAGAAGAGATTCTAAAGGTAAAAGTGGGCTAAAAGACTGCCTTTCTTTTTTTTAAGTATTGAAGCACTGATACCGTGTTCATTCTAAATCTCTATTTCAGACAAGAAATTAATCATTACCAGCAAGACTTGTTTATAATTCTAAAAAAGATCTCAAGAATCCCACAAAATATGCTGATCATTTGAATCAGGTTTTTACCCAACATGTTTTCAAATTTCACTTTCAAAAAGAAGCAATCAGTGTTTACTGTTGTAATCCCTCAAACCCATCATTACACAGAAGAACGGATTTGCGGATAAGTTACAATCATGGAAATTGAAACTCTACCAGTTGGTCCTGGAGGCGTCAGGCAATAACGTTCATCCTTGTACAACAGTTCTGTTATCTGGTAAAACAGAATAATCGTACATTGCAGCCAAAAGCAGCAAGCAAGGACAAATAGTATCTGAAATTGAATTCTCAAAATAATAAAACATTTCACTGGTAAAATATTGTTCTTGACCACATCACAGTAATTCTCTAAGAAATATAAAAAAGCTTTTTTGGTAAATAACAGGGTTTTTTGGAAAAAGTATTATAAACAGAAAAGCTTTCTGAGGAATGGCAGTGAGACAGACACTCTATTATTCCGTTTTTACATCATTCTACAGAAAGTCAGCTATTGTATGGTATTACTTAAAGCAAATATTAGCTGGTCTTGTTCCTGGAGATGTGACAATTATTTTCCAATTTACCAGAAGGCTGAAACTGACCCATAAAAAGCTTTCCTCTCTTTTTTTTTTTTTCCTTAAATTTTGAAAGATGCAAATAAAGAAAATACAGAAACCTGATTTATCATGCTCCACTAGATTTAAGATAACGACTACAGTTGTTGTAAATAGGTGCAATTGTGAATGACAAAGTACGATCCATAAAAATGGCATTTCACTAAATTTAGCATCAGTCACACAAACGGAAGGAATACAAACTTCTCTTCATCAGAAACATTTACACAAAAGCCCCCACATCCTATCGCAAATACTTTAAACTACATCACTTTAAAAATCCATTTGACTCTTCCTAACAAACTTACATAATATGTAGTTAACAATTTTAGATGAAGTATTTTGAAAAATTATTTTAACTGCCATGCTTCTAGAATGCAATCTCCTGGAAGTTAGAGTGAGATGCTGTCAAAGTGCTGTGTTTTAAGTAAAGACAAAAGAAAAGGAGCCCTCACCTTCAATTGGTGGAAAACGTCCAACAGAATTCTCTTATCACTTCTCATTCTACCAACACCACCAGTAATATGCACAGTTAAAACTAGAGCTCTCCTTCTGCCCTTTTGCCCTACCCTCCTATGAAAAACTAACACACAGAAGAACCTACAGGAAAATCCAAGAAATCAATGAATGAGTGATAACACAGCTCTTCTGTTTAAAATATCAGAAGAATATAAAAAAGGATGGATTACTGAAGAAAAGAACATGTTGTCTTATTTTCAATGCTAAGCATACATTTATTTCCTAAGTTAGCAGTTTTATTTTGGAACATACAAGTACTTACTCAAAAATTTAGAGAAAACAAACAAAAAAATATATCTTTGTTCCATGGTGAAGAACAGCAAAAAAAACCCTCTAGACACTACTACATGTGCAGAGCATTATTACTTCAGTTGGTTGACTGTTCTTCAAAATGGATTTCATAATTAATTTCACAAAGGAGAGATCTCCTTTTTATGCCTCAGACAGAGACAGAATACAAAACCATCCCCTGACCAGAGTCTTCACACAACAGAACATGGTAGCATAATACCAAAACCACTGTGCTTCAAGTTGTAACAGATTTATCTAAATAATTCACGAGTAACTTCCCTAGCTACAACTTCCATTTAATTCCAAGATTTCTTTGTAAAATCTAGAAGATACCACAAGCCATGTACTAGTTTATTAGTCGGCAGGTCAAGTAGCAAGAAGAAAAACAGTAAAACAGAGCAGTGCTACCACATCTCAGGCAGCACCTGTCAACATCTCCTCTACTCTACTGCTCCAAAAAAATGTACTGACCAAGTTAGACTGCAGCATCTTTAATATTATGTAGCTCATACCAGGGAGGGCAAGATGACCAGTCATTTCCCCATGACATCATCCAGATGATTTCTTTCGTCTGGCTTTCCCTTCAATGTTTTAAGTTGTATGACAGAAATTCTAATTGTGACTTATTATTTTGCTAGTACTGGTGTAGGGAGAGGAAGAAAGTTTCAGGAAGAGGAGGTGGAAAAGGGAATTAAAACAGGTCAGACTGCACAACCATGTCAGATTTTACTCCAGAAGCTCCAACTATTTATTACCTTCAGCTCTAACAACATTGATCTAGAAACTGGTGCAGCGCAAACTACACTACATCTGATTTCTTACTACTACACTTAAGTGTTCAGTTTGAAAATTAAGTTTTACAAAGTTGTATAATCTGCCACTGACAGAAGTCTTGCTCAATCGGGTCTACAGTTATCAGGCTGGAAATTCAGATTTACAGAAATGCACCAAAAACATGCAGTGTCTAAAGAACTTGATTTTATTTACAGCTTTATCTCCACTTACCTTGCTCCAAAGATGTACATCATCTGAGCTGAAGAGGGCAGCAAAGGATAACACATTAAAAGAAACAGAATTATTTTACTGTTTTTAAAACCAAAGATAATTTACATTGAAGATCTTAGTAAATTACTTAAATAAAAATACAATCACTGCCACATATTTAATCCAACTTCGTACAGAATGTGCTGAACTTCTTATTGTATTGCATATGGTCAGTTTACGTAGCATAGTTTGCTAAATATAACAATGCAGCAATCCAAATAGGTAATAACTAAGACAATAGGCAATGACTAAGACTACAAAGAATATATTCTGGTCTTATTTTTAGGTCAATCTTACTTTTTTTTTATTTTACACTTGTTTCTACCCAGCCTTTCAAGAAAAGAAGTTTCATTCAAACAACTCACATTTCCCATATATCAATTGTCTGCAATACCATTTGAAAAAGCAAAAACTAGATTTTTAGTATAGACAGACAACTGCAGGAAGCTCTACATGCATTTACACCACACACAAAAAAAAGAGGCAATCGCATCTCTTACTTAAGCTATAAAGTTTATTATAGTGAAGATGCATAGATAATAATTTATTAAAAAGAAAACAAAATTAAGCAACTCGGAGAGCACTTCTCTGTACATCACCATGTTATAACCAAAGACCAAATGTTCATCAGTTCACAAAAGTATAAAAAAACCCAAGACAGTATAATGTTAACCTGTCCACTGAGGTGTAAGAAAGTGGGAAAAAAATCCTGTCATTTGTGGAACACAGAAATTCTCACGAGAAGCTGTAACTTTTCCGTAACTACAAAGCAGCGTTAACCTAGATAAGGCAAAAAGAACAAAAGCTTACGACCTTATTTTCCTCTAATTCTCATAATAGGAAAATAAGATTTCAGCCTGAACTGCCTCACAGAAACTTGAGACCATGCATGGAAGTTTAGGGTTTTATTTATGAGGTTTAGGCTTATGAAACATTTACTTTTTGTGCTACTGCCACCTGTACTTGAAAATGAAACAAGTGCATGTCCAGGTCGGGTGTGGGGGGCAGGGGGAGGGCAGGATGACAAATGCTGTCTGTGAGGTAAGCTTTCCTGGGTGAACTTGCTCCACTAGTGACAGCATGGTAACAAACTGCAGATACCAAATGAATCAATTTCCTGAAGCACTTGACTCTAAAATAGTAGTGGTACATCAGGCAGATGGAATTTGAATACTTCAAAGTAGTTACTAGAGCAGTTTCAACACAAATTCATAAACTAGCCTGACACAGACATTGTTCGTTCATGAGTCTCCACCATCTACACTCTGCACTTTTGTACACCAGTCCTAAACTCTCATCATTTGAGCATTCTAGACCCACACTTAGTCATAAAATTTTGCTATAGTCATTCAAAAAAGCACACCTTCTTTTAGTCCATCCTATCACAGGCTCAAACTTAATTTTCAGGCTGTTCTAGACATTAAGTTTTAAATAGGAAAAGAAATGTGAACTGTCATGCTTTCAGAAACAGTATTAGGGCACAGCCAACCTGGTAGATAGCTTTTGAAGCCAGGTAGAATAGAATACCAGGTTGGAAGGAATCAGCGATCATCTAGTCTAACTTTTCAGGGTAAGAATATAGTGTAAATGAGACAGCGCAGCAGCCTGTCAAGCTGGGCCTTGAGACTGTCTAATGTAGGGGAATCCACCACCTCCCTTGGCATTTATGCCAATGTGTAATAGTTCGAATGGTGAAAAAAACATGTCTGGCATCCAGTCTGAACTAGAAACCTGTACCCATTACTCCTGTCTTTACCATGGGACTACTTGTAAAAAGGTTTTGAAGCTAAATGTATTGATATTTCAGAAGTATTCATATTGATTCATCAAAAGGACAAGTGGATCCCCTGCAAACTTGGGTTTCTAGGGCTGTAGCACAAAAGCTCTGAGGAAACATGTAGTTTAAGTCTGGATGTAGCAATACAGACAAACAAGAGATTAACTTACATTCATGCCCTAGTTAGAAGTGGCAAGGAGGATCAAACAGTTAAGCTGAAGCAAAAACCAAAACCAACCAGCAGCACCACCAAAACACAGAACTCCCCCATCTTACTTTCCCTGAGAAAGTGTACATGTCCAGGCATTTCTGAAATCACAACAGTAGCAACTGTTCACCACCAAGGAGAGTACCTGTTCACTCCAGGAAGGTATGATTCATCTAACAGTGTCCTGCAGTCCTGTGTGCCCCAAAATTCTTCTCCCTCCATGGTTTGAATGAGAGAGTAAAGGCACAAAAACCCTGTTTTCTCCCCCTTCCTGCCCTGCAGGCCTGAAGGGCCCTTCCAGCACGAGGGGCGCCCGTGCAGTGCCCGCGCTGGGATCAGGCTGGGCATTGGCTGTGCTCTTTGCACCTAGGCAGTGGTAACTCAGCTCTTTGTCTAGGAAGGGGATAAATATTGGGGTGCTCCCCGCCTTGGGGTTCCCACCTTAGAGTTCTCCCCTGCCTGGATAGTTCCTGCAGAAAGACTCCTCTGGCTCTGGGAAGGACAAGCTCCTGAGGGACAGGACCGTCCCTGCTTTGGAGGGCTTCCCACCATAAGCACCCCCTTTATGCAGCTTGCTGGGCCTTAACCAGCCTCGGAGGTCTACTGAAAGAGAGCGAGGGGACAAGCATCTGCAGCGCCCTTTCTCTCAGCCAGCCTGGCTCACCTGTGAGTAAACTTTGGCTCAGCCTGATTAATAGTGGAGGATGCTGTGTTTAGTAGCTTAGCCTTTTCCAACTCCTGACTTCTGAAATAGTTAAATTTACCTATGGTATCCTTGTAAGACCTTCTCAATCAAACTGAATCTGCTAATTAAAACTAAATTAATTTCTGTATATAGTTTTGGGGCAGGTTTCAGGAAAACCAAACAATTCTATTTTTATAAATGATCCTGTCTCGGCCACATTAATTCCCTGCCTCCACAACACACAGATGATCTGGGGGCTGACTACTAAAACAAGTAGTAAGATATCCCAAATATCCCTGCTGCAACTAAGACATTATTTCAATTGTCCCTCAGATGTCGAGGACAAGTAAGGACTAGTCAGCAAAAGCAGTATGAACTCTAATTTGCTTTTTCTCCCTGCTCTACCATGAAAGGAGGAGAACAGCCAGTTAGAACCTGCAATTTACTGCAAAATTATTTTGGTCACATCTACATAGTACATTATAGCTCATATACATTACAAAATATCAGCCAATAAAATCAGGCTTTGGACGCTAGTGACCTCTGGTTTCCAGTGGTATCATGCAAAATCATCTCATTCACAGTCCTAAGTGCTTGATTGGGCAAACAGAAGTATGTTTTAATTGAGATATACTTGCATAAGCTTAAAACAGCCCTGCAAGTTAGTAAAGAACCTTCCTTGCAAAATGGGACTCTACGGCTGTGAATACAGAGTCCCAGCAATGTAGCACAATACTGTGTATTAAGTGCAGCATTCAACAGCCCTCCTAACCCAGAGGGCACAGGAGACTATCAGTAGCAGAACATACCTGGCTCCTGTTGATATTTCTACTTCATTTAAGCACCCATTTACTTTAAAGGGTCAATATGATGATTTTAGGGAACTCTTACACTACATACATAGCAGTTTATGAACAAAAAAGTGAATAAGATAAAATCCTGAAAGTTTACTACACTGAGAAGTTTACATAGTGTCAAATATAACAAATACTGCAAACAAGAACAGCAAAGTTAAAATACCTCAAACGGATGCTCTTATATAGCAGAGGCAAGGAAACCAGAGACAGCAGAGAGGAATCAAGACATGCCTCAGATCTGCAATTCTTGGAACCTTCTAAAATTTTCTAGTGGAGGGTGAAAATGACTGCACAAGCTTGTGCTCAACAGGGCAAAGGAGAACTTTGCCATAGAGGAAAATATTCATACAGCAATCTTACCTTTTAAAACCCAAAATGAGGCTGCTTCTAAACAGACGAAAATCAATAGGAGGGGTGCTTGCTGAAGACACTGCAAATGAAAAAAATGTGTCTAAACAATCATTGTAAACAACTCCTGAACTGCAATAAGTTAGTAGGTCATGTAAATACAGTGTCATTAAAAGAACCATTTCATTACTCTAAAATAGAGCTATTTTTTACCTCCTCATTGCGTTTAATATCAAGAGTTAATATATTAAGTCTTTTACACAAACATATGCATCTGCAAAGAAAGACCAAGGATCAAAGAAAATATTATGTTCCAGAAAGCAAAACAGAACTCAAACAATCCTGATAAAGAAAACTGCAGATACTAGAGCTGGAACCAAAAAAAAAATTGAAAAGATTCATCAGAGACAAAGGGTTTGCTAATTGTTTCAGACTAAACACCTGCCACAATTTCCCTTCTGTTTTGTTATTTAATGTGTGTGCTCTTCACCAAAAAAGTGCCACAAAAAAAAACCCTCACAAATCCCAGTCAAAGAAAAGCCCCCCCCAATGACATTTTCTTAAGATGTTTGCTTCTGCTGCTGTAAACTGCCTGACAAGAAAGTAGCCCCACACATAGTGCTCTCCATTAAGTTAAACTGGAAAAAAGGAGAAAGATACTGAGTTCTAAAGGGTGATATTTGCAATACTGGTTGAACACAAAGGAAGCTGTAAAACTACTGAAAATTAGATGTCTTGAGAGGTTATTTACAGTTATGCCCCATGTCCTCATCTTTACATCATTTCTCGGCTCAGTACTCCAAATCACTCTACCTTCTTTTTCTACAACTGCTGTCTCATTCTAGTACCACAGTCCAGTCAAGAACATAGTTGCATTTAAGCCCTGTATAAGGTTATCAGCTTCACTATCACAATGGAATTTAAACTCTTTAAAAAAATGAATGCAACCCTTTAAAAAAATGGACCCTTTCAACAAGAGAACTGAAATAAAAACACCAGTTCTATAGAAACCTGGCAAGTAAAATGCAGCAACATGCTAAAACTTAGTCTAAACACTTCTTAAACACTCCTTAGTCTAACTCCAGGTATGCAGAAAATTAAAACTTTTAAGTGGTAGAACTATTTTAGCGTGAAAATTTCAGGTAAAGTTGGTTTCAACAAACCTTCAAAAGAAATACTCCTCTGGTGGTATATTAAACTTTTTGCTCATAAAAAGACAAGCAGAAAAGCATCTTAGTGTGCTCAGCTACTGCTGACAATCAGCAACCTGGTTTCCTTAGCAACAAACAAGTCTGAGAAAATCAAGGGGCTGACAATGAAGTGGAATGGAACGGCACGATAAAGGAAAAAGCGGCTCTCATGCACACTGCCTTATGTTCCCAGATTCCTCAGCTGATGCTTTGTAGTTTTCATCTTGTCAGTAGCAGAAATCTATACATTATAAGGTATAAGAAGCTGAATCAATACACCTAGATAGCATCCACCATTAGTAACCAACATTGACCTCCTTCAACTACACTGATGAGACAGTCTTGAACTATTTTCCATACTGCATCTGTTTCCCCCTCTTTGTAATACTGCAAAAGCAGCCAAGTTTAAAAAAAATTGGTTGTTTAATATCTGTGCCTTATCATTACATAGGTGCTAATTAGGTTTACCAGCATTCACTTCAGCTTGGTAAACTATTTACAGGAATACCTTCCTTTAAAGCTCAAGTTCAAAAGAGATTTTTTTATGCTTCCATGAATTATTAACCCTAATCTTTGTGAAGAGCAATACCCCCTGCAAGATTTAAATGCAATATGCTAACAGCTAACTAATACACTATGTGTGACTAATTTCATAAGACATAAAGCAGCCTATTTTGTGTGTTTCTACCATACTTTTGGTATCATACACCTACCATATACCAGGCACGTGTATTTGTGCCTTATAGCACATTCAGTCTAAGTTAACCAAAATGTGCGTACAGGGGTAGGTCTATTTTTCACTTTCCAATGACATTTCATAGCTTTTAATAAATATTTTTTCTTTAAAAAAAAAAAACAGTCGAAGTTATTTTAGATATTTCATTTGTCATGGTTAATGCTGTTGTTTTTTTAGTAACAAGAAAAAAAAACAAAACTCACAGAAATCACAGAAACGTTCTGGTTGGAAAAGACCTTCAGGATCACCAAGTCTAATTGTTATCTCTACTCTACAAAGTTTACTCTAAGCCATATCCCCAAGCACGTCCAAATGACTCTTAAACACATCGAGGGTTGGTGACTCAGCCACTTCCCTGGGCAGCCCACTCCTTCTGTGCAAAAACAGTTTCTAATGTCCAGTCCAAACCTACCCAGTCACAGCTTGAGGACATTCCCTTTTGTTCTATCACTCTTTACTTGTGAGAAGAGACCAGTGCCAGCCTCTTCACAATGTCCTTTCACGTAGCTGTAGACAGCAATGAGGTCTCCCTCTCAGCCTCCTCTTTCTCAAACTTAACAGCCCCAGTTCCTTCAGTCACTCTTCATTAAGATTGTGCTAGTTTGAAGCTAGCTAGAATGTTTTGGTGAGAAGGACTAGATCATAGGCTGTGAAATGAAAACAGTGGTGATGTCTGCTTCCCTCACAGTCTCACTGAGATGTATTAGAATTAAAAGCAAAACAGAGATAAGGTCACTTTGCTTGCTCTCTTCACTCTGGGCTTGCTCTGGGCTCTTCGGCTGCTGGGGAGCTGGGGCTGCTGGCTGAACTCCATCTTGCTTTCTAACCTCACCCTCCATTTGCTTTTGGCTGATTCACCTTTGCTTCTTAATCCCCCTGGCCGAACCTCCATTCTTCCTTGGGACTGGGGTAAGGTTGAGAGGGGTAGGGGGAAGGTGAGGGGGTGGTTGAGAGCCCCTCCTGGGGACTCAGGTTTCTGGGAGGGCTGTTGTGTTTCTGTATTCCCTTTTCCCTTGTCTATTTCTGTCTATAACTGTATATACTGTAAATATCTGCTTGTACATTGTGCCAGCTGTAAATATAAGCTTCATTCAATTTCCAGAGCTGCTGAGTCTAGTCTGGGTGATTTCTAAAGTGTGGGGGGGTGGGGGACACCCAAACCACTACAAAGATTTATTCTTCAGGCCCTTCCCCAGCTTCATTGCCCTCTTCTGCACTGGTTCCAGCACCTCCACATCACTCTTGTAATGAGGTGCCCAAAACTGAACAGAATACTTGATGTATGGCCTCACCAGAGTGGAGCACAAGGGGACAATCACCTCCCTATCCCTGATGGCCACAGCATTTCTAATATAAGCCAGGTTGTCGTTGTCTTTTTTTGGCACCAGGGCAAACAATGTCAGAATATAAGTTTACCATTGAAGACTTGCTAATTAATAAATGTCCAATGCAAAAATTAAGACATTGATGAGTAACTACTCATTTAATTTTCCCATTTTTGACACAGCAGTTTCCCAGCATGCAGGTGTATTTCTATATTTGTTACATAAAACAGTTAGTGACAACTGCAGCATATTGCTTTCATTTTTCAGGAAACTTGAACACACAGAACTGTTTAATAAAAAGATCTTTCTGCATCTGATTCGGTCCAGATTTTGTTATTTTATTAGTTTCAGTATGCTAAAAAAATACAAAAATCTGGAAGAGAAACGTACTCCTAGTTAACCAAGCAAATCATCCCATTCCATGCATTCAGTCACTGTATATTAAATTTTGCAAGCGCTGAACATCAGGTCTTTGGAGAAAACTCTTAGAAAGCAATTAAATTCATGCTGTTACAATTGTATCACCCAATTTACCCATCGAATTTATATATATATATAACTTCTATGACCAACAGATCAGCAGAGCATTCTCAGTTCAACCTCAGTGCCAATCAACTCTTTAAAGCCATATTGGTAGACTAGTATCTTTTGTAATTCATGCTGCAAACAAAAATAATCCCTGCACCAACAAATTAACAGTCATCGTGAGAGGAAAATTGTTTCCTTATGCCCTCCACGTACAAGCAGATCACAACCACAAACCTGAGGAAAGTTCAGATTTGTAAATATCTTACACTCGAGTTCAATGCTTGAAAAAAAAAATTAAACCATGATAGATTGTCCAGAACTCATACTCTGGAATAGTCTGACATCTAATCTTAGAGGACCTCACATAAAACCTTTGCTCAAATCTCCCCACGTAATTAATTCCTTCATATTGATACACATAAATCTTAACCTACAAAAGCGACCAACACTACTGCTAAGTGCACAGTAACACGCAACACAAAAAGTACTTACACAGAGAAAGAACATTATTCAGTCTTCCATGTGCTGCTGCATATCTTATTTCTGCTACAGAGAGTCCAACAGTTTCAAACAAGCAGTCATTTTTCTAGAGATAAAGCAATCAATCATTGGAAGCACACATAGAGAAGACCTCCTGACACTCCCAATTTCTAAACACTTTGTTTACAAACAGCACTGGCATTCTTGTATTGATAGCTGTTGAGAACACAGAAAGTGCTTTACATGGCTAGCCAGTTAAGCTGCTACTGAGAAAAAAGCTCCAGCTTTTTTTCTATTAAATTCAAATGCAAAAGACAGTTACCAACACTGAAAGAGTGGGACAGTTAAATTTAGTCTGCAATTGTTAAAGAATTCAAAGAATTTATAAGTAAAAAAAGAAAAAATTAAAAAAAAAATCACTAGAATCAATTTTAATACTTCTAAACATTAGCTGTAGTCTAGCTGATTGCATAGGGCTGGGCGATAGGTTGGACTGGAGGTCTCTTCCAACCTAGCTGATTCTATTCTATTCTAAAATATAAAGGACACTGTTCAGTTAGTTTAGTTAGTTTTCCACTTCAGGAAACAGAAAGCTAGTCAGTCTGGAGCAACGTATTTTGGTCAGTTATGAAAAGCAGAAAGAACAGCAGCAGGAGAAATACATGGTAAATAAACCAGCAGTGCAACAGCTGTTTGAAAACTACGTGTTCTGAACAAGCTTCAGTATGCCAAGTTCACATTTAGAGCACTACTGTGATCTCAAGCCTTCACAGAGAACACAGGAAACAAAACCATGTAATTCTTAGGAACTCCAAATGTAAACTTACCTTCAGCTGGGCAAGGGCAGTTTCACTATCAGCAAAATTTCTAAAAACATAGTCTGTGTATGTTTCTGCATCAAGTTCCACCCCCAACTCATGCATCACTTTGAGAACCTCAAAGGTACCTATCAAGGCAAAATTGATAACATTACTCATTTCAGAAAAACATAAACCTTAGGCTCAACATTTAAAAATGTGGGTTTTTTTAAAAGCATGTTGCCTCCATTTCCTTTAAACTACTAAGCAGCTGGCATTTTTATTTTAGATGTTAACAAAGTTCTTAATTGTGAAACTTTAAAATAGATGTATTAAGCTTCCTGTTCTGTACTATCGAAGTGGTATACAAAGCTATTTTCTAACACAGTGAACACATGACAGTTACTCTTAGCCATGTTTGCAAAACAACTCTGAGCGACATAAGATGTCCAGACTATTTTGCATAAAACACAAAACTGGAACTTGGTGTAAAGTATAAAATCAAATTTGAAATATCTGCAGTCTTCAATTCATAATACATTCTTTGCTTCATTCCCAGAATTCAACCCTGATTAGCAAGGCAAACTTTGTCTCTGGATTTGTTTAAAAGAAGTTAACTCTTAGAATAGAATCAATCAGGTTGGAAGAGACCTCCAAGATCATCCAGTCCAACCTAGCACCCAGCCCTAGCCAGTCAACCAGACCAGGGCACTAAGTGCCTCATCCAGGCTTTTCCTGAACACCCCCAGGGACAGTGACTCCACCACCTCCCTGGGCAGCCCATTCCAACGCCAATCACTCTCTCTGTGAAGAACTTCCTCCTAACACCCAGCTTTTACTTCCCCTGGCACAACTTGAGACTGTGTCCTCTTGTTCTGTTGTTGGTTGCTTGGGATAAGAGACCAACCCCCACCTGGCTACAACCTCCCTTCAGGTAGTTGTAGGCAGCAATGAGGTCACCCCTGAGCCTCCTCTTCTCCAGGCTAAACAACCCCAGCTCCCTCAGCCTCTCCTCATAGGGTTTGTGTTCCAGGCCCCTCACCAGCCTTGTTGCCCTTCTCTGGACATGTTCCAGCACCTCAACATCTCTCTTGAATTGAGGAGCCCAGAACTGGACACAGGACTCAAGGTGTGGCCTGACCAGTGCTGAGTACAGGGGCAGAATAACCTCCCTCGTCCTACTGGCCACACTGTTCCTGATACAGGCCAGGATGCCATTGGCTCTCTTGGCCACCTGGGCACACTGCTGGCTCATCTTCAGCCTACTATCTACCAGTACCCCCAGGTCCCTTTCCTCCTGGCTGCTCTCCAGCCACTCTGTCCCCAGCCTGTAGCGTTGCTTGGGGTTGTTGTGGCCAAAGTGCAGAACCCTGCACTTGGCCTTGTTAAATCTCATCCCATTGGCCTCTGCCCACCCATCCAGCCTGTCCAGGTCCCTCTGCAGGGCTCTCCTACCTTCCAACAGATCAACACCTGCTCCTAGCTTGGTGTCATCTGCAAACTTACTGATGCTGGACTCAATCCCCTCATCCAGATCATCAATAAAGATATTGAACAGGACTGGGCCCAGCACTGATCCCTGGGGAACACCACTAGTGACTGGCTGCCAACTGGATGTGGCACCATTCACCACCACTCTCTGGGCTCGGCCTTCCAGCCAGTTCCTGACCCAGCACAGAGTGAATTTGTCCAAGCCACGAGCTGCCAGTTTAGCCAGGAGCTTGTTGTGGCAGACAGTGTCAAAGGCTTTGCTGAAGTCCAGGTAGACTACATCCACAGCCTTCCCCACATTCACCTGGCAGGTAACCTGATCATAAAAGGAGATCAGGTTGGTCAGGCAGGACCTGCCCTTCCTAAACCCATGCTGGCTGGGCCTGATCCCTTGGCCATCCTGTAGGTGCTGTGTGATGGCACTCAAGATGACCTTTTCCATGCCCTTGCCTGGCACTGAGGTCAGGCTGACAGCTCTGGAGTTTTCTGGCTCCTCCTTTGAACCCTACTTGTGGATCGGTATCACATTGGCAGCTTCCAGTCTCCAGGGACCTCTCCAGTGAGCCAGGACTGTTGATCAATGATGGAGAGTGGCTTGGCCAGCTCATCTGCCAGCTCGTTGAGAACCCTAGGATGGATCCCATTTTGCCCCATGGACTTATGAGGATCCAAGTGGCTCAACTCTTGTAAGCAAATAGGTTGATCAACCTGTCAATGCAACAGCTTCAAACTGAAAATTCAGGGAAAGGCTGGAATTTCTCAAGCCCCAGTGAAGCCACATTATCTCTTACAGGGTTCAGATCAATTCACACAACTAGACAGTGTATTACTACCAGAGATATGAATTTGAAGACAACAGATACTAAATCTTAATAGGCCAGGAATTAAAATTTTAGAGTGCATGTCATGTGTTCTAATTGTGCATGCTCCTGATTTGCAGAAACTTCTTACACTAGTAACCCTAGCTAGCAAACTCTGAATCCCCATCAAAATCAATACAGGTATTATCATTTTTTGCTGATCTAAAAATGATTTGTCAGTTGCTGCAGGACACCAGTTCCAAACAGCATATGTTTTTTTTCAACACACATTTCATACTTATTACTTTAAAAATGTAAAGTTTCCCAAAGTCCCTGTCTTTGCCCTGGAGTGCCACCTATGGAAAAGTGACACTTCCATGAATATTTTATGCAGTGCACTATGGTGCAAATAATCAAATGTGAATTCCCTTTGAGCACTTGAAAATACATGCAGGCAAGTCACACTAGATTAAAGTCGCATCATCTGCTCGAGTTTGCCTTAAACAAAACTGTGATTTTGGCCCAGAATCTGCAAAAATATGAATAAAGAATTTATTTCAGTAAGTCCTCCTTGATACCTTTCAATTTTTGACAGCTAGTTTTTGTTTCCTGTTTTCAACTTCCCAGGTCCTCTTTTTAAAATGAATCTACCTGTATCACTAGAAAGGACCCTGATGACCAATTGCCCGACACAGCAGTTAATAAAGTGTGGTAAACTCAGGAGATCCGAGTTCTGATTTGTGACTAGAATACAACAGAAAACAGGCTTGTTAAGTACTCCCATTCTCTAGCAGATACTTGTCACAAATGCACAGTTTCTGAGTAGGAAAGGGCAGATTTGAAGATTAGAGCACCAGCACAGAAGTGAGACAGAGATTAAGGAGAAATACCAGGAGTGATGTTACACATAAACAAAGTAATCAAAAACTCTGAAAAATGCTGTCAGATGTAACTTCTAAGATGGAGGATGTATACTTTGGGGAGGGAGAAATGGAAGAACAAGGAAAACCAAATGAAACCCTGCAATTTTGCATACATTTTCTGCCTGGCAGGGTACAGAACTACTTTCTTATCCCCATAAATATCTTCCACAATGCACAGCACTTAAAATACTGTAAAACTTTTAATACTGTACTGTAAAAACTTTAAACAAAATACTGTAAGCATCAAAAGTACGCATGAAATCAGATTTGAGAGTTATGTGTGTGGATTTCTCTCTTCCCAAATCAAAGAATGGACTGAAAATAAGGGAGAGATAAAGCTAATAACATTATCTAGAACACTGGGCTTCCAAATTATTTTGAGAACACACTCCATTACCAATAATCTATTTAGAAACACGTGTACAACAGTATTGATGTACCATGAACATTATAAACCACACAAAAGTATCAAGTAAAAAAACCAAAATATTTCTTTTATTTCTAAACAGGCTGTTCAGAATGTCATGAATTGCCTTGCCACACTCCTCTTTAAAATATACCGATCCAAAATACTGAGTATGAGTAAACTCAATGTAAATTCTTCCAGCCATTTTCCTGCTTGATCAAGAATAGTTTTTTGAGATCTTGGGCTGAGAAACGTACAGCTTGCAGGATCTGAGTATCTGTCATCAAATAATGGAGTAGAAAGACAGAAATCAGGAACAAAATGCAGCCAAACTTCTGTGGCTCACTTTGTCATTGCTGGAAACAGCACTCAAACACCTCAATAGAACAGATTCCATCCTTGAATGAATATATTCAAGAACAAATACAGAAGAGATGAAGCACAAGATAGTCATAATATTTCTGTGAGACAGCAGAGAAACTTGCAGGCAGTGTGGTTTGCCTATCAGTCCATGTTTCCTAAGTTTCTCACACTACATCATGGTGTTTTCCTAAAGCAGTCCCATCAGAACAGGAAGGACTTCTAAGACAGTGATAGAGATGTGCAAGGGCAACATTTGCTTGAGAAACTACTTAAAAGGAAACAAACATCAAAAAAGCTTCAAGAAGTAAGGGTGGAAACAACATAGTATATAAGATACTTCTGCTGTGCTGTTAATTTCAGATGTGCTCTGGAAGTTGTATGCCAGAAAGGTCTCTCTACAAAACAGTGTTTCACACAGTTTCTGTCTGAAATCACCACCCTTACTCCTCTCTGTACTCATAGATGCTTATTTCCTTCACTTCCTGAAGTAAAAATTGAACTACCATTCAGTAACCATGCTTTGTGTAACAACAGTTTAGTAGAAAACAAAATGTACAAGTGACATAAAAACTACCTCTAAAAATATCATGACTGCACAAAGATGAAGAGGAGCTATATTCAGTAACAGTAAGTCACGTATTTCTGCTCAATTATACCAGGCCCTCCTGGTTTTAGTATATAATCTAATTGAAGATGAATCTCAGCGCCAATAAAAGTTCCTCCTTTAAATGTTTTAAACCCTGCAAGCACTTTTAAAGTATAAGAGTATTTACCTAGATATATACTATGGAAATAACTAACTATCAATTTATGTAACAGATGCATTTAAAAGCAAGAATGTCCCATCTGAAATCATGTGTCTGTGTCAAATGATTCAAAAGCTGTTTGCTATTTCAGAATGATTGCATTCTCTATGGTGTACTTTTGCATGGCCTTAGTTTCATTCCTTTCAGCCACCACTTCACTGCTAGTTCTCTTTCAAACTCAGTTCTGCAGTACAGGAGCTAAACACTCCCTTTGGTCTACTGTATCAGCTATTGTTGTAATAAACATTAGATGAGTGTGTCATTAAGCATTGCTACTAGTTGCATGACTGTTTGGGTCTCCATACATGCACTTCTTGACATTTCTACCCGACAGTTCCAGATAGCTCTTAAATATTTTCTGTGCTATTTAATGATTATGTTTCCCACTTTTTATATCCTATCAGATATTTAATAGTTTTTTCTCAGAGTTCTTTCCCATTTTCAGCCTTACCTACACTGCGATACAAAATTACATGCATTAGGCCAGGAGTAACTACTTTGTGGACAGAGGAATTAAAACCTCATTTTTGATCTAAGATGTGATATAGTGCCTATCTATACTTTTTCTTTTCACTCAGCTCTATCATTTTCTGCTGTTAGAAGGCACCGTTCCGCTAATTTACTATCTGATGTTACCCTTAGGTTTGCACTGCAGCAGTATTTTTGCTGTTACTAATAAATGTAATGACTACAGAGAGGGTGGGTGGCTTTTCCTACCCCTTATTTACCTTCCTTCAAGTGTATTGGTTATATTTTTAGATGGTGGTTCTCATTCAATCATTCCTTCTATTACTAAATTAAAAAAAAAAATGAATGTCAGCTTACTATGGGAAAGAACAAGCTGCAGCAGGATAGTTCCACTGATTCTTCAAAGCAGAAGAAATTGCTTAGATTTCTTCTATATACTCAGAATTGTAAAATCATTTTGTAGGTGTGCACACAGTCCTCTTAATCTAAACTGAAGAGACTGAGAATCAGTTTACAAAAATGTGTTTGAACACCCACAGTATCATCATACAAACAAACTACAGAAGTTCACGTATCTGATGCCTTTACAGATAGAAAAATACTGGCTCTCAAAAAATGACAGAGAAAGCCAGAATGAAGTATTCTTTCATCAGTTTTCTTCTCAATTTTCTTTTGTGACCTCCAGTAGGAACTACCAGCCAAAGCATGAGTGATTTCTACAGCAGGATTCTAAATTGAGACAACTTCTGATCTTGCCAAAGATCAAAATGGATATGAACACCTAAGTTTCTTGACGTTGCTTCCATTTTAGGAGCCAAGTCTAAACCTAGAAAGTCTTCTGATGTCTCATACAATGGCATTAGTGAGATAAAGTTTTCCAGAGTTACAGAAGCATGTTTTTTTCAGTTGGCAGCATCCCTGTACAAGTATGATACCAATTTTAATATGCTTCTTTTTGACAGTATTGTACTTCAAGTAAGTCACACAGGACACAAGTAAAACAAAGGTGCCAGACTTTTTAAAATACCATACAACTTCCAAAGCATTTGAAAACCTAGGAGAAGAGAAACTTCAGAAGTAGTCTAGCAGAAACAGAAACTAAAGAGTTAATAAAAACTGAATATTGTTTTCATGAAGGCTTTTTGAAAAAGACTTGAGACATTTTTATAGCCAGAAACAATTAGGGAATACTTGTTTCAGCATTTCTTCCAAACTGGAATGTGACTGTATATTTAAGATAAAATTGCGATATGAAGAGGCTGCTAAAAGCACTTTTTTTTTGTTTGTGCATTTTGTTTGTCACCCAGTGTCACACTAACAACTCTGCATCTCATTCTAAAGCACATTATACTGTGAGATAAGATGAAAAAGACAGTTTTTTGTTTCCCCAAGGGGGAAGTACTTCTCTTAAAAGCACCTTTTTACAATACCATTCTTTCTGAATTACCAATAACGCAAACCAAAGAATTAGATACTGTACTCTAAAATTTAGTATTTGTTCAATTCTTATTCATATCCTGTAGCCATCCCCATGTGTAACAGGGGAAAGTATGCTAAATGCTTAAACCTACTTAAGAATCCCAAAGATTGAGCATTTCTGTCCTTCAATCAGTATGCTGTCAGGTCAGACTCACACATTCAGCGATATGAGTTCTCCTGCAGTTTTTATTACTGTAACGAAACTCACATTTGGCCTATCTGGTAAGAAGTTGGCTTGAAAAAAAGATTGGGTTTGCAGTCGAAGAGAGCTATTACAACATAACCTTACTTTTACATCTTCTCCAATTTCTGTTTCTTCCAAGAGTGAAGTCTAAAAGGTAATGAGCGGCAAAAAGAACATGTGGAGGGCAGAAAGAATGCCAAGAGTTAAAAAAGATTAAACCTTCTCTCGCATCTTTCTATGCAAAAATTTATAGAACTGTACCATGATAAAGTAGGAAAGTAGGCTTCAAAAAATATCACTCTGAACAAAAAAGCTGCAGACAAGTAAGACAGGCGGCAAGGTCTTCATCTATTCTCAGAGAGTTTGCTGAATCTCACCGCAGTATTTTCATAAAGATTTGTGCAATAAAGCTGGAAGAGCACTTATCAGATAACAAACCTTGAAGGTTCTTCTCCTTCTGGAACTGAGCTAGCAGCGGCCAGGAATAGTGAGGTCTGAGTGGCAAGCCTTCCTCTTTCATCATCTTCATTACATCAACAGCCAAGGCTGAAAACATTCACAAGATAATTAGATCAAGTATTTTGAATACTCGTATGCCAAAGTAACTGAAGAAGCAGAGTACCTGATTTGTTTGCCTCCAAAGCACAACGCAGAATAAATGGTAATGGTGCCGAGTGCATTTTTGCTTCCTTTAACTCAACGCAAAATTGCTTCAGTTTGTTCATAGGCTGCAAATAATAAGAAATAGTAATTTAATACTTTCTTCACTTTCTCAAATTGTTAAGAATGTCAGATTGTTCTCATGTTTAGGAAATGGGTATCACACATGCCCAAAAACTCCTTTGTGGTTTTCAATTCACTATGCAAATTGATATCCTTATTTTACTCCATATGAACAGTGAAAAAAAACAACCCACCACTATCCATCTTCACAGTTGCAATAAATAAATAGACTGTTATTAGCATATTAAGAAAAAAAAAAGTGTTACTATTCTGCATACCGTATCTCTAGTTACACAGTGCTGCAAGAAGAAGCTACCCTGGTCCGTATTCTCACGTGATAAATGATTAAAAGACTTCAAAATATGGAAGCCTATATCTTCAAAGCCATGAGTTACCAGAGTCAAACACAGGTTCATTGCATCTAGCAATTGAAAAGCAGAGAACAACAGAATTTAGAAGTGCATATAACTATTTTCACATTAAACTACTGCAATGAGTGAAAGCCAGAGAAAAAAATGTTTTTCATGTATCATTAGCAAACTTCTAAATGGCATCAACCAATCAAATTTAAGATTCCCTTTTTCAGATTTTTATTGAATTACTTTTTCCCATTAGAAGACCACACCAAAAACTAAACATCACCACTGTGGCCTGACAAAATAATACTAAACAAGAGAAACACATTCCCAGACACACCAAGAGACAAAAAGAAAAAAAATACGTACAATAAATATTAGATTACAAACTGGGATCCAAAAGCTCCTTTAACTATAGTCAGTGTTTAGTCTCCCTTTTTTGTGACATTCACAAAAATCTGTGTGAATTACAGAACAGGAATTACAGAAGACACACATTCTGCATTCCTATCAAATCTCAGGGAATTTTAGACACAAAAAAAGGTTATTATTTTTCTGTGTAAATGATGAAAACTGGCTTGTATTTAATTTTTAAACTGTCATCTACAGCTGCACAAATGAATTGACATAGTCAAGAAAAAAAGTGCAACATTACCTATTTTTGGTAAGATTCTTGTTGGGGAAAAAAGACAAAAGAGAGAAAAGGAAGAAAATGCTTTCCCTCCCCACTCCAGCAAAACACTGCTGTAGTAACCAAGGACATACCTGGAATTAATTCCCTTTCAAATCTTATGCGTTCTTTAACATCTTCAATGTACTGAGGATATCCAGCCTTGGCAAGGCTAAAAATTACCTGCATCAAAATCCTATCCATAAGGTACCCTTCAGTCTTCTCAATCTCTTCTAGAGTCTGTAAACCAGAATAAATTTAACTAATATTTATTCATTCCAAAGTGAGTGAAAAAAACAAACCAAACCAAATCAACAAAGCACCAAAACACCACCACCACACCCACAAAAACCTGAGGATTTTTCTCTTTCCTAAAACCGTGGGTTTAGACACATAGGTCATTGATATACAGATCTACTGTATTCCACAGAGACAGCTTCAAACACCTTTAGACTATAACAAAAAACCCCAAACCAAAACAAAAAATACCCAACCAAACAGAAGGACATACAAAGAGGGTGTAATAGTTTCCCTCCAATACCTAACAGTATCTGACAATCACAGACAGATACCAGTTATTTCCACTCTAAGATTACTTTCAAAAGAAATTGCTTTGAAAAGGGAAGTAATGAATCAGAATTTTAAAGTGTTTGCAAGGAGACTGGTTGATGAAGATTTGTCTAATTTATAAGTCCCAAAACAATATTACATTTCCTACATTCTCTTCCTTGATATAGTCCTCTCCATCTGACACAACTTATTAAACTCACACCAATTTTCTTTTCTAATTTATTCCTATTTTTTTTTAAGTAAGAAAGAGTACTTGAAAAACAAAAGGCTACATAAAGGGAAGTAGGGCAACATCTTATGCATGCTTCATGAATACCTAAGTTGTTGGCACAAACTCTCAAAAAAACATTAATTCTGTGGCTTGAGTAGAAGCTGGATAATCAAGTTTAACTTTTAATTTACTTTTATAAAATAACTTCTAAGTATCTCACACTCAGTATTTGCCTCTGAAAACAAAACCTGATTTATGAAATCACTCACAGGCAAAGCAATCTTCTCAGAGTGAAAGGTAACTCTCAAAAGGCAAATATTTTTCATGAAGTATTGGACTGCTTTCAGTTAACCATCTGTTCATGCTTTTTAAAAGAAGTTTAACTGATGGGGACTAAGATGGCACAAGTTATAAAGCTTAGTATTATTCTCCTGCATGGATAAAAAAAAAGCACTCCAAAGCTAAATTGAAAAAAAGATCAAGTCATCTGTATTTAAATTCAAACTTACAATACCTTTTTGATGCTATCGATATCACCCTTCTCAGCGTACACATTCAGCAGCGACAAGTAGGTGTCTGGACCTGGTTCAACACCTGCCATCCTCATGACTGAAAGGATATTTTCTGCACTCTTTATATCTCTAACAGAATGCAAAACAAAGACTCTTAATACATTTAATCATTACAATGTTTATTGTGACATCCACACTGCCTGAAAACAGATTGCAACAAATATAGTGAAATTTATTTTAAGCAAATTGTGAAAGCTCAAAATGCAAATATTTTAATTATTATTAAGATTACTATACTCTTTCAACTTAACAAGTGAAGAAGTTTTAAACTAAGTGCAAAAAATTTCTTTTTCAAACAGTGTAAATGTACATTAATCTTAAATTTCCAGATATTCAAGCAAAAGAAAAAAAAGCTACTTCCTTTGTGAAATGGCCCTGATCTGCTTCCAGAAAGTACAAAAAGACAGTCTTTTCTACATTACTATTTAAACCCATCACACTATTCTGCAGCATGCCATTTTCTGTACAGTATCACTCCATTTTGTAGTAAGATTAAAAGAAAAGAGAAAAGGTATTAAACATTACCCTGATCTTGCATGACCTTTTACAAGGCTACTGAATACTGCTTCAGTGATTGGGAGATCTTTGTTCTTCATAAATCCAAGAATTGTACTGCAAAAATACAAGACAATGAATAAATACATTTTCCTGGCCTTCAAAAAGAGAAATTACTGAGCTATTTCTGCTCTGCTGGACAAATACTCTACCATCAGACAAACCCAAATCTTTAATTATTGAGCAACTGTATTTGGAGGTACTGTGTAATAGCAATGTAACTTGTTAATATTCCTTATTTCAGATTAACTGTATTTGTCACTTTGAAGCATGCAGACACAAGGGCTGAGCTGGTGTTTTGTATTTTTATCTTCCTTTTACTTATTTCTCTATTTCAGCAATCACACTATTGCAACTTTAGCTTGCTAAAATTGAAATGTTAGATATCCAGCAAGTCCTATATACTGACAGTAAAACTCAGAATTACTACTACTTGCTCCCTAGCCCATTTAGTTTTCAGATGCCTCTATTAGTAGCCATTTTCTTACATGGGCAGTAACTCTCCACAATCTTATACTTTTCCACACTGGCTCTTAAAAATGACAAAAGTTATTTTCAGAGCAATCTGAAGACAGTCTGATTTGAAAACACTGGTCTATCAGTTACCTTTTGCTTGTGTAGTTCACAGCTGTTTCTAAGAAAATGCTTTCTAGTGCTTGGTTACAATAAACTCCCTTTTTACTTTGATTTATTTATAATAATGATAATGAAATGAGTCTTATCATTAAAGGAAGGCAATATGAGAAACAGACTTCATGGAAATCCCCTCAAATAAATGAGTAAGAATACCTTGCCCCTTCAATGTCTCCCTCATCGCAATATGCAGCAATCAACCTTTGGTATGTAACCTATGAAAAATAAAAGGGATGTTAATTACCTCCATCCAACAAATGGATACTACTATTAGGAATTAAGATATCATAAAGGGGTACTCACTCGATTGGGCTGCACATTAGCTTCCTCCATTTTGGCCAAGAACTCTTTTGGAGAAAATTTGTGCTCGTTCTGAAGGTAGACTTTAAGTAAAGCATTGTAATGGCTTGTATCATACACAGCACCTGAGGGAAGATTCACATTGAGTGAATACAGATTCTTTAAGTTCAACATGATTTTAATAGCTTTCTCTGATAACTTCATTCTGTATGAACTTCATGTATAATCACTTTACCCACCTTGCAAATATCCAAGATCAATTTAACAGCACACATAATTACAAAAGGCTAAAACATAACAAAGGCACAAGTAACATCAATGCTTATGTGCTTGCTATTTCACAACCTCCTCAGCTGTGTTTATTTTATAGACTCAGCAATTTTATTATCAAGAAGCAAGTCTTAGTCTCTAGAAAATTACTAAAACCTGTTTTAAATGCAGCCAATAAAATACTTAGTAGTAATAAGAATACTCAACACATCAGATAGCAGCAAGGAAGCATTTAACAGAATGGTAAAATACATTCTTAAAATAAACAAAATCAAGCAAAGTCCATGAGATTAATACCCCTAGATGTCAGTATAACTCCCAGAATAGGAAAGAGGTCTCTCACCTGAACAGTAAACCCTGGTGTTTATTCAGTAATGAATATTCACTTAAACACTATTAAAATACATTCAGTCTTCTATTACAAACAAAGCAACTAAAGCACATAGCTATTCTTGCAAGAGGGACTAACAAAACCAACCTACCCAGTTCTTTCATCTTGTCCCATATCATATGGGCTAGTTCTGTTCTTTCAGGTGGCAGTATCTCTGGTAAAAGAGCACCACAACTCCGCAACAAAAGCAAGGTCTGGTTGCTCCCTGGACACCCTGCAAGTGAAAAACAACCATAAGCACCTTCATAAATAATTATCTGTTTAATATGAGGAAAAAATATTAGAGACTGACCAACTGAAATACTTAACCATTCTGTATACTATAAAACCTTCTCCAAGATAAAGAAAGATGATTACTAAACAGAATACCCAAATGATCAAATAATGACACTACTAAGGCTATCACGAAAAAGATTTATGATAAAACATCCTAATTATAGAATCATAGAATTATAGGTTGGAAGGGACCTCCAAAGCTCATCTAGTTCAAACCCTGTGCAGTGAGCAGGTTGCCCAGAGCTCCGTCAAGCCTCACCTTGAACATCTCCAGGGATAAGACCTAAAGCACCTCTCTGAGGAACCTGTTCCAGTGCTCAATCACCCTTATGGGATGTTAGGGAAAAGTTCTTTAAAATCTAAATTTATTCTTCTCTAATTTCAAAACAATTGGTGCATTAACGAGCTCAGCTGAGCAGAAATTAAGTGCAACACAAATATTAAACTCAGATGATCTAGTACTTAAGTTTCCCCATCCAAGACCCATAGATGATTTCATCCTAACAGGGACATACTTTTCTGGTACACTTCAAAAGTGTCAAAATACTTCATACCAATTCCATACTATTCCAAAACTGACATTCTGAGACATTCTGCATTTGAATTTCCATTTGCACTTCTGCCCATGATCAACATAAACAAATTAGATTATTTACATCTACAGCACAGTGAAGAAAACTGTTAAGAATGTCTATCTTCTCTGCACTAATCACATTATGTTGAAAAACTATTAAATCCTACGTCTTTTCTTGGACTTCATTACTCCACCTGAGGCAAAGAAAAGCAGAGCTGCAGAATCTATCAAAGATTACCCAATAAGATGGAAACAACTTTTTTTTTCAATCATGTCTTCATATGCAAATCCACAAGCTTCTAATAAAAAGAATTTCTTTAGAAACCAGCATACTGTAACGAAAAAATAAAAGGGGGGGAGGCCAAAACCCACATTTATTCCTTTCTCACGGAGAAAGGTATACTTTAGAAGCAATTTCATCTACTGGGGAGCGATACAAAATGTTCACACACAATGTAAATGATGAAGAAAAATAACTCAGGTTTTCTGTCTCAGAGGCAAACATGCAGACCTGACAGATTCAGAGTTTCAAAGTGACCTGAAGTCTAAAGCACTATCAATGCTTTGTAAGTTACTTTCAGATCATGCAAACACTCCGAAACTGCACAAAGCCCAGTACAGAGGCAGGCGTTCTTGTCAGTAAAGACATCTCCAGATGCTGCTGATTACTGTGAGTGTAATTTTTAATTATATAGAGTGTAGAAACAGCTACACAACTATAAAATAAAGGCAGGGGTGGGGTGGGAAATCCCTCTGCAACAGAAAGTTGTACACTGTCTAGAACTGGATCCACAGGTACCAAAAAGGAAATCTAGGACACCAGGCAACTATTGAAAACTGCTCCAAGAGTGCAAACTAAAGAAGGAAAACTATTCATACAGAGTAAGCTCGATCGGAAGAAACACAGGTAGTAGTAGGAAATAAATAATTATGAGAAAAGAAGAGACATAAATAATTATGAGAAAAGAAGAGACATAAGTTAAAACATTGACAAATCAAACTGCGAACGGGAATGTTAACTTCTGAAGACAAAATGCAGTGGTAAGTCAGACCTTTTAAAACCCTGCATACAATTAGTTCATGCAATAAAAATACCAACACATCTTCAGTTTCATGATGTCAATGTTAAATTAGCAGCCTTGCAAGAAGAAAGAAACAGAAAAGAGTTTTGGCAGTGTAAAAGCAAACGCTTTCTTTGGGCATTTTTCGTGTTGTACTTAGAAATGGCAGAACAAAATTTGCTTGTTCGTGTTAAGAAAAAAAACAGTTTCCCACACTTTGCTAAATTAGATTTTGATAGATATTATTTCATATGGAATTATTCGTCATTTACATCAGCTGCAGTCTAGCTAAACCTCTTGCAAAGTTCTTAGGTTTTTTTTTCAATATACTTAACACAGGCAAAAAAAAACAAACTACTATAAGCAGTTAATCTTTTTAATACGACTCCTACAGTGTAACTCAAAGATCATGAAGATCTGTAATTTGCAGATAACCTCAGAGATAATACATTCTTGCCACCTCACACTTACAAATTACAAGTTTATACCTGAAAAAAGGCAAAGCAGTAAAGATCAGAAAGTGTATCACAAGCAAAAAATAAGAAGTTGAACAGAAAGAGTACAAATTGAAGACTCAGCTTTAAAACCTTAAAGGCAGAACAACCAAAAAACCACCTGTAATCCCAAGAGAACAGCGCAGAGAACAGCGCAGAGAACAGCGCAGAGAACAGCGCAGAGAACAGCGCAGAGAACAGCGCAGAGAACAGCGCAGAGAACAGCGCAGAGAACAGCGCAGAATCAACCAGGTTGGAAGAGACCCCCAAGATCATCCAGTCCAACCTATCAGCCAGCCTTATCCAGTCAAATAGACCATAGCACTAAGTGCCTCATCCAGGCTTTTCTTGAACACAGTCCAGAGCAACACACAGCAAAGTTTAAAATTAAACACTACATGATGCCACTAATAAATACTGGCAGTAGTACTTAGTGAGTATACTTAGAAAATATCTCTGCTGATAGTAGCTGCTGCCAAACCTCATTGATTGTTGTACCTGGTTTACAAAACATTAATACAGTATAGCTAGTTTAGCCAAAGGGGTATTAAACCTGCCAGTGTGAATGATGCCTTCATTTCACTTTTAGATAATTAAAAAACAAAACCACCCAACATTTTCTCCCTTTATAAGAGAAAGATTTTTTTTTAAATAACCATTCAAAAAATTAACCTCTTAAGAACAGCAGCATTTATTAGACATTTTAAAGACATACTGTGTAAACCAGACAGATATGATTCCCTTCAGAATGCACAATAGAGTTACATGAGGAAGGTGTAATATCACCCAATAAAAAAAAAAAAACCATAATAAGCAAGGCAATATTTCTTAAATATATTTACAAGACTCATACATCTCCAAAGAGGAAAAAAAAAGGTAAATGTGTGCATTCACAGAAAAATAACATCTCTAAAGCATTTAAAATCTTTTCATCAAAATATGCAGCAGATAAAACACTCAAAGGCAAAATACAAATCAGAATTCTTTCAAATAGTTTCCTTGGTTTAATAAACTCTTATATTGCAGCTGTAAATTTAGCTTTTATTTTGTTTTAATTGGAAGAAACTTACCTGTTTTGCATATTTCATGGAAGATTTTTAGCAGAAGGGCTTTAGGGATGCGGCCAGTTTTTCTGACAGAGTTATCCATCCTACTTAGTGCCCAGTCAAACTGCCAGGGCTGCCTGGTTTGAATCTCTGAAATTGCTTCTTCTTTAACACTTCCCTCCTGTTGAGGTGCAACTGTAAGGAACCTTATTTGGTGTATTTGATTTCTGCTTAAATAAAAGCAAACAATATTGATTACAATTCTGTGAATCATTTCCAACCACACTGGTCACACAGCATCAGAAAGACAATGTACTTCTTGGTGATGTACAATTTATATCAATATGGAATATTTTAGAGAAACAAATAGACACAGGTGATTTATTTTGGTGTCTCTCTACTTTAAAAGATACAGTTGAGTATACTGTCTTATAGTGACAACTGTTTCCCTGAGATTTTCAGTTGGACTCACCTCATGAATTAAATGGTTCAAATACTAGTCAAAAAAAATCCCCCAAAACAAAAGCCCACAACACCACCACCAATAAAACACACCCAATTTTTGAAGTCCTCAAAGTGCAGTTAAAGCCTAGGGTCCCATTACAGCTTCTCAGAAAAACTTACATGTATTTCAAAAATCACTTCAAGAACAATCAGGGCAATCTATCCCAGAACACAACAAACCAAGGCAGCAAATGTGACCTTTCTTTTCAATTAAAACACACAAAAACTAATGAAGAGGCAAACGTTTTAGACATCTGCAGAATTTACACTAGGTATGAAGCAGCCATCCTATGATGCAGCCCAAATACCAACTCTGGATGCATTTACATCTTTATTTTCTCAAAATAAACTATGACAACACAAAGAAACAATGAGAAAGTGTTATTTCTGTCAAATCAGTAAGAGCTTGCCAACGCCTTTAAAAAGCATCCAAACCCCAAAACCAAGTCAATTATTAGATACAAGCATTTTTGGAAGTCAGCTCTCAACTATCCTTACAACTGCATAAAATAAACCAGACTATTCTCCTTCGGAAGCAATACATGCTGGATGGCAAGAAGTGAATTCAGCCACTTCTGAAATTGCCCTCCCTCATCTCTGCCTCTCAAGACAGGTCCTGTTCACAAAAACCAGTTGCTGCACTGCTGTTACAGATGCTTCAGGAGTCCTATGCAGTAATAGCTGCACATTTTGTTGAAATGTCAGCCTAAATACAACTGCCAAGTCAGTAAGCAGCACATCACCTCCAGAGATGGTGACTCTACCACTTCCATGGACAGCCTCATCCAGCACTTACAAACCTCTTGATGAAGAAATTTTGCCTCATGTCCAAACCCAGCCTCCACTGGAACAACTTGATGGCACTTCTTGTCCTATCGGTTGTTACTTAGGAGATCTATAACCACCTCACTACAGCGTCCTTTCAGATGGCTGTAGAAAGCAATAGTCTCTACTCAGCCTCCTCTTCTCCAGACTGACCACCTCCAGTTCCCTTAGTGGCTCCACATAACACTTGTTCTCAGGGCCCCTCATCAGGTTTGCTGTCCTTCTCTGGACATGTTTCAGGACCTTAAATGTTCTTCTTGTAGTGAAGGGCCCAAAACTGAACATGGCACTCAAGGTGTGGCCTCACCAGTGCAAAGTATGGGGTGACAATTCCCTAGTTCCATTGGCCACACTATTTCTGATATAGGCCAGGATGCTGTTGGTCTTGGCCACCTGGGCACACCACTGCCTCACATTCAGCTGTTGACCAGCATTCTGTAGTCCTTTTCAACCCAGCTGCTTTCCAGGCACTCTACCCCAAGCCTGTAGTATTGCCTGCATTTGTTCTGACTGAAGTGCAGACCCAGGACTTGGGCTTTGTTTATCCTCAAACCATTTGCCTTGGTCCATTGATTCCACTTTCTCCCATCAAGCAGAATAACACTTGCACCCAACTTGGTATCGTCTGCAAACTTACTCAGAGTGCACCCAATCCTCCTGTCCAAATCATGGATAAAGATATTAAAGAGAACTCACCCCAGCACTGAGCTCTGCTGAACAGCACTTGTGAACAGCTGACAAGTGGATTTAACGCCCACCCCAGCCATGAGCAGTTTCTCCAGGAGGACAGTACAGCACATGGTGCCAAAGGCTTTACTAAATTCCAAGTAGACAACATTCACAGCTTCTCCTCTCATGCACTATCAGCCTGTCACAGAAGATGAGGTTAGTCAAGCAGGACTTGCCTTTCATAAACCCATGCTGACTAGGCCTGATCATCTGGTTATCCTTACATGCCATGTGCCAGCATTCAGTATGATCTGCTCCATAACCTTATCCCACACTGAGGTCAGACTCACAGGCGTGTACTCCCCCAGATCACCCTTCTGGTCCTTCCTGTAGATGGGCATTATGTTTGCTAACTTCCAGTTACCTGGGACCTCCCTGGTTGTCCCCTGCTTCAGCAGCACTGGAGTGAGCTGTTAAACACCAGAGAAATTAGTGTGGTGCCTATCAACGCGATGTTAAAGACAAGACCAGTGATTTACCATCTGGTTGCTTCTTGTGAGTAGGAAGTAGCTCAAAGACCACCTTTTTCCTTGCTGCTTGAAATCCTGATCTGACAACGAAGCAGGTCAAAATTGTAGGAGTTAAATTCTTTAAATAAAACCAGTCTGAAGAAGAATTTCTTTAGTGAAGGAGCTGTGACTAAAGTGTAGTAGATGTTTGGCTTTTAAAATCCCTTAGTAATGAGGAACATCACTGCCATCCAGCATTATCTGTTTCGTGCAGGCAGATTTTACACTGCTCAATCTCCTCAAGTTTCCTCATGAAAGACTTTCCAGCAAATTATCTGCACTTTATTTTACTAGAGAAAAGACAATGAAAAGACCTGAAGGAGGGTGAAAAATCCTGTCCAAAAAGGAAAGATACTCTCTCAGTCTCAGTGCCACCTCTTTCCCAGTCATTCCTTTGGGATAGCTCACACTATATTCAGACCCCTCTGTGAACTTAACTCACTAACTCAGCCCAATACCAACTCAGCCCCTTCTTAAAAAAAAAACTAAAACAAAAAAAAAAAACCCCAAACAGTGCTCCATGAGGCTAGAGTAGAAACTTCTCACAGAAAAGACTGGATGAGGCACTTAGTGCCATGGTCTAGCTGACTGGCTAGGGCTGGGTGCTAGGTTGGACTGGATGATCTTGGAGGTCTCTTCCAGCCTGCTTGATTCTATGATTCTATAAATACATAATGAACCAGAAAAAAAAGAGTAGAAACAGGTGCTAAAACTAGAGGAACTAGGGGGAAGAAAACCCAACCTGAAATGGAAAAACCACTTCTGACAGTAAGCAGCTGCTCAGATGATGACTTGGAAACTGTTGGGTTTTTTTTGTTACTAGTAATGTCATCTCTCACTTGGAAGTATTTCTGAGTGTGTCATTTTTCCTGATCATTTAATTCTTTTTCCTCTTTTCCCTCATCATATAACCAGACAGAGTGCATTCCATAAACCAGAAATCCTTAATCTAAATAGAGCAAAATCAAGCAGCAGGTCAAGAAAAATCAGTTCAAATACTAAATCTGAAGTTGTATTGGGTGCAATAAGCAAATGAGATGTCCACAACTTCAAGTCTTTAATAACATGAATTGCAATGTTCAACTCTGAAAACATAATGATCACAAATTATTTGTTTTTTCTTAAAGATACAGGTAAGAAAATAAGAGAGTTATTATCCACTCATTAAAAAAAAGCTACTAGAAAGCTTTTCATAGTATATCAAGTCAGGTTGGAAAAATTATTTGGAAGCAAACCTTTGTAATACAGAAATTCACACTTTGATTTCCAATAGCAATCAAACACAAGAAGGACATGGAACTGCTGGAGCGGGTCCAGAGGAGAGCCACGAAGATGATCAGAGGGCTGCAGCAGCTCTGCTATGAGGACAGGCTGAGAGAGTTGGGGCTCTTCAGCCTGGAGAAGAGAAGGCTTCGAGGAGCTTTCCAGTATCTGAAGGGAGCCTACAGGAAGGCTGGGGAGGGACTATTGACAAGGTCTGGTAATGTCAGGACGAGGGGGAATGGGTTTAAACTGGAAGAAGGGAGATTTAGACTGGATATTAGGAGGAAGTTCTTTACAGTGAGGGTGGTGAGACACTGGAACAGGTTGCCCAGGGAGGTTGTGGATGCTTCCTCCCTGGAGGCGTTTAAGGCCAGGCTGGATGAGGCCTTGAGCAACCTGCTCTAGTGGGAGGTGTCCCTGCCTATGGCAGGGGGTTGGAGCTGGGTGATCCTTGAGGTCCCTTCCAACCTAAACCATTCTATGATTCTATGAAAATTACTGTGCTTCAGATTAATACGTCTTTCTCCTACAACCTGCTGCTTTGCTGTTGTTTTACAGTGTTCTGCAAGTTCCTGAATTAGATTTTATGTAACACAGCACACTCGTAACCACAGACTGAGGTCTGCATTTCTTAAATGCCAATCTGTTTTGTGACAGCCATCAAACATTTTAGAGCATTTCCATAGCTCCAGCAGACTGTTTGAGGACCAAAGCAGTATGGGAGGATACTAGCGTTCCATTTGTTACTGAACTCTCCCTGCTTAGCATGTAGGATGATGCTGTTTAAAACTTAAGAATATTGTATCAGTTGCACATTGTAAAATATTATAGTCTTACATGAGGTATTTTTTTCATGCATTCACTTAACCTTCTGCAAGATCAGCAGAATTGGGTATTTCTATTTACACCCCACACATATAGCAGGTTATCAAATTTGGTACTGGTGTTTCTGTGAGTTTATTCTGATTAAAGAGATTTTAAGAAATGGCAACATTAGAGTATGAGCTTCAGCTTTAGACAGGGGAGAACAGCATGAGAATACAAAACCTGAGGAACTCAAACTTCCACAGGTATCCACCTAAATTATCACTATCAATCTGAAACATGCCTAGCATCAGGTGTAGACTTTTAGCGTGATTTAAGGCACTATGCAATACTAAGCCAAGGCCAGAGCGAATATTTGTTAAAAGCAACTGTATCAAGCTGCAGGCATGCAGTGTCTTGATTTTGGTTCTTAGCACTACATATTACCTAAGTACATAAAACTTAGAAAGGGGGGGGGGGGAGGAGTTAAGAGCTCACTATCCTCAGAGATTGAAGAGCAGACCAAAAAGCTTAAAAAGGCAAACAAATTGAGGGACGCTGTATCAGGTTTGATTTCAGGCACTCAAGTGAAGAACAGAAGACTACACACTCACTGAAAATTGATACTAATGGCACAACCTCCCTACAACACCGAAAAAGCAGCTCAGAAAATGAAGCAGTTATTCATGCATCAGGCATCTTCAACAACCTTGTGTGATTCTTTACAAGTTGAGAAAGAACTCATAATTAGGAGAAATAAAAAAAAGGAAAAGCAAAGATAAAAATCAAGAAAGCCATGTAAACCACTGTTCTAAGGAAGCAATAAAACTGCAGCAAGCCTTTTAAATATAATAAAGATTACTTTAGAAAATACATGTACTTCTTAAATGGAAAAAAATACAGATCATAAATTGTTTAGCTTTAGAACAATGTGAAATGCAAACATAGTATGCTGGTGAGAGCAGATTTGCACAAGTTAAGTGAATTGGGGAAACTAAGATATGTTTATTTAAGACCTTGTTTGATCTCCAGTCCTTTGGAATTACCTTAAAAAAATCATTAAAGCTTTTGGGAGGGACATGATTATAATAATACATTATATATTATTATTATATTATTATAATCAGGT